>CM030358.1:454994048-455346548 GCA_017893485.1 Hemerocallis citrina | reverse complement strand
TCCGTGAGCACTCACGAAGTAGAGCACCTATGAAAAATCCGAACCGCTCATATTGTTTTATATGCCTGAGATAGCCTAAAAATAAAAAATCAAGTAATTTGAAGTTCATTTGCCCATCCATCATGCTGTTAGAATTTTCAGCCATACAATTTTTTGATGATGTAAATCATGGGCAAATGAACTTCAAATTACTTGATTTTTATTTTTAGGCTATCTTAGGCATATAGAACAATATGAATGGTTCGGATTTTTCATAGGTGCTCTATTTCGTGAGTGCTCACGGAGCGCTCACCAAAGTAGTGCGCAACCGAAGATTTATATATATATATATATATATATATATATATATATATATATCTTCAAAAAAAAAATTGTTAAATGTTATATACTACTATTGTTGTTTATTTACTATTTCAAGGGTATATTAACTGAGTTGAAAAATTCAAACAGCCACGAGCCTAAACCATCTTAAGCCATGCAAAATATTTAAACATAAATTTCTTTTAATATTGCTGATGTACACAAAAAGAACGCTGGGCCAGTCCGGATATTTCCTAAAATTTATTGGACTTTGTACGGAAAAAAAGATATTTTTACATATTCTAGTACTAATTTTACTTTATTTTGGTTTTCATGTTATATATATATATATATATATATATATATATATATATATATATATATATATATATAAGCCACAATAAATCTGTCCATAGACGATCTCGATCTCAACCATTGATTTCGATAACTCAATTTTAACCATTCATTTAAACATCAATTAGCAAATTCAGACCATTCATTTATTTTTTCTGATCTAATAGATGAACGGCTATGATTGAGTTTTGATTATAATCAAAACCCAACTAAAAACCAGTCGCTTTCTTTAGAAAATTCTCCCATATTCCAACTGTCTTCTTTCCTCAAATTCGAGCAATCCATCTCAAACCCTAATTATCAAAAATCAACCAACCATGTTAGGGTTTTGATCCCAATCTCAGTTCCACCAATGGGCAAAAAACGAAACCCAAACCTAACCCAAAACCCTTTGCCGCCATCGCTGCCACCGACTCCCACGATGCCCCCTCCCATGCAGCCATCCACATCGCCTTAGGTCATAGCCGTCATCTGCATCCTCCGCTGCAACTTTCGGTCCCAACCGTCGCCTTCATTTCAGCCGTCATAGACGCTACCTCCTCCTCTTCTTTCCCTCATCTCTGGCTCACTCCAATCTGGTCGCCCCTCAAATCCACCGTCGTAGATGCTGCTCTTCTCCTCCTCTTTAACCAGTTTACTTTATCACGTTGTTGGGATTGATGATGGGAGGGAAAGAAGGGTTGCCAACTGTGGTAATTTTCTTTTAACTGTAGATTTTTTTGTTGATTAAGTTTATTGGGTTTGAATTTTGTGGATTGGTGTTGGGTTTGGTTGGAAATTTGGGTGTAATGAAGTAATGATAAGAGGGAAGAAGAAGGTTGATGAGGCCATAAAAGCTCGAACAAGGAAGAAGACATCTTCTTCTTCCTATGTTCCCTTATGCTGCCTTCTCTTCTTCACAGCTGCCTTCACAACTTTTCGGCCATTCAGAGGTAAAAAATAAAACACTTCAAAACTAACCCATCACTGATACTGATTACTTATTGCAATCCAGAGATTTATCGCTGTAAAACCTCTAAAAGTGTTATTAATCGGTTGAGGAGTAAACCTTTGTTGGTCTCCATTAAGACGGCCACTGGCCATGACTCTATCACATTACTTCAGTTGCTCGTCCAGAAATAGTTTTAACTTTAAAGCGGAGAAAGAGAAGAAAGCTGTATAAAATGTGTGTTTGCACCATGGTCCGAAACCAAGCACTATTCCTCCGTGAATGGATTGCTTACCACTCTCATATTAGAGTAGAACGTTGGTTTATCTACGATAACAACAGTGATGACGACATTGAGGAGGTGGTGAGGTCAGTGCGATTGGTTTCTCTTCACGAGTGGCCTTGGATTAAGACCCAAGAAGCTGGGTTTGCTCATTGTGCGCTCCGTGCTCGGGATTCTTGTGAGTGGGTTGGATTCATTCATGTTCAGTGGCGGAGCCAGACAAATCAAAATGGTGGTCCCAAATTTTTTTCTCCCGGCATCAACATTATTGTGGCCGATAATCTCTTACTTTACTTTTGTTTTGAAAAATTAAAGTAATTGGATCAAAATAAAATTATAATCAAAATAAATATTCGAATTTATATTTTTAGTATCATGTATTTTTTCGCACTTGTACAGTTGTACTCTAAATTTGGTATGATTAATACTAATCAATAATCATACGACACAATTTGTACTGTTATAATACTAGAGGCTAAGTGATACGAATCAAATGAATAAATATGCTTGTAACTTGTGTACACACTAGTTTCTTATTCAAAATTTTATCCAATAATTACACAGATCAAATAATAAGTATCACTGTTAATTTTTAGCCCAAAGCTCGTACCACTATTTTGAGCCTTTAATAAGAGGTGGATTAGACTTGGGGGTCCCAAATTTTTTTTAACTGGGGGGGCTAAATAAAAATTTCGGTCTATATTAGGGGGTTTTACAAAATTTTTGGGGTCCCAAATATCCCCCCTACTCTTTTCCTCCCTCCGCCACTGTTCATGTTGATGAGTTCTTGTACCTTCCGAGCTATGTGACTTTGCATTATGTACTCCAAAACAATATATATATATATATATATATATATATATATATATATATAATAAAACACAAAGAAAGCTATCAAGTGGCTCTCCTTCAATCCCCAAAAAAATTAAAGGACCAGATCTAACCTCACAAAACATATTTTCCCTCCCAAAAATTTCCCCCCCAAACTCAAATTCAAATCCCCAACCCAAAACAACTTCTATATTTATTTTTATTTTTATTTTCCTCTCTCTCTCCCTCCATCTTCTATTAAAAAAATTAAGAAAATAAAAATTTTAAATTTTTTTTCAAAATAATAAATTAAAAATTTAAAAAATTTAAAAAATTTAAAAACTTTAAAAAAAATTCAAAAAATTCAATAAAATCATATAAAAATTTAAAAACTTTAAAAAAAATTCAAAAAAATCAATAAAATCATATAATATGTTTTTTGTTGGACCCCCAAAAGTTTCTCATATAATATGTTTGCTACTTCAATTACTTTGCTGGACCTCCAAAACTATTTTATATGATCAAATAAGGTGCACCGTTCTGAAGACGTGCCGTAGGCACGTGTCAACGGGCAAACCTGGTATATATATATATATATATATATATATATATATATATATATATATATATATATATATATATAAAGAGAGAGAGAGAAATGTTCCATTGAAAACTGGTTTGTTTTTACCGGGTTGGAAAATAGTGATCTGAGCCATTGGATCGCTCTTGATTGCGATCAACCGCTCAGAATGCTACCGCCCATCACCCATCTCACTTAAGTGGCAGAGGGTTAATTTGGGAATTTCATCGCAAATAACTCTTTGCCTCATCGCTCTAAAAATTGAATGAACATGCAGCCATCCACCTCGCCTTAGGTCGTAGCCGTCATCTGCATCCTCCGCAGCAACTTCCGGTCCCAACCGTCGCCTTCATTTCAGCAGTCATAGACGCTACCTCCTCCTCCTCTTTCCCTCATCTCTGGCTCACTCCAATCCTGACGCCCCTCAAATCCACCGTTGTAGATGTTGCTCTCCTCCTCCTCCTTAATCAATTTACTTTATCACGTGGTTGGGATTGATAATCGGAGGGAAAGAAGGGTTGCCAACTGCGGTAATTTTCTTTTAATTGTATATTTTTTTTCTCCGTTAATTAAGTTTATTGGGTTGGAATTATGTAGATTGGTGTTGGGTTTGGTTGGAAATTTGGGTGTTTTTTATGTTAATTTGGTCAACAATAAATATTTCTCATTGTTGTGAGCACAGAGGAGGGGAGGCATGGGATGTGGGGCGGAGTGAGGGTTGAGGCTTTGTACCGTAAAACAAAAGAGAGGATGGATGGAAGGGCGATCGGAGGTATGGAGAGTTTGGGGGCTCTGGCGGAGGGTGGAGAGGAGGCCGAGATGTGAGAGAAGAGGTGCTGCTGGGCCGGGGAGATGTGTATTGAGTTTAGATAAGGGTTCAGATTTAGTCAGGGTTTTGTGTTGGGTTTTGGGTCTGGGTTAGGGTTAGAGCATCCACAGTCGTTTTCTATTTCTCCCATTTTTCCATATTATAGCAAATGGTGCGCTGCACTCGTTTGCTATATATGCCATTTTTCTCATTCCTCTCAAATCTGTTTCTCAAATTTGAGAAACGAAAGTAAGAATTCTCAAATATAGAAGACGGGGAATCATATACCGTCCGAAGGATATAATAATTTTTTAACCGTATCAGACGGACGATCATATACCGTCTCTGCTATTTTATTATTATTATTTTTTTTTAAAAGGTCGGACGGAGAATGATACCCCGGACGGGGTATCAAACCCCGTCTCTCCTTTTTTTTTATTTGTTTTAAATTTTTTTTTTTAATAAAACGAACGGCCACGATTGAGCGATAGAAAAAAAAAAAAATAGGGTGGGACGGGGACACATACTCCGTCCGGGGTATGATACCCCGTCCAGATTATATGGGGGGACAATTTAATGCTGTGCAGGCTAACTTTTAGGATTAGTTAGTATTTAATAGGTTTAGTTAGTATATTAATTAGGTTTAGTTAGTTTTATATTATTTAATTTAGTTAATTAATAGAGTTTAATAGTTAATAAGTAATTAACTTTTTTAAATTTATTTGGAACGATCGGACGGGGTATGATACCCCGTCTCTCTAAAAAATAGAAAAAATATAGCAAACGACGACTGCAGCACACGATCGTATTTGCTATTACTGTAGCTGCCATATTATAGCAAATGAGAAAAACGACTGTGGATGCTCTTAGAGTTCAAAAGAGGAGAAATAAGAAGAAGAGGATAAAATGGTAATTTGGTAACCTTATTTAACTAACATAAACAAACAAGTTAGTTTTTCTCTTCTTTGACCTGAATATTGTGTGTGGTCTTTATTGAAGTAGTGATATGTGATTGGCTTATTTGGAATTGGAAAAATTGATTTTTGGGTGGCTTCTTTGAAAAGAACCCTTAAAAAACTGAGTAGTGTAAGGTAAGCTATCTATTCCTATGATTTGATTGTTTACCTTTTTGAATATAATGATAACCAATATAGATATATGAAAAACATGGTTATAACCGATCCATATATACATTTTTCTATGGGTGACAACATTGCAAGTGTATTGCACAGGCAGTTTGACCTTCCAGACATTTCTTGAAAGAAGTGCATTGCAAGAAGCTCACTTGTGTTTTCATCCTCATATTTACCTATGGGTTCCAGTAAAGACCAAACCCTTTCTAATTACAAATGGAAGCATACGTTCTGAGTTATGGTATATTAGCAATTTTAAAAGATCAAATGGGTGCTCCAAATATTTGATAGTATTTTGAAAGTGATTCATAGATAACTTTTGTGTTCTACAATTACATTGATTATCTACTCAATAATAATATATGTTGTTAGGGGGTCATTGCTGATCGTCGGTGATCATGGAACTCCGGGTAGACATGGATTAGAGTCCAGTACGAAGTAGAGTATCAGGTGTTAGAGTCGATAGAAGTACTAGCACGCGCTTAGCGCGTCTTATTTGAATTGCAGTGAGCGGGAGGAGTATGAGATGAATACTGTGTGTGTTGCACAGGGTCTTGGTATTCTATATATAGACAGGAGTTGTAATCCTGAGAAATCAATCAATAAAAATCTACTATTCTCCTCTCTAATCTTATCTTATCTTCTCCTTATCTTCACCTTATCCTTATCTCATCTTCTTCTCTTCTTCTCTTCATCCCCCAAATCCATTTTTTCCATTGTTATTATCTGATACAGCATTACAGGAAGCTACAGTAACTCCTGAAACCCCTCTAACTCATCGACAATGCCACGTTCAAGGAATCCTCACAACCCCCACCCTGACAACTTGGTATCAGAGACAAGTGAAGGCGATGGACGAGATGAAGGAATAGCACCATGGGAGGGAGAAGCGGCCACTCTGAGGAGTCAAATTGCAGAAATACAGCTGAGGAGCAACTATCAGTCGGAGAGAGTTGAAGCAATCGCAGAAGGAATCAACGATAGGTTTGTGGCGATGGAGAATAGGATGAATGACAGATTCGTGGTGTTGGAGAATCGTATGAATGTTAGGTTGGATGCTATGCTGTCGATGCTCCAACAAGGACTGCAACGAACCCCAAATCCCCCAAACCCGCCATTGCTACCGACCCCTCCTCTTACCCACAACCCACATCAATCAACACCACCTCCCCAATTCCATCGGGGCCCCATCCACCCTCAGTACATCAATCCCAACCTCCCTCCATTTGTTCCCGACCCAGGGGGTTTCTTCCGAACGCCATTCAAGGTGGAGTTTCCCACCTTCGAAGAAGGGGATCCGACGGAGTGGATTTGCGGAGTAGAGAAGTTCTTGGAATTCTATGAAGTACCAGAGTCCCAAAAGCTCAAATACGCGTCGCTCAACTTGAGGGGAAGAGCTGCACAATGGTTCCGCCGCCACATTAAGCCACAGATGTCAGATATTACTTGGCCCCAGTTTTTACAGGAGTTGCTCACAAGGTTCGGACCTTCCGAGTTTCAAGATTACAGCGGTATGCTATCTAAGTTACAACAAAAGGGAGATCTAGAGCTGTATATCCAGGAATTCAACCGCCTCTCCAACTTCGTAGTGGATTGGACAGAGAAACACTACTTGAGCACGTTCATCAGTGGGTTGCGCGACGAAATTAGATGGGATGTGAAGTCACAGCGGCCGAAGAATGTGAATGAAGCCATGGGACTCGCAAAGGGGTTCGAAGAGAAATTGGCCTGTTTGAGGAAGAGCTATAGAGCACCGTTTAATCCCAAACCCACCGCACCCCCCGCGCCTATCGCAGTCGCACCTAGCGCCCCAGGTTCCAAACCGCCCTACCACCCATTTGTGCCTCGAAGACTCAGCCTGCAGGAGATGAGGGAACGAAGGGCTCGCGGCCTGTGTTTCAATTGCGACGACAAGTACACAGCTGGACACATCTGCAAGACTCAGAAATTTTACTACTTGGAGTGTGGGGAAGGTGACGACTTTGGTGATGAAGACTCCCTGAGTCCCGTAATGGCTGAAGAACAATTGTTAGCAACCACTCAGCTCCAACCACCCTCTATCACACAATCGTCCTCCCTTGCACCTCCACAGTACCCCTCTCTTACTCCGACACACCCCAACCAGCAACAACCAGAAATTTCCCTACATGCCCTAATCGGAATGCAGACTTACCCACAAACCATGAGGGTGAAGGGAACCATCAACAGCCGAGAAGTGAACATCCTCATCGACACGGGCTCCACCCATAACTACCTCGACCCCCACACCGCAACGATCGCACAACTGCCAGTGAACAAGGAACTCAGATACAATGTCACAGTTGCCAATGGCCAGGTGATGCAAAGTGAAGGGAAGGTGGAGCATGCCTCCTTTACAGTCCAAGGAGTTCATCTGCAGGCAGAGCTACTGTTATTGCCCTTGGGGCCGTCGCAAATGGTCTTAAGAGCCCACTGGCTTCGCACTTTAGGACCGGTCACGATGGATTTTGGCGAGATGACCATGGCCTTCGAGGTAGAAGGAAAGGTGAAGAAATTGAAGGGAATAGTGACTCCTCAACTCCAAATGATGGAAGCCTCGCAGCTTACAGGACTGAAGAACTACGTTTGTCAAGCGTATCTCCTACAAGTTCAAGGTCCCGCGGAAGAGATGGTGAACCAAGTGCCCTCATACCCAACCGACCTTCAAGACACTCTTCGTAGATTCCCTGAAGTCTTCAAAGAAGACCTGCGGTTACCCCCAAATCGACAAATCGACCATCAGATCCCTCTCCTTGAAGGACACAAACCCGTATGCTTGAGACCTTACAAACACCCCCACTCTTACAAGGCAGAAATTGAGAAGCAAGTTAGAGAAATGTTAGAAGCTGGATTCATTCGCCCCAGTCGCAGCCCCTATTCTTCTCCAGTAATTTTGATCAAGAAGTCGGACGGCAGTTGGAGGATGCGCGTCGACTACCGAGCTCTCAACAATCAAACCGTCAAGGCCAAATTTCCCATTCCCCTCATTGACGAGCTGTTGGACGAGTTGAATGGAGCACGATTCTTCTCCAAGATTGACTTGAGGTCGGGCTATCACCAAATTAGAGTTCACAGCTCCGACATCCCCAAAACTGCATTTCGAACCCACCACGGGCATTTCGAATTTGTGGTAATGCCCTTTGGGCTCACCAACGCCCCGTCGACCTTCCAACAATTGATGAACAACATATTTGCACAATATCTCAGGAAGTTTGTGTTGGTTTTCTTCGACGACATACTCATCTACAGTTCTTCTTGGGAGGAGCACTTGGTACATTTGGAGAAGGTGCTCACCGTATTGAAGCAAAACCGTCTTATAGCAAAGTCTAGCAAGTGCAGCTTTGGCCGAACCTCCATCGAGTATTTGGGGCACACCATCAGCGCCGACGGAATCGCCGTGGATGATCGTAAAATTCGCGCGGTGGAAGAATGGCCCGAACCCACAACTATTAGGGAGTTGAGGGGGTTCCTAGGGCTCACCGGGTACTACAGAAGGTTCGTGAAAGACTACGGAAGCATCGCCTCACCCCTCACGCAGCTGCTGCGAAAGAATGCGTTCAAATGGTCTCAGGAAGCTTCCAAGGCATTCGAAAAACTCAAAAGGGCTCTCACCACCACCCCCGTCTTACAGGCTCCCGATTTCTCCAAACCTTCGTTGTCGAGACGGACGCGTCTAAGGATGGCATCGGAGCTGTCCTGATGCAAGACCACCACCCCATCGCCTATATGAGTAAGGCACTCAAGGGAAGGAGTTTGTCTCTCTCCACATATGAAAAAGAAGTATTGGCTATTTTACAAGCTATCAAACAATGGCGGCACTATCTGTTAGGGAATGAGTTTGTGATTAGAACCGACCAACAGAGCATTAAGCACATCCTGGAACAAAAGATCAACAAGGAGATACAAGAGAAGTGGCTGTGGAAATTGCTTGGGCTCTCCTATACTGTAGAATATAAAAGGGGGACTCAAAACCCTGCTGCCGATGGCCTTTCAAGGAAACCTGATCATTCGGAAGCATGCTTCGAAATATCTGTGGTGATTCCGCAGTGGATTGAGCAAATCAAGCAATTGGTGGAGCAAGATGATTATTATCGGCAGCTAGAGGAGAAGAACAGCCGGGGGGATCTGGATCCGCAACTCTACAGGGCAGCGGGTGGACTGTGGTTCCATAGGGGGAGAATTCTCATCAGCCCGAAGGCGGAGGTGCGGCACTTGATCTTTCACGACATGCATTCATCGACTACCGGGGGACATGCTGGGTATCATAAAAAACTTCATAGGATCAAGAGATCCTTCATATGGGAGGGAATCACTAAGTATGTGAAGCTGAAAATCAGAGACTGTCTCATTTGCCAGAAAAACAAAGCTGAAACTATCCTACCTGCGGGTTTGCTCCAACCACTCCCAATTCCCGAGAGAGTGTGGGAAGATATCTCCATGGATTTCGTCGAAGGATTACCCAAAAGCGGAGGGAAGAATGCGGTCATGGTAGTGGTCGATCGCCTCACTAAGTACACGCACTTTATTGGGATTGCTCACCCGTATACGGTGGAGACAATTGTGCAGATTTTTGTAGATCATGTGTACAAGCTCCATGGGATGCCTCGAAGCATAGTAAGTGATCGGGACCCTATATTCATGAGCAAATTTTGGAAGGAATTCTTCACTCTACAACAGTGCAAACTCCAACACTCCACGGCTTACCACCCACAGAGCGATGGACAGACGGAAATTGTAAACAAGGCTTTGGAGCTCTACTTGCGTTGTTTGTGTGGTCAAAAGCAGCGAGAATGGAGTAGATTCTTGGGATGGGCGGAGTTCTGGTACAATACCAATTGGCACGTCTCCACCGGCGTCACCCCCTATCAAGGAGTTTATGGGAGAACACCTCCGACCTTGCTACGTTACGTGCCAGGCACGGCTGCGGTGCAAGAAGTGGAAGACGGACTGCTCTCGCGTGATGAAGTGTTGCAGCTGCTGCGAGATAATTTGAAGGTCGCACAACAGAGGATGAAGCTCTTCGCGGACAAGAGAAGAACGGAGAGGGAATTCGCTGTTGGGGATCTGGTTTTGCTTAAAATACAGCCCTATAAACAATCATCAGTAAGAGGCGCGAACGCGCAGAAGTTAACTCCCAAGTTCTTTGGTCCGTACCGTGTGTTAGAGAAGATCGGTTCTGTAGCATACAGGTTGGAACTGCCCTTGCAAGCATCCATTCACCCCGTCTTCCACGTTTCGAAGCTCAAACCTTGTCACGGAACCCACCTCCCCGAAGTCGAAGTTGATCTACCCCACTGGTGGATTCCTGCAATTGATGAAGACGAGCCGGAGCAAGTGTTAGGCCGTCGAATTTTCAAGAAGAACAACCGAGTCGGCATCAAACTGCTCATTAAGTGGAAGAATTCTACTGCAGAGAACGCGTCATGGGTGGATATCGATGACCTGCGCGTCCAATTTCCCAATTTCGAGCTTGGGACAAGCTCGTTGTAAGGGAAGGGGAGCTGTTAGGGGGTCATTGCTGATCGTCGGTGATCATGGAACTCCGGGTAGACATGGATTAGAGTCCAGTACGAAGTAGAGTATCAGGTGTTAGAGTCGATAGAAGTACTAGCACGCGCTTAGCGCGTCTTATTTGAATTGCAGTGAGCGGGAGGAGTATGAGATGAATACTGTGTGTGTTGCACAGGGTCTTGGTATTCTATATATAGACAGGAGTTGTAATCCTGAGAAATCAATCAATAAAAATCTACTATTCTCCTCTCTAATCTTATCTTATCTTCTCCTTATCCTCACCTTATCCTTATCTCATCTTCTTCTCTTCTTCTCTTCATCCCCCAAATCCATTTTTTCCATTGTTATTATCTGATACAGCATTACAGGAAGCTACAGTAACTCCTGAAACCCCTCTAACTCATCGACAATGCCACGTTCAAGGAATCCTCACAACCCCCACCCTGACATATGTGGTGGAATGCACTGCATATAATTGATGTTCATTGATTATTAACAATGAGATACATTGTTGCATTTATGTAATCGAATTCATGTCTGTCTGTGTATTAACATATAAAATCTCTATACACAATTCCTTTGTACCTATAAACACAAAATTGTTTCATGTTCACGATAAGTGCATTTTGTAAAGTGATCTGCAAAAGTCTACCCCAAATATATGCATAGTGAACATGTATAGTTTTGCATCCTGTTTTCTTTCCACACACCAAAGCAATTCTTCTTATGGCAACACGAATATGAACATTTATCATGCCTCGTGTGAAGTTTTAATGGAACTGATGATAAAATGGTACCATATGTCATAAAAAGAATACTTCTTGGTATGTGAACTTAAAAGATTTATTTGACATGAGTTATAGTATATTTTTTATAATTAAAAAACATAACACTGTAGATTTTTAGGTGTTGGTAAATCTACATAACGGAGCAAGCCACCAAAAATAATTGAGGTAGCACAGCTTTGATGCTTGTTAGGCAACTCCTGGATGAGACCTAAGCGACAAGGGCTGTGTAAATGTTATTGTTTCTATTGTTCATGTAGTATGTATGTTGGTAGTTGATGAAGCTTCTGAATCAGTTTCTATGTTTGGGCGTCCTTTACTAATTTCTACTGTCTTTAATTTTTTTCATTTACATCTCCATATCTTACTGAAATTATTTCAATTGGAGGTTTCCAATTGATATTCGGAACCATAATGTTATAAATTTTGCGATAGTGATGTCGTTTGTGGCGGTCTTGAAAATTGAAACAAGTTTTGATATTTTGCGGTAAAATTAATTCTGATTTATACAATGTATCATTCTTCTTTTAGATATTCTTGCAATAGTTTGAGAAGCATCCTTCCTCCACTATGTTTCTTCATTTCCTCTTTATTTACTGATCTCCATCATGTCCCGTGGACAACAAACGTTGAATGTTTGATTGAGCTTCAAATTAGTTGGGAATTTGTTATCTTTTCATGTTATTAGTGACATTCAAATGCTAATCTTTTAGTTGTAACATCAATTTGTTCTTGTGAAATTGTTGTTTGATTTAGTTACACTTGATGCAACTCTTTATTTTAATTCTCTGAAACCCATCTCCAAAGAAGTTCCATATGCCCATGCTACTATGGTAATTTGCTCTGTTTCATGCCTGCCAATACTGTAGTTTTTGTAATTAGGTGATTCATTCTGAAGTCTCCTTGTTTTAATTGCCTTTTGCTATGGTATTTCTAGCATTGCTTCTATTATTTATTTATCTTATCTATTTATGGGCATAAGAACAACTATTTATATCTTTGACTATTATGTCTTCAGCGTGCATAGTGTTTTAAGATCTTCATTTATGTTTGTTTCTCTATATGCCTTGACAAATTTACAATCAAGGGCCCTATTCATTTTTTCGTATTATGTGATTTATCCTATGTTTTTGCCATTTTATTTTCCCTTTTGTTTCTTTAAAAATGTGTTTATGGTTATTGTTGCTGCTGATTTTGGTGTGGAAGCAAACAGATAGAATTTGTGGATTCATGAGAAAACGAACAAGGTAAACATATTGACTTGTTGACCTTCACCAATGTATTGACTGGATTCTTGTCGCTGCCGTTGACCTGTAATCTGAATGATTATAAAAGAGCTTTAATTGAAAAAGTATTGATTATCTGGTAACAGTGGGGGAGATGAGTATTTATAGTCTTCTTAGGGATCCGTTTCAAGATAAGAACATATCTCTACTTCCCGGTGTGAATGGATAGAAGCGGTTAAGATCACTTCTTAGGGATAATTATGAATCTGAATTCTTCTTTATCTTTTTGAACTGGTTTGTAACGGTTTGGGACCGGCACCCAGTAAGACAGATTCGTTTATGGGTTATTGGGCTTTGAAGAAAGACTCAGTCCCCATTTCAGACCCATTTGTAGGTGAAATTACTGTTATACCCCTGAGCTTTAAGATTCGTGTCCGATTCAAACGGTCCCAATTTAATCCCATTTTTAGCCATATCACGAGGCCCCCACCCCTGGAGACTGAGTTCTACAGTCTTTGAGGAGTAGTTTGTTGTCTTAATAGCGTACGGGATTTTATCGGAGTTCTTATGGGAGTTCGGATCTTTCTCGAGGTGTAACAGTGTTATTTTGAGCTTTTTAAATGCCCAAAATTATTCTCAGACTTTTCTGGATTTTTTGTGATTTTACCAGATTTTTCTGAATTTTTTCTCATTTTTTTGAATTTTTTATTCATTTTCCGAATTAAATAATTAATTATCGAAAATTTTAATTAATTATTCTAATTTAATAATTATTATTTTCATAATTTTAAAATAATTTTTTCAAATTTTAATTAGTTTTTCGGATTTTTTTAAATAATTAATTCAAATAAATAAATTAATTAAATATTACCAGGACACGTGACACGTTTCTAGACACAAAGCGGATCATTTTCTGGACACGTGGCGCGTTTCTGAGCGTTGATCGCATCGTGGCGCTAATTTTGGGATGATCGGATGGCTTGTGTAGCTCGGCAATATTTTTCTCCACATGTGAAGGTTGGTGCCCCGATACCTCGGCACCCGTCCTCGGATCTGGTCGACCATTGGAGGTGACGCCACATGGCGATGCCACGTGGCATTTTTTTTTCTTTCTTTTTCTTTCTCTTCTTCTTCATTCCATCTCCAACTCCCCTCTCTCTTCTACCTTGCCCTCAACCCTGCTTGCCTTCGACCTCTTCCCTTTTCCACCTTCCATTGTCTTCTTCGTCTCCGACTTTCTTCGACTTCGATGCCATTGGAGAGGAGAGCTCTCGGAGCTCGCGCGAGGGAGCTCGAGCTCGAGCTCGGGGCTCGACGGGGCGGTTGAAGCTCGAAATTGGCCGGAGTTCAGAGTTGGGGTCGCTTCGAATGGGTTCGGCGATGGCATGGTGGAGCTCGCCGTCGGAGAATGGGAGCTCGATGCTGGAGCTCGAAGAAATGTTGGCTAGGTCGAGCACAGCGAGGGGAGGAGAGCTCTGCGGAGCTCGACAAGGGTGGAGTTCGGAGTCGGTGGAGATGAGTTCGGCAACGATGCTCGGTGTGTGAGTTCGACATTGGAGCTCGGAGTCGGTGGAGATGAGTTCGGCAGCGATGCTCGGTGGGTGCTCGTCGGAGCCATGTTGATGGTTTCGACCTCGGCGTGGGCTCTTCGGTTGGCTCATCGAGAGAGGAGCTCGACGTGGGTGAAAGGAGATGGCGGGGAGTTCGTCGGAGGTGGAGCTGTGAGCTCTGTGGCGGAGCTTGGTGGTGGTCGTCGAGCGAGGAGAGCTCGACTGCGAGCAGTGTTGAGGAAGAGGGAGACGGAGGTTGAAGGAGGTCCTCTTTTCATTTTTGGCAAGAAACGTGGAGAAGAGGTTGGGTTTTTCTTTCTTTTGTTCTGTTTGGTTTTTGGTGCCAAAGCTGTTGAAGAAGAGGAAGGGGAAGAAATAGATGGTTCGGGTTTTTGGGTCCAAACAGGTTTGGACCCGACCCTTTAACCCTTCTCCACCTTCTCTTTCTGTTCTGATTTGTTTGTTCGGCGAATCCGAGCACAGATTTTAAGGTAAAATTTTTGCCATTTTGTAGTTCGGTAGCTTGGTAGCTCTGATCCGAGCTACGTGGCTCCATTTGGACGGTTGATCACGATCATGGCGCGAATCACAAGGCAAGAGGCCCCGATCACGAGAAAACGTGATCTTGTCGTTTTGTGGAGACATGGAGAAATCTGAGTCATCCATCAGCCATTGGCGCGAACATCTGGACGATCTGACGTTCCAAGGAGCTCGGGGGTATTTTTTCCCAATACGGAGGTCGGTGCCCCGGTAGCTCGGCGTTGTAGCTCGGTAGCTCGACGCTGTGGCTAGGGGGCATCTTTTCCCGAAGGGGCACCTCAGTAGCTCGGCATAGCTGTGTTACGATCCACTTTTCCGGTGCTACGGAGGTCCGATCGGGGCGTGCGACCCCTCGTTTCGAAGCTAACTCGATGATCTAAAACTTCTCTTTAGGAGTGGGTTGAAGAATCACCCTTCTTCATGGTCACAATAGTCCCGCAACATTTTTGTCTTGAGGAGTGTTTTGGTGTTCAGAATCATCGAAGAGGAGCTCCACTCCTAGGGGCGAAGAAGATGGGATAGGGAGATCCTCGTAAGAGCCGTGGGAAGATCCATTCTTGGAGGTGAGTGCAATGAGCAACTCTAAGGGAGAGTTTTGAGCTCCGAACTCGCTTAGAAGAGGCCCACTTGGGAGGCGAGTAGGACAAAGGGCTTGGCTCTAAGAAAGAGCCATTCGGGAGACGAGTTTGAGGAGCAACTCTAGGAGAGAGTTGTGCTCCGAACTCGTCAAGAAGAGGTCCGCTTTGGAGGCGAGCGGAGCGAAGAGCTTGACTCTAGGAGAGAGCCATTTGGGAGACAAGTTTGAGGATCAACTCTAGGGGAGAGTTGTGCGCTCCAAACTTGTTGAGAAGAGGTCCACTTTGGAGGCGAGCGGAGCGAAGAGCTTGACTCTAGGAGAGAGCCATTTGTGTAATACCCTAAAATTTCATTTTAATAAAATATTATTTTTTTACTCTCACGTGTTGTGCACGTGCAAATTTCAAGTGTTTTTTTATTTTTATTTTTATATGAAATCTCATTTTTGTATGAACGATTATTTTCCTCTATTTTTCTAAAAGCTTATTTCTAAAAGCCTAAAACACTATTTATTTGTTTTAGCCCACTTTAATTAATTATAGATTTAGTTGTCTTGGCCCACGAACCTAAGCCCACTATTTATGAAGCCCACAAATTTAATTAATTAATTAATTTGCCACACTTGTCATGTATAGACAAATTATGAACAATTTTATTAATTAAAATTGTACAAATTTTTAAATATGGGGACTAGGTGGCACTTGCGAAGCACGTAGTGTGCAATGCACACCATTTTTCTTGGGGCCGGTTTGGGTATAAGAGTGGGTGAGTGTGCATGGGTAGTTACTTGATGTGTGGGTGGTTACTATAACTCCTAGCTACTCCTATCCTAGCCCTCCATTCTATAACCATCAATTGAATCCTAGCCCTCCAATCTACTCTAAAATTAGTATAAATACCCCCTTCTTCCTACTTGGATTTTACACTTAAGAAAAATATTATAGGAGATATATATTAGTGTGAGTTGAGTGTGAGTGTTCCCATTTGGAGGCCGGCCACCACATCTTGGAGCTCTCGGGTTTTGGCAAGGAGCAAGGAGGAGAAGTTTGTGCATCGCAATCTAGGAAGCTCTAGGAGATTTCTCATTGTTTTTCTTCAAAAAGGTGGGTGTTTCTCATGACTTCTAAAGTAGAAATCATACTAGGGAGGAAATTAAATTGTTATTATGAGTTAAAAGTTGAAATGAAATGCATGCTTGCCTAACTAGAAGGGAATTGAGAAATTAGCAAATATGTGTTGTTTGATTACTAAATTCATTAATTATGAGTAGAGTGAATGTTCTCGTTATTTCTAATGTTAGTATGCAAAATATGTCCTAAATGTGAACTATGTGGTTTAACTAGTAAAAGACTAGCATCATGTTTATGGATTAAAGTGCTAAAGTAGAATGGTGTGTTAAAGATGAATTGATAGAATAAATTATTAAGAAATGATTGTTAATAGATGTCATGAAATTTCCCCATTGCTATATATGCTATTAGAATAAATGAAAAAGAATGCATTTTTGCAAACAAATGATTGATTGCTTCATGTGTAATTAATTAATAAAACAGAAGTTTTTATAAAGCAAATGATTATTGTGAAATACGGGTTTACTGTAAATTTTAAGTAGATTGTAATATGGAAAGTAACGTTTCAAAAAGAAAAGAAAATATATTTTTGAGACTTGAAAAACCCCGCTACACAATCGACTGACTATATGTAACAGTCGACTGTCCTAGTCATTTTGATTCCGAGTTGAAAAACATCGCAGAACAGCCGACTGATCACATTTAACAGTTGACTGTCCTGATCGTTTATTTTGAATTTAAAAATCATAGCGGAACAGCCAACTGCACCTATGAGACAGTCGACTCCTCTGATTATTTATTCTTGAGCCTTAGAAACTCGCAGAACAGCCGACTGGTCATGGTTAACAGTCGACTGTCCCGAAGTTTCAAATGATATCTGTATTTTTGGGAGAAAATCTCTATGATCTGAGGCTCTGTATAAGTGAGACTGTTTTTACAAAAAAAGGAACTCTTTTTAACTCAAATTGTTTCTTTAAGAAATTTCGAATGGATCGTTTAAGAAGTTTTAATTTTGAGATTTTGGTAATGAGAAATTTGAAAGGTATAAATTATGAAACAATTGAAAATGTGAACTGAGGATTTGGAATGGATTGAAATAGCAATTATGTGAGCTTATGAATGTGACATGTTTCATTTTCCAAATATCTATGCATTGAATTATTGATTGTGGTGAGTTATGAAAGATGTGAATACATGAATATTATTCTTTTGAAACATGAATGGTGATTAATCATGAAAAGGTCTTATGAGTATGACACTGTAATTATGAGCTGAAATTGAGAATTAGGGTATAGCCAAGCCTTATACCGGCAGAGAAATGAATTGGAATGTAATTTGAAATGAAAAGACCAAGGTTGGTCATATGAAATTGAATGAATAAGACCGGTATAGTGGAAGTGCTACATTCTAAGAGATTGATTTTATTCATGATTCAATTAAACTAAGGATTAAATACATAGTGAAGATGTGATGAAAGTAACAGAAAAACATTGAGTATGAGGGTCATTGGATTGGCGGCATGTGAGTATTCACAGGCTGTCTTCACGATGCGTCGTGACATGACGTGAATACTGCTCCAGAGTACCGTCCCGGTGGTGACGCTCGTGGGATGTTTGTTGACTTCGGGTGGTGTCATGTCCCATGACGGAGGCTGAATTGATCACAGGCTGTCTTCACGATGCGTCGTGACATGACGTGGGATTCCCCTCCAGGCTGTCTAGACCTGAGTTCGTAACTCATAGAACATCTAGGATACTTACCGTAGTTACAGTAGTAGATTAAGTCATGGCGAGGGATTGAACCCTATAAGATGAAGAACGATTAAGGGCTTGCCCTCGGACCTATGTAGTATGGGATGCATAGAATCCAAACAAGTGCGCATTAGTGTCATATAACATAATAACTGCATTAAGGACTAAGTGCACAATCACGACACGACATCAACATGATAGTCCCTTTAGCTTTGTTATGTGAACAAGTTTGTGATTTTGTTAAGAAATGAGAATCGTTATACTGTTTCCGGCATAGAGAGGATGGCCGTGTATAATTTTCGTCGGTTGAATAAACTGACGTACCCACAGTTTTGTATGCAGGATAAATGGTCTGATAAAGATTTAAAGGAGAACTGATGCTTAGAGATTATTCATTGTTGTACCTTTGTATAAATGTTGTAAATTGCTTCCACTGTCATTTCATGTAAATTATTGTGATATTTGCTTCCGCTGTAAAATGTAAAGTGTAAAGATTCCATGTAACTCTGATGTAAAGTGAAAAGTTTTAAATTCCTTGTAAAATTGTACGAAAGAAGCGTAAAGATCCTGTGGAATTTCGAATTCAGTTGTATTTTGGAATTCGGGGTGTTACAGAGTGGTATCAGAGCTAGGTTTCACACTTGTACAAATTTATAAGGAACGACGCCCTAGAAGTGGACATTAGAGCGTGTGTTGAGTCTAGAGATTTAAATGTAAATTACTTACATTTGTGTTGCTCTATGATTTACACTTCTTCCTCTCTATTTCTAAGATGGCTGATCACTTCGACCCTGCTGGAGACGACAATTGGCATATCATTGAGGAAGAGTACTACCCCGAGCAAGCTGATTCAGATGAGGAAGATCCTGAAGAAGTGGAAGAAGAATGGCCTGAGTCCCGAGAGATCACTCCACCTCCGGACTCATCTGATGATTCTTCTGACGAAGAAGAACCAGTTCAGAGTAGTCTTGTTTTGTCTCTTCAGAGGCAGGTTGAGACACTGCGAGAGAGAGTCGGACTATTAGAGGCTCAGTTGGCGAAGCGCAAGGATGATTTTACAGTTCTCAGTCATCGTGTATGGGAACTCGAGAAGAGGAAAAACATGACCGATGTACTGAAGGGGCAAGTTGAAGAACTACGGGGAGAGCTTCGTGAAGCCAAGAGGAACCGTAGGAGTTAGACTATTGTAGCTTCTACTGCTTTCATTCTGATGTCAAGAAATGTTTTCAATTCGAATGTATAAAGTTTGAAATTCAATGAAATGAAAAGTTGATTTAAAGTTCATGTTATATACTTTGAATTTAATGGATCTTTTGCATCAGAATATGGCTCGACGAAGAGCAAGAAACGGTGAAGGTCTAGACTTGGAAACGGAACTCGCGAGGGTTTATCAGACACTCAACACCGTTGCCATGAATCAGAACCAAGGAAGGGGGCCTGCGAATCCAGTACACGAAGCAATCAAACTCGTGGAATCATTCAAGCGGATGAAACTGCCGGTATTTGAGGGGAAGTCAGATCCTGATGCGGCTGACAATTGGATACGTCAGGTAGAGACTATTTTCGAAGTCTTGGAGACCCCGGAAGGCAGCAAGGTGAAGTTGGCGACTCTACAACTCGAGAAGGATGCGGCTGTTTGGTGGCAGTCGATGAAGCGGACAATAGGAGGTATTGTTCCTGGCTGGGAGGAATTTTTGGAAGAATTCCGCAGTCATTATTTTCCTTCAGATGTCCAGGAGAAGAAGACTATGGAGTTTCTGTCACTACAACAAGGTGGCATGTCAGTTAGGGAGTATGAGACTAAATTTACTCAACTCTCAAGGTATGCTCCCGAATTAGTGATGGATGAGGCGAAGAAGACTCGTAAGTTCGAGCATGGGTTGAGGCTGAGCTTGAGGTCCAGGATGATACCTCTCGGTATCAGGAGATTTGACAAGCTAGTCAAACGAGCAGCAGCCACGGAGGCAGACATGGAGCAGTTCCACACTGTTCAGAATAGGAGGAACAATTGGAATGTGGGGAAGAGGCCCGCAGTTGCTGGAAATGTCAGGGGACAGCCGCCGGCCCAGAGGTTCAAACCAACGGGAGCGAATGCTGTCAACATAGATGGGAGACCCGGAAACAATTGGGTGAGACCTCCTGTGGTGACTTGCTACAACTGTGGTGAGACGGGACATTACATGTCTCAATGCTCCAAGCCGCATAATGTCACCCGTAGGGGACCAACTCAGCAGGCCGGGAAGAAGCCGTACCAGCAAGGGCGAGTATTTGCCTTGACTGAAGCAGATGCTGATGAGGTGGATCATGTCATCACTGGTACGAGGGAGGATGTTTAGAGTGTTTCTGTCGTTTCTCTTTTTCCCGATTTTATAGTGAACTGTTATATGACGAGTATATGCTATGTAACAAGAGTACTTTATTTGAATGGAAAGAAAGCTGTTGTTTTGTTCGATAATGGGTCCTCTCATACTTTTGTGTCACCTAAATTTGCTAAAGTGTTGGGAGTTGAACCGAAGATATTTCCAGGCAAGATTTTAGCAGTAGCTACTCCATCAGGGGAGACTCTAACCACTGATCGGTACTATGCTGACTGCGAGATCGTGATTGGAGATCGAATTTTCGGGATCGATCTGATCGAGCTGAATGTTTTGGGAGTCGATGTTATCATTGGCATTGATTGGATGTCGGTGTACAGTGCAAGTATCGAGTGCAAGGCCAAGAAAGTAACAGTGAAGGCTCCAGGAGGACCTGAAGTCACTTTCCAATGGAAAAGAAGATGTTCAGAGTTGGTTGCTGCTATCAGCCAGAAGAAGAGGACTCCTGCAAAGGTGCAGCAGATTCCTGTGGTTCGGAATTATCCGATTGTGTTCTTGGAAGATTTGCCTGGGTTACCCCCGCATTGTGATGTGGAGTTCAGCATCACTGTTCAACCAGGGAGTGCACCTATTTCCAAGGCACCGTATAGGATGGTACCTATGGAACAGGATGAGGTCAAACGGCAGATTGAGGAACTATTGGAGAAAGACTTTATTCAACCGAGTGCGTCATCTTGGGGAGCGCCGGTGCTTTTGGTAAAGAAGAAGGATGGTTCGATGAGGATGTGCATCGATTACTGAGAGTTGAATAAGGTCACTGTTCAGAATAAATATCCAATTCCAAAAATTGATGACTTGTTCGATCGTCTACAAGAAGCAGCTGTTTTCTCCAAAATAGATCTTCGATCGGGATATCATCAAGTTCGAGTGCAAGCTGAAGACGTGCATAAAACTGCGTTCAGAACTCGATACGGGCATTACGAATTCTTAGTTATGCCGTTTGGAGTGACGAATGCACCTGCAATCTTCATGGGCATGATGAATAGAGTTCTGAGGCCGTTCATTGATTCTTTCGTCGTGGTGTTTATCGACGATATTCTTGTGTACTCCAAGTCGGAGGAGGAGCACACTGAGAATCTGGCAGCAATTTTGAGGAAGCTTCAGGAGCATGAGTTGTATGCCAAGCTGTCCAAGTGCGATTTCTGGAAATCTGAAGTGGCATTCCTAGGTCACATCCTTTCTAAGGAGGGAGTGGCAACTGATCCTTAGAAGATAGAGGCAGTGAGAGATTGGGCAAGGCCTACTACAGTGAAGGAAGTCAAAAGTTTTCTTGGATTGACTGGATATTACAGGAGGTTTATCCAGGGCTACGCTCAGATAGCCGTGCCGCTCACTGGTCTGACCAAGAAGAATGTGAACTTCAAGTGGACTGAGCAGTGCGAAGCAAGCTTTCAGGAGTTGAAAGAGAGGCTAACTACTGCACCCATTTTGGCTTTGCCTAGAGCAGGTGTTGAATATGATGTCTACAGCGATGCTTCACATTGTGGGCTTGGTTGTGTCTTAATGCAAGAAGGAAAAGTGATCGCTTATGGGTCTAGGCAACCAAGACCGCATGAGAAGAATTATCCGACTCATGACCTAGAGTTGGCTGCGATTATCTTCGCCTTAAAGCAATGGAGACATTATGTGTATGGTGAGAAGCTGAACATGTACACAGACCATAAAAGCTTGAAGTACATCTATCTGAGGCAAAGAAGATGGCTGGAGGTACTTGAGGACGTTCGTCTGGAGATTAAGTATCACCCTAGGAAGGCTAATGTGGTTGCTGATGCACTTAGTCGCAAGAGCAGTCTGGCGAGTTTGATTACAACTCAGAGGCAGCTGGCAGAGGAGTTAGATCGGGCTGGTATTGAAGTTGTTCTGCAAGGCTTGAGATCATCTTTAGCTCAGTTGAGGTTTCAACCGACGCTAAACGAAAGGATTATTGCAAGTCAGGAGGTAGATGCAGAGATTCAAAAGATGAAGGAGCAGGTTAGTGCTGGCATGTTGCCCGGATTTCAAATCAGGGATGAAGTGCTGTGGTTTGGAGAGAGACTGTGTGTTCCAGATCAGTCGGACTTGAAAGAGAGTATTCTTTAGGAGGCACAATCTACTCTTTTGTCTGTACATCCTGGGAGTACCAAGATGTATAAGGATATTAAGCAGCATTTCTGGTGGTCAGGTTTGAAGCGGGATGTGGCTGAATTTGTGTCGAGGTGTGAGGTTTGTCAACAAGTCAAAGCCGAGAATCAGAAACCTGTAGGTCTATTGCAACCGTTACCTATTCCGGAATGGAAGTGGGATAACATCTGTATGGATTTCATCACGGGTTTACCCAAGAGTTCTAAGGGCAACGATGCGATTTGGGTTATAGTCGATCGACTAACCAAGTCCGCTCACTTCTTGGCAATGAAATGCACTGCTTCGATGGAAAAGTTGGCTGAGATGTATGTTGGTGAGATCGTCAGGCTTCATGGCGTTCCTTTGACTATTGTGTCTGATCGAGATGCGCGGTTTACTTCGCATTTCTGGAGGAGTCTTCAGACAGCTTTGGGTACTAAGGCGGATTTCATTACTGCTTTTCATCCCCAGACCGATGGGCAGACCGAGAGAGTCAATCGTATTCTTGAGGATATGCTTCGGTATTGTGTACTAGACTTTGGGGGCAGTTGGGAAAGGCACTTACCTTTGATGGAGTTTGCCTACAACAACAGTTTTCAGACCAGTATTGGGATGGCGCAGTACGAAGCTTTGTATGGCAGGAAGTGCAGGATGCCTGTTTGTTGGTTCGAAGTTGGGAGCGTCCTGAGATTGTGCAGCAGACCTCTGAAAAGATTGATCTAATCAGGAAGAGGTTGGTGGAAGCTCAGAGTAGGCGAAGAGCTATGCATACAACCGGAGAAGGGACCTTGAGTTTGAGGTTGGTGACTTTGTCTTTCTGAAGGTATCACCCAGCAAAGGCGTGATCCGATTCGGCAAGAGTGGGAAGTTAGCCCCGAGATTCATAGGTCCATATAAGATATTGAAAATGATCGGGAAAACTGCTTACCGGCTTGAGTTACCGGAAGAGTTATCTCAGGTGCACAATGTCTTTCATGTGTCTATGCTAAGAGGTTACATTTCAATCCAAGTCATCATTTGTCCAAAGTGCCAGAAGGTTTGCAGTTGGATCTGAGTTACATTGAGCTCCCAGTTGAGATTGTTAATCGTCGGGTGAAAGTCTTGAGAAATAAGACGATATCGATGGTCAAGGTAGTCTGGAGAAACCAGTTGGTTGAAGAGGCTACTTGGGAATCTGAGCAGAGGATGATGAAGGGTCATCCTAAGCTTTTTGCTTGATTGTATTTTCTTATTGTGTTTTGTTTTCTCACTCTTTAATTGTAGTTCCGGGGACGGAACTATTTTAAGGAGTGAGTGTTGTAATACGCTAAAATTTCATTTTAATAAAATATTATTTTGTTACTCTCACGTGTTGTGCACGTGCAAATTTCAAGTGTATTTTTATTTTTATTTTTATATGAAATCTCATTTTTGTATGAACGATTATTTTCCTCTATTTTTCTAAAAGCTTATTTCTAAAAGCCTAAAACACTATTTATTTGTTTTAGCTCACTTTAATTAATTATAGATTTGGTTGTCTTGGCCCACGAACCTAAGCCCACTATTTATGAAGCCCACAAATTTAATTAATTAATTAATTGGCCACACTTTTCATATAGAGACAAAATGTGAACAATTTGATTAATTAAAATTGTACAAATTTTTAAATATGGGGACTAGGTGGCACGTGCGAAGCACGTAGTGTGCAATGCACACCATTTTTTCTTGGGGCCGGTTTGGGTATAAGAGTGGGTGAGTGTGCATAGGTAGTTACTTGATGTGTGGGTGGTTACTATAACTCCTACTCCTATCCTAGCTCTCCATTCTATAACCATCCATTGAATCCTAGCCCTCCAATCTACTCTAAAATTAGTATAAATACCCCTTTCTTCCTACTTGGATTTTACACTTAAGCAAAATATTATAGGAGATATATATTAGTGTGAGTTGAGTGTGAGTGTTCCCATTTGGAGGCCGGCCACCACATCTTGGAGCTCTCGGGTTTTGGCAAGGAGCAAGGAGGAGAAGTTTGTGCATCGCAATCTGAAGCTCTAGGAGATTTCTCATTGTTTTTCTTCAAAAAGGTGGGTGTTTCTCATGACTTCTAAAGTAGAAATCATGCTAGGGAGGAAATTGAATTGTTATTATGAGTTAAAAGTTGAAATGAAATGCATGCTTGCCTAACTAGAAGGGAATTGAGAAATTAGCAAATATGTGTTGTTTGATTACTAAATTCATTAATTATGAGTAGAGTGAATGTTCTCGTTATTTCTAATATTAGTATGCAAAATATGTCCTAAATGTGAACTATGTGGTTTAACTAGTAAAAGACTAGCATCATGTTTATGGATTAAAGTGCTAAAGTAGAATGGTGTGTTAAAGATGAATTGATAGAATAAATTATTAAGAAATGATTGTTAATAGATGTCATGAAATTTCCCCATTGCTATATATGCTATTAGAATAAATGAAAAAGAATGCATTTTTGCAAACAAATGATTGATTGCTTCATGTGTAATTAATTAATAAAACAGAAGTTTTTTATAAAGCAAATGATTATTGTGAAATACGGGTTTACTGTAAATTTTAAGTAGATTGTAATCTGGAAAGTAATGTTTCAAAAAGAAAAGAAAATATATTTTTGAGACTTGAAAAACCCCACTGCACAGCCGACTGACTATATGTAACAGTCGACTGTCCTAGTCATTTTGATTTCGAGTTGAAAAACATCGTAGAACAGCCGAATGATCACATTTAATAGTCGACTGTCCTGATCATTTGTTTTGAATTTAAAAATCATAGCGGAACAGCCGACTGCACCTATGAGACAGTCGACTCCACTGATTATTTATTCTTGAGCCTTAGAAACTCGCAGAACAACTGACTGGTCATGGTTAACAGTCGACTGTCCAGAAGTTTCAAATGATATCTGTATTTTTGGGAGAAAATCTCTATGATTTAAGGCTCTGTATAAGGAAGAGCTTGACTCTAGGAGAGAGCCATTTGGGAGACAAGTTTGAGGAGCAACTCTAGGAGAGAGTTGTGAGCTCCGAACTCGTTGAAAAGAGGTCCGCTTTGGAGGTGAGCGGAGAGAAGAGCTTGGCTCTAGGAGAGAGCAATTTGGGAGACAAGTTTGAGGAGCAACTTTAGGAGAGAGTTGTGAGCTCCGAACTCGTTGAGAAGAGGTCCGCTTTGGAGGCGAGCGGAGTGAAAAGATTGGCTCTACGAGAGAGCCATTTGGGAGACAAGTTTGAGGAACAACTCTAGGGGAGAGCTGTGCTCCGAACTCGTCGTTTAAGAGAGATTCAACGGTTGTGGGAGCAGTTCCGAATAGCGAACCGCTTCTTACCCGCTTATGAGCGAGTAATTTGAAGCGGAATCGAGCCAAGTGTTGGACTCCGAACTCGTCCTTTAAGAGAGATTCAACGGTTGTGGGAGCAGTTCCGAATGGTGAACCACTTCTTACCCGCCTATGAGCGAGTAATTTGAAGCGGAATCGAGCCAAGTGTTGGACTCCGAACTCGTTGTTAGAGGGGCTTAACGAGTTGTAGGAGCAACTCTGAATGGTGAGCTGCCCCGACCTTACTTGTTTGCAAGCGGCTAAAGCAACGTCGAACCAAGTGTTGGACTCCAAACTCGTTTTTTGAGCTTAGTAAGTTGCGGGTGTAGCCATGTAGGAGAAGCTGGACTCAGAACTCACCATTTAGCCAGTTGCGACTCGGAAAGATAGAGATGAAGCAAGAGAAATAATTTTCAATGAAAAAATGTAGAGTTTTATTGAAATAAACTAAGTGGTCGCTTCAATAGGGAGAGCTATTATTACATGCTATTGGCCGGGTTACAAGCATCGGCCTTATTTAAAAACAAGATCCTACTTCTACAATAAGGTGAATGCCTCTTGGGAGGAGTTGGATTCTCCCTTCATTGGACCTCCTTTGATGAGGTGGAAGACGGCCCCAGGTTCTGAGTCTTGAAGCTCGGCGGGCCTCTCTCTGTTCATTTGTAGGCTCCTTAGAGGGGAGGCATGGCACCATCTTTTTGGACGAACTTGATCAGGTGTCCCTGCTGTATAAGTTCTTCGATCTCTTCCTTGAGAGCCCGACAATCATCCATGTCGTGGCCGTGGTCCCTGTGAAAGCGGCACCACTTATCCTTGTTCTTCTTCTTGCCAGGGGTATTCATTCTAGGGGGAGCGCAGAGTAGTCCTTCCTTGTCCACCTCCATAAGGACTTCTGATATATTAGCAATGAGGGGGTGAACTTCTCAAAACGAGAAGTCGGGCGGTGCTGGCCATTACCGTCCTTCTGGAATTTTTGGGACCCCTCTTCGCTCGTATTCTTTCGTTTGTTCCCGAAAGATGATTCTTCAAGAGTAGGGGGTTGGGAGCCTCTTCCATCCGTATGTACTTCTCCACCCTAAGTAGGAGTTCTGAGAAATCCCGAGGAGGCTTCTTGGCAAGGGACGCCTTGAGGCGAGCGTTAGTGACGTTGTGCTCGAATGCGGCAAAGGCTACTGATTGGTTGAAGGAGGGAATGGACCGGGCTTTGGCCGTGAAGCGTCGAACGTAATTCCTTAAGCTTTCACCCTTTTCTTTGTTGAGGGTCACCAGAGATACACTTATTTTTTGGCCCGGCGGCTACTCACGAAATGAGTAAGGAAGAGCCCTTCGAACTGATCGAATGAGAAGATGGAGGCCGGGGCGAGCCGAGAGTACCATTCTCTCGCAGGCCCCTTCAGCGTGGCAGGGAATATCTTGGAGAGGAGGGCGTCTGAAGCATAGTGGATCATCATGAGAGTTTTGAAACTCTCTATGTGATCCGTGGGGTCCGACTCCCCGGTATATGACTCGAAGTGAGGCAGCTTGAAGTTTTCTGGGACGGGGGCCTCCATGATGGTGCGGGAGAATGGAGGTCTGCTCGGGCGGAGGTTTATTGACCGTTGCTCTTCTTCCCTGTCAATTCGGCCGAGGCGCCTCTCCATCTCGTGGAGACGGCGGTAGACTGGGTCTTCTCTTTGATCATATCTTGTCGAGCGCCGGAACTCATCTTCGTACGAGTGTGGACTGAGGCTGCGACGATGGTAACTTAGAGATGGAAAAGGACCGGGAGTGTGAAGGCGGTGGCTCCTAGCTGGCTCATGAGTAGGTGGCCTCTGGTCGTTATTTGGGGCGATATTGAGGGCCTGTAAGACTGCCGCTTGAAAGTCTTGAAGATCTGCCCTTGTGACTAGTGCCTCTCCAGCTTAGCGGTCCCTATGTGTGGCTTGGCTTACTGGAGAATGAGTTCTCCGCCGATGACACTGAGGGGACTCTCTTTGCCTCCTCGGGGGAGGAGATCTTCTAGTCCTCGATCGCCGGGGGGGGGGGGGGGGGGCGGACTCTTGAGGCCCCTGGGTGCTCAGGTTGATGGACTCCCCCAAGGGCTCGCCATCCATTCAGAAAAGTTCGGAGGTCGACCCCCTTTTGGCGGTCGGCAATCACTTGACGAAGATCCCGCTCGGGAGGGCTTTAAGAAGCCATAGATTCAACTGAAGGATTGGGACCCGCAACATGGTCATGAGGAGGATGTTGCTTCGGACGACTCCGATAGGAGCCCCCCTGGGCAGCCCCCCGAGATCCTGGAGGGGCCTGTTGGGGAGGAGCACCTTGAGCTGGAGGAGGGGGAGGAGGAAGAGAATTGGTTTTTCGGCTGGAGACCGCTGCCATCCACTTCTGTTTTGGATGCATGGCTTGAAACTAGTCTCGCTGATGAAGTTAGGTCAGGTTGCTTTTTCATTCCCACAGACGGCGGCAATCTGTTGCTGCTGATTTTGGTGTGGAAGCAAACAGATAGAATTTGTGGATTCTTGAGAAAACGAATAAGGCAAACATGTTGACCTTCACCAATGTGTTGACTGGATTCTTGCCGCAACCGTTGACCTGCAAAAAGTGCGAAACACCGGGGTGATCCCGGCGACGCACCCTCCGACTCTCTTGTCAGTAATCTGAATGATTATAAAAGAGATTTAATTGGAAAAGTATTGATTACCTGGTAACAGTGGGGGAGAGGGGTATTTATAGTCGCCTTAGGGATCCGTAACAAGATAAGAACATATCTCTACTTTCCGGTGTGAATGGATAGAAGCGGTTAAGATCACTTCTTAGGGATAATTATGAATCTGAATTCTTCTTTATCCTTTTGAACTGGTTTGTAATGGGTTGGTACTCGCACCCAGTAAGACAGATCCGTTTATGGGTTATTGGGCTTCGAAGAAAGACTCAGTCCTCATTTCAGATCCGTTTGTAGGTGAAATTACCGTTTTACCTCTGAATTTTAAGATTGGTGTCCGATTCGAACGGTCCCAATTTAATTCTATTTTTAGCCATATCAGTTATATCTTACTTTTTGCATCTTCTATTTATGCTATGTCATGGTTTCTTCTGCATGCCAACTCATTCTCTGCTACTTCTAAGTCCTCTTTGCAGGATGCAAACTATCTGAACTGCTGGACTTGACTTGCCAAACTTTTGAGGACATGATCAAGAGGAAGACCCAGAGGAGATCCGTAAAACTTTCAACATTAAGAATGACTTCACCCCGGAAGAAGAGGAGGAGATCAGGAAAGAAAACCAGTGGGCTTTCGAGTAAAGCCCTGACATCGTTTCAGTATAGTTGTTTATTTGTGTCTGCTGTATAAATATTCTTGTGATGAACATGGTGGTTCTTATTTGCGGAAGTATAATATCCTGACTTGGTTCAAGTGCTTTTTCTATCCTGGTAATTTAATTGCTCTCTGTCTATGTGATTGTTTTATGTGTGCATGTTCGTTGGATTTGTGCTAAGAATGGTTAGAAGTCGTCCGTAAGTAAGGGTCTATTTGGTTTGTTGTTTTTTTTTTTTTTTTGGTTTTTCAAAATTCCAAAACCCGTTTGGTTAGGTTGTTTTGTGAAAACAGTTTTCACAAAACTCCACTTCAACTATTTTCTGTTTTTTCACATCCTCTTTCTAAATATATATATATATATATATATATATATATATATATATATATATATATATATATATATATATATATATACTATTATTATAATATATATTATTATTTCATATATACTATTTTATATATACTATTATAATATACTATTATTATTATTGTATATTTTATTATTATTATAATATATTATTTAATATATTATTATTACATATATATTATTATAATTATTATATGTTATTATATATATGTATATAATTAAATATGTTTATTATAATAGATTATTTTATATTATTATATAATATACAATTATTATAATATATTATTATTTTATATATACTATTTTATATATACTATTATTATTATTATATTATTATTATATATATTATTATTTTATTTATACTATTTTATATATACAATTATTATATTATACTATTATTATATATATTATTATTTCATATATACTATTTTATATATACTATTATTATATTATATTATTTTTATTATTATATATATATTATTATTATTATTATTATATATTACTGTTATATATTATTATATATATTATTATATAATATATTATTATTATAATACATTGTTATATATATATTTTTAATATATTATTGTTACATATATATTATTATTATTAATATTATTATCATATATATTATATTTTTATTTTTTAATATATATATATTATTATTATAATATATATAATTTTTTCATATATACTATTTTATATATACTATTATAATAATCTATTATTATTATATATTATTATTATATATTATTATATAATTTATTAATATTGTAGTAAATTTTTAATATATAATTATAATAGATTATTATTACATATATATTATTATAGTTATTATATGTTATTATATATATGTATATAATTAAATATGTTTATTATAATAAATTATTTCATATTATTTCATAATGTAGAATTATTATAATATATTATTATTTTATATATACTATTTTATATAGACTATTATTATATTATATTATTATTTTATATATACTATTTTATATATACTATTATTATATTATATTATTATTATATATACTATTATTATACTATATTATTATTATATTAAATTATTATTTTATATATACTGATATGGCTAAAAATAGGATTAAATCGGGACCGTTCACATCGGACACGAATTTTAAAGCTCAGGGGGTAAAACAGTAATTTCACCTACTAACAGGTCTGAAGTGGGAACTGGGTCTTTTTTCAAGACCCAATAACCCACGAACGGATCCACCTCAACTGGGTCGGGTCCTCAACCCGAAATGAACCCGGTCCAGCAGGATAGAATTAGGTTCTTGATTAGTCCTAATTAACAGTCCTGATTCACATTTATCCTTTCACTGAGAATTAGGGATTACATTCCTAATCTGATCACAGGGATTACATTCCTTATCTGATCCCTAAGACGACTATAAATACCCCCCATCCACCATCGTTAAGAGGTAATCAATCTTTTGCCAATTTACACACTCTCATAATCATTCCTGATTACTGACTTAAGCGTCGGAGGGTGCGTCGCCGGGATCCACCCCGGTGTCTCGCACTTTTTTGCAGGTGAACGGCGGGAGTCAACGGTCAAACACCGGCGAAACAGTTTTCAGGTTGTTATTTAGGTTTTCCAAGAATCCACAAATACTGTTTGTGTACCCCCACACCAGATTTAGCGGTAACGGATTGGCGCCGTCTGTGGGAAACAAACGAACAACAACCCTTCCTCTTCCCGCATGTCAAATCTTCCCCCGTCATGCCTCCAAGGAAACTCAGATCCAGGGGGTCCAACCGTGGGCCTACCCCTCCTCAACCACAACAGGAGGTCCCCCTCCAACCCGTTCAGCAGTAGGGGCAACTTCCTCCTCAGGCAGAGGACCCCCTGCAGCTGGACTAACTCCCTCCTCAGAATCTTCAACCCCCCCGGGGTCCAACCGGGCCTCAGAATGCCGGTGCGGGGGGCTCGTGTCCCAATCCTCAGAAGTAACCTCTCCAACAGGACCGTATCCCAATACACAACCCCTCTTCCGACTCTATGGCATCCCATAATCCCTGAGCTTCCGACCTTCGAAATACCATCCTCAATCGGCAGAAGGAAGAGGATCTTCGCCGCCATTTGGATGAAAGGCGGGCCCGAGAGGGAGCCTCCCGCCAACAACGTCCAAATGAGTGATCTTCTCATCGCCGAGACTACAGAAGGTCCCCTACTCGAAGAGGGCGAAGGGAGTCCCCTCAGCGTCATCGGCGGAGAACTCATTCTCTAGTAAGCCAAGCCACACATAGGGACCGCCAAGCTGGAGAGGCGCCAGTCACAAAGGCAGATCTTCAAGGCTTCCAAGCGACAGTCGTACGGGCCCTCAACATCGCCCCAAAGAACAACCAGATGCCACCTGCTCATGAGCCAGCTAGGAGCCACCGCCTTCACACTCCCGTTCCTCGTCCATCTCCAAGCTACCATCGCCACAGCCCCAGTCCACCCTCGTAAGAAGATGAGTCCCGGGGCTCGACAAGGTATGATCAAAGAGAAGATTCGGTCTACCGCCGTCTCCACGAGATGGAGAGGCGCCTCGGCCGAATTGATAGGGAAGAGAGCAACGAGCGATGAACCTCCGCCCGAGCAGACCTCCATTCTCCCGCACCATCATGGAGGCCCCCATCCCAGAGAACTTCAAGTTGCCTCACTTCGAGTCGTATACCAGGGAGTCAGACCCCGCGGATCACATAGAGAGTTTTAAAACTCTCATGATGATCCACCATGCTTCAGACGCCCTCCTCTACAAGATCTTTCCTGCCACTTTGAAGGGGCCTGCAAGAGAATGGTACTCTCGACTCGCCCCGGCCTCCATCTTTTCATTCGATCAGTTCGAAGGGCTCTTCCTTACTCATTTTGTGGGTAGCCGTCGGGCCGAGAAAACAAGTGTATCTCTGGTGACCCTCAATCAAGAAAAGGGTGAACGCCTAAGGGATTACCTTCGACGCTTCACCACCGAAGCTCGGTCCATTCCCTCCCTCAACCAATCAGTAGCCTCTGCAGCGTTCGAGCGCAACGTCACTAATGCCAACCTCAGGGCGTCCCTTGCCAAGAAGCCTCCTCGGGACTTCTCAGAACTCCTACTTAGGGTGGAGAAGTACATACGAGCGGAAGAGGCTCTCAACCCCCTTACTCTTGAGGAGACATCTTCCGAAAACAAACGGAAGAACACAAGCGAAGAGGGATCCCAAAAATCCCAGAAGGACGGCAATGGCCAGCGCCGCCCAACTCCTCGTTTTGAGAAGTTCACCCCCTCATTGCCAATATATCAGAAGTTCTTATGGAGGTGGACAAGGAAGGGCTACTCCGTGCTCCCCCTAGAATGAAAACACCTGGCAAGAAGAGGAACAAGGATAAGGGGTGCCGCTTTCACAGGGACCACGGCCACGACACGGATAACTGTCGAGCTCTCAAGGAGGAGATGGAAGAACTCATGCAGCGGGGCCACCTGACCAAGTTCGTCCAAAAAGATGGGGCCGAGCTTCACCCTGAGGAGCCAACAAACGAACAGAAAGGCCCGCCGAGCTTCAAGACTCAGAACCTCCAAGCTCCTCTCAAGAGGTCTTCACCTTATCGTAGAAGTAGGATCTTGATTTTCAATAAAGCCGATGCTTGTAATCCGGCCAATAGCATATAATAATGACTCGCCCTATTGAAGCAGCCACTTAGTTTATTTCAATAAAACTTTACGTTTTTTCATTGGAAATTGTTGCTCTTGCTTCATCTCTATCTCTCCGAGTCACGACTCGCTCAATGGTGAGTTCGGAGTCCATCTTCTTCTACATGGCTGCTCCCGCAACTTACTAAGCTCTTCACAACGAGTTCGGAGTCCAACACTTGGCTCGATTCTGCTTCAAATTACTCGCTCATAAGCGGGTAAGAAGTGGTTCACCATTCAGAATTGCTCCCACAACCGTTGAACCTCTCTTAAACGACGAGTTCGGAGTCCAACACTTGGCTCGATTCTGCTTCAAATTACTCGCTCATAAGCGGGTAAGAAGTGGTTCGCCATTCGGAATTGCTCTCACAACCGTTGAACCTCTCTTAAACGACGAGTTCGGAGTCCAACACTTGGCTCGATTCTGCTTCAAATTACTCGCTCATAAGCGGGTAAGAAGTGGTTCGCCATTCGGAATTGCTCCCACAACCGTTGAGTCCCTCTAACAACGAGTTCGGAGTCCAACACTTGGCTCGTTTCCGCTTCAAAGAACTTGCTCTTAAGCGAGTTAGAAGTGGTTCGCCATTCGGAACTGATCCCACAACCGTTGATTCTCTCACTTAAACAGCGAGTTTGGAGCTAAAGCTCTCCCCTAGAGTTGCTCCTCAAACTCGTCTCCCAAATGGCTCTCTTCCAGAGCCAAGCTCTTCGCTCCGCTCGCCTCCAAAGCGGACCTCTTCTCAACGAGTTCGGAGCACAACTCTCTCCTAGAGTTATTCCTCACACTCGTCTCCCAAATGGCTCTCCCCCAGAGCCGAGCTCTTCACTCCACTCGCCTCCAAAGCGGACCTCTTCTGAACGAGTTCGAAGCACAACTCTCTCCTAGAGTTCCTCCTCACACTCGTCTCCCAAATGGCTCTCCCCCAGAGCCGAGCTCTTCACTCCGCTCGCCTCCAAAGCAGGCCTCTTCTCAACGAGTTCGAAGCACAACTCTCTCCTAGAGTTCCTCCTCACACTCGTCTTCCAAATGGCTCTCCCCCAGAGCCGAGCTCTTCACTCCGCTCGCCTCCAAAGCGGACCTCTTCTCAACGAGTTCGAAGCACAACTCTCTCCTAGAGTTCCTCCTCACACTCGTCTCACAAACGGCTCTCTCCCAGAGCCGAGCTCTTCACTCCGCTCACTTCCAAGGCGGACCTCCTTTCAACGAGTTCGGAGCTCACAACTCACTCCTAAATTTGCTCCTCAAACTCGTCTCCCAGATGGCTCTCCACGTCCCTCGGAACCAAAACCCGAGCGACAATCGATCTGAGCCTGATCACACAAGCAAGCCGCTCGGAATCCGAGCAAGTGCCAATACGAGCTGCGAATTGGAGAAAAACGACTTTTTCCCCAAAATTCGAGTAAGATCTCGATCGAACGGCTCAGATCGCTCCAGCGCCACTAAACAATAAGATAGTATTTTCTTGAGAACCGAGCCTGCCTCGAGATCCGCACTGAGATCCAACGGTTCAGATCGAGCTCACAACTCTCTCCTAGAGTTGCTCCTCAAAATCGTCTCCCAAATGGCTCTCTCCGAGAGTCAAGCTTTTCGCTCCGCTCGCCTCCAAAGCGGACCTCTTCTCAACGAGTTTGAAGCTCATAACTCTCTCCTAGAGTTGCTCCTCAAACTCGTCTCCCAAATGGCTCTCTCCTAGGGCCAAGCTCTACGCTCCGCTCGCCTCCAAAGCGGACCTCTTCTAAGCGAGTTTGGAGCTCAAAACTCCCCTACAGAGTTGCTCCTCGCACTCACCTCAAAGGATGGGTCTTCCCATGGCTCTTACGAGGGTCTTCCTAGCACCTCTTCTCCGCCCCTAGGAGTGGAGCTCCTCTTCAAAAAACCCCAAGACCAAAACACTCCTCAACTTCATGAAGACAAGGATGTTACGGGGCTATTTTGACCATGAAGGAGGGTGAATCTTCATCCCACTCCTAAAGAGAAGTTGTAGATATTCGAGTTAGCTTCGAAACGAGAGGTGGCACGCCCCGATCGGACCTCCGTAGCACCGGGAAAGTGGATCACAGCACAGCTGCGCCGAGCAAGAAAATGGCAAAAACTATCGCCTCGGGATTCGCTCCATGATCGTGATCAACCGTCTAGATCCCCCCCCCACGTAGCTCGGGTCGGCAAATCCGAGCAACTAGCCATCCGAGCTGCGAATTGGAGAAAAACAACTTTCTTCCCAAAATTCGTGCAAGATCTCGATTAGACGGCTCACAAAACGACAAGATAACGTTTTCTCGAAATTTGAGCCTCTTGTCTCGTGTTCGCGCCACGATCGTGATCAACCGTCTAGATCGAGCCATGTAGCTCAGATCTACAATTCGAGCTACTGTCCTACCGAGCTGCAAAATGGCCAAAAAATTTGCCTCAAAATCCGTGCTCGGATTTGCCGAACAAGAAGGAAAAAAGGAAAAAAAAAGGGACCACAAGGGTCGGGTTCGGACCCGTTAAGGGATCCAAACCCGAACACCCATACCCTTCTTCTCCTCCTCAACACCTTCCCGTCAAAACCAAAAGAACAAAACCCAAGCTCATCTTCAAGCTTCGTCGAAACCAAAACTGCATGGACGAACTCCTCTCCTCTCCAAGCTCCGCCATGGCCTCTCCGAGCTCCTTTCCTCACCGAAGCTCGGCCTGCCGAGCTCAAGCCACACCTATGTCGAAGCTCCACTGTGCCGAGCTCTCACTCCTTCACTCGTCGAGCTCCTTCGTCGAAGCTTCGACCACCTCCATGGCCGAGCTCCGAGACAAATGACGAGCCGAACCCATTGCCGAGCTCCATCACCGATGCCAAGCTTCGAGCTCCCCTCTGCCGAAGCTCAAGTTCTCCGCCAAACTTCACCACTTCCGAGCTCCTTCGCAACCGAGCTTCACCTCCACTGCCTCCGAGCGCGCATGAGCAGCCGAAGCTCATCATCGGGGCTCGGAGATTCGTCAAGCCTTTCCTCGGCGAACTCTGTCAACCGCCACTCCCGTGCCGAGCTCACCTCCGCACTACCGCCAGTGGCGCCAGGCTCCTCCATCTCCGAGCGACAGGCTCCTCCGTCTCAGGCACCCCCGCGTAGAGCTCCGACGAAGAACCCAAGCCTCGCCATCGTCGAGCTCACCGTACTGAGCTCGAACCCATCACCATGGCAATGGAAAGCTCCGAACATTCCACCTCCGAGCTCTACACTTCAGTTGAAGCCTCGTCAACAAGCTCGCCTTCCACAACGCGAGCTCCGAACCCATTCCCGAGCTCACACCGTCGACGAAGCTTCGCCAAAGCCTCGAGCTCCCCTCGCCATCTCGCCAACCCCTCCTTGCCGAGCTCGACGCCTCCTCTCAACTCCATCGCCGAGCTCTTTTGCCGAGCTTCACGACGAGACGAGGTACGGGGCAAGGCGATGGTCGAAGAAGAAAGAAGGAAACGAGGGGGGGAGACGAGACGAGACGAAGAGGGGCTGAAGACGAAGAAACAGGGCTGAAGACGAAGAAACAGAGCGAAAGAGAGAAAGAAAATAGCTGGCGGGAGAGAAAAAATTAATTATGTGCCACGTGGTGATGCCACGTGGCGTCACCTCCAGGGTCGGTTGCCGAGCTACACGAAAACTGGTCGAAGTTGCTCGGATTCCGAGCAACATGCAATCCGAGCTCAAAATTGGAGAAAAATGCTGCCGACCTACACACACCGTCCGATCTTCTCAAAAATCGCGTCGCGGCACGATTAACGCTCAAAAACGCGCCACGTGTCCAGAACGTGATCTGCTTCGCGATGCGCGCACATCTGATCATGATCGACGCTCAGAAACGCGCCACGTGTCCAGGTAAAATTTAATTATTTTATTTATTTATTTAATTGTTTTAATTATTTAAAAAATCCGAAAAAATATTTAAAAATCGAAAAAAATTAATTAAAAATTCTTAAAATAATTATTAATTCAGAAAAATTATTTTTAAATTCTGAAAAAATAATTATTAAATTAGAATAATTAATTAATATTTTCGATAATTAATTATTTAATTCGGAAAATGAATAAAAAATTCAAAAAAATGAGAAAAAATTCAGAAAAATCTGGAAAAATCACCAAAAATCCAGAAAATTCTGAGGATATTTTTGGGTATTTTACAAGCCTAGAATAACACCGTTACACCCCAAGCAAGATTCCAAACTCCCTTAAGAACACCGATAAAATCTCGTACGCCATTAGAACAACAAAACTACTCCTCGAAGACTGTAAAACTCAGTCTCCAGGAGTGGGGGGCTCGTGATATGGCTAAAAATAGGATTAAATCGGGACCGTTCACATCGGACACGAATCTTAAAGCTCAGGGGTTAAACGGTAATTTCACCTACTAACGGGTCTGAAATGGGAACTGGGTCTTTTTCAAGACCCAATAACCCACGAACGGATCCACCTCAACTGGGTACGGGTCTCAACCCGAAATGAACCCGGTCCAGCAGTATAGAATTAGGGTTCCTGATTAGTACTAATTAACGGTCCTGATTCACATCATCCTTTCAGTGGGAATTAGGGATTACATTCCTAATCTGATCACAGGGATTACATTCCTTATCTGATCCCTAAGGCGACTATAAATACCCCCCATCCACCATCGTTAAGAGGTAATCAATCTTTTGCCAATTTACGCTCTCTCATAATCATTCCTGATTACTGACTTAAGCGTCGGAGGGTGCGTCGCCGGGATCCACCCCGGTGTCTCGCACTTTTTTGCAGGTGAACGGTGGGAGTCAACGGTCAAACACCGGCGGAACAGGTTTCAGGTTTGCTATTCAGGTTTTCCAAGAATCCACAAATACTGTCTGTTTACCCCTACACCAGATTTAGCGGTAACATATACTATTTTATATATACTATTATTTCATATATACTATTTTATATATACTATTATAATAATCTATTATTATTATAATATATTATTATTATTATATATTACTATTATATATTATTATATATATTATTATTTAATATATTATTATTATAATAAATTGTTTAATATATAATTTGAATATATTATTATTAAATATGTTTATTATAATAAAATATTTTATATTATTATATATCAGTATGTATGTATATGTATACAACATGTATGTATCAGAGTATATATACTGTATACAGTATATACATACAACCAAATCTATACATACATTATACTCACATTTTCAAAAAACTGTTTTCATAAAAAATTATTACCAATCAGCTTTTACACTCTCATTTTCATAAAACTCTTTTCAGAAAACTGTTTTCAAAACAGCAAACCAAACGCAACCTAAGTTTCTCCGCCAAATTGTTTCAAAATTTTGTACTCTACATTTTATTTATCATTTTATGCTGTTACATTCAACTTGATAGGATTGTATTGGGTCTACACTCTGGAGGAAAGAAGAATTATGTACTTCTTTCAATCAAAGAAGAAAGAAATTTGTTGTCTTCAATGCTTGTAATTGCTAATCAGGAGAACAAACAAGATTTTGTGAATTTGCATGTAATTATCTTTATAACATTGCATTTTGTGAATTGATGCATCTTATAAAGGCTAACCAATCTGAGTTCTACAAGGAGCTTAAAGTTAACAAGTAGACACCATGGATAAGGGAAAGTGTTCCTAATAGTGCGCTTAAAGTTAACAAGTAGACACCATGGATAAGGGAAATTGTTCCTAATAGTGCGCCTACATCTACATGTATTTATTCTCCCGATACAAGAATAGTTGATACGGTGTAGGATTAGTATGTAATTATTTATGAGGTCTGTACATTGAAATCAACGATTCATTAGGGGCGGTTTGGGTTGTTCATTTTGAATTAGCAAGTTTTGAGCTTCGCATTGTGTAGCAAAAAATTCCTTCCAGTTTTAACTTGAATGAGAAAGTCTCTGAAGTTTTTAAACTGCGAATCATGAGAACATGTTGTATAAAAGATTTAGACTGCATCTTATTCTGTATTTAAAGAACTTATATTATTCATAATTGTATTCATTGCTTATGTAATTGTTTGTCTTCACAAGATATAACATTGTTAAATATTTAATTGGTAGAAACATTTAAGGAATTTACAAGTCACCAGGTCTTGTAAATTCGATGTGACTGAACATGCAGATGTCTTTACTGTTAAGAATGTCAAGTATCTGTTTCATTTTTCATTGGCAATTTTTGAACCTATCTATGAATTATATTTGTTGGTTGTATATGCAGCTATTTGAGTTAACAATTGATTATTGTTATTTGTAAGATGAATTTTGCAGGGTTTCCTTTTGTCGCATAACTAACTGATGATGAAAATTCAATATTGAATGTGGTTAGAATGTGATTGCTTTAATACATGCCTTAAAATTAAATTTAAAAAAGAGATAATATAGGTTGGATGAGTTAGACTTTTAAACCCAATCCATGAACCTTGAATATGTATTCTTGGATGTATTCTTAAATAAATGATACTTGTAAACACATATATCTTATGCCTCATTTAAACATGTATTTTACAAATAATATATTAGATCCTCTTTATGTCTAAACCTAATAGAACTATCACCATAGTCTTTCAGCTATTGTTTGCAGGGAATATGTAATCATGTCCTAGAACATCAGCTTTGATGACACCTTCACTGGAGTATTATTCGGAAAATGATGATTGATATTATGAACAATACGATTATATGAGTTTAGGATTTACTAATTTGTACTTCTTAAATATATTTCTTAATATATTTTATATTTTAGATGAGACAATTATTTACATGTTATTTTGTATTTACTTCAGAAGATCAAATCACAAGATGTCACGTATGGAAGAATAACTACAAAACCATTGACTGTATTCAAAATTAAAAAGGGATGAACAAAAAGTTACGAGCAGTTTTAAGTTCAAGAAAGTTAAAGTCAAAAATGATGATTGATCTTATGAAAAATACAATGATATGAGCTTAGGATTACTAATTTGTTCTTTTTTAATATCTTTTTTGTTTTATATGAGACAATTAAAATATAGTGATCATACTATATATTAATTTGAGTTCTTAATGAAATTTATTCTGTGACTGAATTTTCAATAACATAAATAATTGTTAAAATATTCAACTGACATGTCTACAAGCGACGTGCACTTAGTGCACGGTAAATTTCAACTAATGCATGACTAATGAGGTAATGGAGTAAGGTACCACATCATTAAGATAGTTGCCAGTACTGCATCAATCAACATTAAGATAGTTGCCAGTACTGCATCAATCAAGATAGTGTAAGGAGCTCTGGAAATAAATCCCTTAAAGAAGCCTCAATATTCAAGTTTGGTGCTTATGATACTTTATAATAATTAATTATGCTTAAACTTTTTCTTGGATATTGATTAGCTTTCTCTCAATTGTGTGCATGATTATTTGCTCCCTTCATCCTCATCTATGAGGTAAATCTTTTTTATCTACGGTTGGTATTTCTTCTATAAATTCTAGATATGATGTTAGAGGCTTTCATATTAGATCTTAAGTACATTTTTTGTACATAATTAACATATAGTGATCATACTATATATTTATTGGATTGATTTTCTTTTTTAAAAATTATTGTTAAAATATTCAACTGTTATGTCCACCAAGCCACGTGCACTTGTGCACGGCAAATTTTAACTAGTATATATATATATATATATATATATATATATATATATATATATATATATATATATATATATATATATATATATATATATATATATATATATATATATATATAATTTGTAGGCCCTGTGCGGTCGCACATATCGCACGGGCTCAGGGTCGGCTCTAAAAGAACATAAGCAGTTTTAAACATAAAATAAGGTACAAAGGCAAAATTACTAATAACTATTAATTTACACGTGCGAGGTACATAGGCAAAATTACTAATAACTATTAATTTACACGTGCGATGTACGTCTTAATATATATATATATATATATATATATATATATATATATATATATATATATATATAAGTAAAAACTATGTGTACGTACTTTTGCCACGAACCTGAGACTTCTTTGATACTCGTTATGTACGCACAATATACATAAGTTATGTTGGGTTTATGTCTTGCATACTATGTTGGATAAGAAAACGATGAGACAATGGAGAAATCGAGACGATAGGAGACGAAGCAGAAGCAAGGGAAAAAGACAGCAGCAGCAGCAGGTGGAGTTGCGGTCAACCGCGAGGTCGACGGCACTTGGGGTCGGTCGACCGCTCCGACTGCACAGAGTTCCCGTGAGGGGGACAGTCGACCGACCTTGTGGTGTTGTCGACCGAACGCAGTGCTGATGGATTATTTCGGTCGGGTCTTGGTGATTCGTGAGAAGACCAACTTGCTCTTCAAGTCAGGTCTTACGGCTCTTATCGTAGAATTATCTCTTCAGGAATATCCAATGGTTATTGTATCAATATATCAAACTAGGTTTTCTCTATATCTCTATATATTGTTGTTATTGGCCTCTATTGAAAGCTAAAAGAGAGAGTACTTCATTGAAGGAGAGATTGAGTGATTCTCTAATTATAAACATAGTACTTGCTGGTGAGACTTGAGAGAGGGTCGTGGTGAGAATTGTAATATTTTTATATTTTCTCTATTTGAATAACATCTTGGGTTTCTTCTCTCCCGAATTAAGGCGAAAGCTCCAATTGGGACAAATTTGTGTTTGCTTTGGTGTGTTTGGTATGATCTCATATGAGCTTGGTGGTTTGTGTTGATTGCATCGAATAACTCAATAAGATCCTAAGGGGGGTTTTCAGTAGAAATCCCTAACAATTGGTATCAGAGCTTTGGGTTCAAAGGGTTTGTTCGAGTTTCTTGGAGATGATGGAAGATTAGATCACGAAGATCAAGCGGTTCAAAGGCAATATCAACTTTGATCTCTTGAAGGTGGACGGGCATGAAGCATCGGTTCAACAGGAATTGGATCTAGTCCTAGAAGGAGTTAAAGGGAGACCAATCGGCACAAAACAGAAGAAGTGGAAGGAGATATGTTCAGAAGCCTTGGGTTTAACCCGGTTGTCATCGACGAGCGAAGTCAGGTATAGGAGAAGCACGACGAGTCTTTGGGAAAGATTCAGAACTGACTACTCGGGATCGTCATCACAAGGTCGGATGTACCAGCAAAGACAGTTGTGGGTTTCTCAGTAAAGGAAAGTACCGCTCTTCTAGATCATGAAGTGGAGTTCAGATGGATTTATCTGAACTGATGGCGTTCAACGCAGATGATCTAAGGGTTTTCAACTCAATATATTCATCACCAAATCTATCCAACATGTTAACCATGCTAGATGAGAAATCTACCAAGGAGAACTTTTTCATAGCAGGTATGATCAAGGGATTGGAGAATGATGCACTTAGGAATAAGAGTCAGGAAATCAGCATCAATTTCTGTGACTTGCTTGGAGGTGGATTGTACTTTAATTGGAAGGGAAAGTGTATGTAGGGGTAAGGTCTGTGGCCACCAGTGTAAAGGGATTGAGCATTACATGAGAGACTAATGTAAGCAGTTGAGTCAGAGGGGTGCCAAATTCAGTGCCGTTGAATTAGGTGATGGCTTAAACAGTGCTTTTGTTTTAAGTTCCTTAGATGTGAATTCCAGTTGTTCTTTTGATTCGGTTAGTTCTTCTCAAGTTTGCTCTGAGAGGGAGATAGTTTCTGCTTGCAAATTTGCATCATATCGTTGTATGGAAACGAAGGTTGATAAGATTTGTGAAGTAAGGGTTTCTACTTACAAGTTTGCCTCATGTCGTTGTGTGGAAACGAAGATTGACAAGACTTGTGAAGTAAGGGGTGAGAAAATAAATGAGTCGAAAATGACAGACGGAAGGGGATACACACTAGAGGATGGCATGTATATTCCTTTGATGAAGCTGAGCCTTATTTCCATGAGAACTCTAGAAGCTCGGGACTGCAGGTACACAGATCCAGGTGGAGTTCGTTTAGTTTTGGAAAGTTATCGTGAGGTGATAGAGGGTGGGGGGGATTAAGAAGGGTCAGCACAACCTCTACCAGCTTTGGAGGAACAGAAAAACTTGCGCAAGTGTTTCGAAGCCTATTGTTCCTAAAGCATCATCTAGTATGTCGTCACTAAAATCATCCGAGTGAGACTGCGACGTTCGAATATCGTCGGAAGGTGGAGAGAGCCTTGAGGTAGGTGGAGTTCGTGTGGAGGATGGCACCTCCATGATTATATCTACTGGGGTGTGCCCTTGAGGGGGGCATATAGCGGGAGAAAAACGAGTGGAGATAGATTCAACTAGCAGAGAAAGCCATTGAAACGAGTTATTTGCAAGAAGAGAATGAAAAGAGTCTATAAGGTTTTAAATCACACAGGCGTGGATTCATGAGTATGCAATCAAAGGTGGAGATTTTGGGTTTATGTCTTTCATACTATGTTGGATAAGAAGACGATGAGACAATGGAGGAATCGAGACGATCGGAGATGGAGTGGAAGCAAGGGAAACAATCAGCAGCAGCGGCAGGTTGAGTTGCGGTCGACCGCGATGTCGAACGCACTTGGGGTCGGTCGACCGCTTCGACTGCACAGAGTTCCCGAGAGGGGGACGGTTGACTGACCTTGTGGTGCGGTCGACTGAACGCAGCGCTGATGGATTATTTCGGTCGGGTCTTGGTGAGTCGTGATAAGCCCAACTTACTCTTCAAGTCAGATCTTACGACTCTTATCGTAGGGTTATCTTTTCAGGAATATCCAATGATTATTGTATCAAAATATCAGACTAGGTTTTCTGTAGATCTCTATATATTGTTGTTATTGGCCTCCATTGAAAGCTAAGAGAGAGAGAGTACTTCATTGAAGGAGAGATTGAGTGATTCTCTAATTGTAAACAACTAGTATTTGCTAGTGAGGCTTGAGAGAGGGTCGTGGTGAGAATTATAATATTCTTATATTTTTCCTAGTTGAATAACATTTCGTGTTTCTTCTCCTACGGATTAAGGCGAAAGCCCCATCCGAGGCAAATTTGTGTGTACTTTGATGTGTTTGGTATGATCTCATATGTGTTTGATGGTTTGTGTTGAATGCATCGAATAACTCAATAAGATCCTAGGGAGAGTTTCGGTAGAAATCCCTAACAAGTTAGTACATTTATAAACGATAACTCTAACTCTTTCATTATAATATTAGAGAGTATTATAATATTAGAGAGTAGAGATTTACAGATCAGAGATACATACAATTCGTCAATTGAAAGTTGTACATAGGACTACTTACATTGAAGGTTTGATTGTCAGAATTAATGTAATTTTCAATCCAACCACCACCACCACTGACTGCATTCAGATATCTTCCTGTTGTCAAGGACTTGAACCTAACCTTATAATAGTTCTGCAACCAAATAAATACAAACATAAATAAATCAGTTTATCAAAAGGCGGCAAATTTCATTAGCCAAAGACATTGTTTCAGTTGTAGATTTTTTTAATATTTTTTTATACATTAATTCGTATATGGACTTATATGTGATATAGTTGACGTATATAGATTTAAGGAGTTTTGGCTAATAAAATTAGTTACTTTAACCACAAAAACAAACCCAAAAAAAAGATGAAATTTTGCCACCATTTGTTTTTCACAAGGCTTATAATAAAAAAAATGTTAACGGAATAGTGGAGGAAGGGTATCCCCCTGTCTAAAAATCTTACACACTCACCTCACCTGTATCTAGAAAAAATAATTTTAAAAAATAATATATGCCGTTGAAAATGATATTCATATTATTAAACATAGGATGATACAAATAATCATGCAAAATCACTAGATTTGCACATGAAAATACATAGCCCCCAAAAGTACCTCTTTAGAGCATGTGTAGTCGTTGGCTACAATCCCAAATTTTGCAAAATTTGGTCAAAAAACTTCGGCAGCCGTTGGCCAAATACCCAAAATTTGGGTTTGAAATGAGCAATGGTCTGTCATATTTGGAAAGAGATATAGGAATTTGGAAAATATAGCTGACGAAAGTTCATATTTCGTCTATTCAAAAATTTTCCCCTAAAAGTTATCGGACAAGACATGATATCTAATTCATTTTTTTTTTAATTTTAAAACAGATTGAATGAGATTTGATCTCCCGTCCGTGACTTAAAAGAAAATTACGTCGGGCGGGATTTGATCTCCCGTCCTTGACTTAAAAAGAAATATTTAATGTTGGACGGGATTTGATCTCCCGTTCGTGCATTATTTAAAAAAGAAAATCGAACGGGATTTGATCCCTCGTCTGTGATTATTTTAAAGTTAATTTTTTTAAAACATGACGATAAGTCATCTACCGTCCGTCACTTAAACAAAAAAAATCCGAATTTTGGGTTCAAACGACTATAGATGCTCTTAGTTGACTTTCATCAAACTAACTTTAATAATAAAATATTTGTTAATCTTATTTATGCTCCATAAATCTTTATGATTTTTTTTAGTATGCAAATCCCAACTAACATAACTTCTTAATATTTTCCATAACTACCATATATTCGCTCCAAACAGTAGGATTTGTAATATCTCTTTTCAACCTCCGGAAAAGGAATATGCAGGTTGATGTCAAATGTGAGGCATGCTCGACGGAAGACGAAGATACGAATCACATCTTATTCTCTTGTATTAAGGCTAAACTAGTATGGGAGGTAGTCAGTCTTGGCTTTGGGTTGCTAGAAAGCTCGAAGTCTAGTTCAGAGGTCCGGGGTCATTGGTGGGTAGAATTAATTAGAAAGGAAGATAGAGAGGAGTTGGGTGTGATGGCAACAGCTATAATGTGGTGTTTGTGGTTAAACAGAAATAATTTATGATTTCGGAAAATTAGCTGTACACTTTCGATTATCATGCATAAAATTATATCTCTATCTCATGATTGGACAGGAAATAGGGGAGCAATGAAAATGCTACGTATGGAAGAGGAGGGATAGAAGGATCAGGATGCGGCAGAGCAATGGTGAGGACCTCAACTCGGAATCAGGAGGTCTTGGGAGTAGCAGCTTTGTTGTGGTTCGATGCCACAGAAGGGGCCAGGAGATAGCAGCCCTTGTATCTTTATTTGCTTTGCTAGTTTTTACATCGATGTATTTTGGATTTTGGAAGGTGGTGGTTGGGTTTTTTGTAAATAGTACTACTATGTTTCTTTAATTTCGCATTAATGAAGCGATAACTGGATCATCTTTTTATCAATATATATATATATATATATATATATATATATATATATATATATATATATATATATATATTCATAAATGATAGAATTTGTTAACCAAAAAAAGGGGCATCTTCGTCATTTGAAATATTGACTTCCTAATTTTTCTCTCACGTTTATTCTCCATCAATCTTTATTTCTAATCAAATAAAATCTAATCAAAGAAAAACCCTTCTTTTTTTTCTATCAATTTTTCTTTAGTCTTCCATGAATGCACGTCACTCACTAGACTTTCATATTTGGGACTACATTTGACTCCAATAAAGTCATCGCAGTTTTTTTAATTTATAATTTAAATCTTTTTTCTTCTTTATTTTGCGAAAATGAGTTGGAGCAAAAACGGAAAAAATCAAGGTCAATCAACGAGAGGGATCAATAACAAAAAAAACATATACCATATGGTATTGCATAGATTGGGCAATTTTTGAGATAAATCAATGGTTGTTTCTTCTTTCTATAGCATAGCACATGCTTTTTAATCATAAGATTATTTTTTCCCTAATAAATTAAACTGCCATAGATGTGGTGTTAGTGGATACTTGATTTGTGGACAATTTGTTAGAGTAAAAAATAAAAGTAACCTTAATATAAAAATAAATTAAAAAACCAAATTCACTTATTAAGGGGTTTTCCAAATATTATTATGTAAGTTACTAGTTTGCATCATAAAATGTCTCAATTTTTATTAGGTATTTTAACTCTTTCAACACTATATATTATAAAACCCTCCGTAGTATATAGTCCATAACAATAGTGCATAATTATAAAACCCTCCGTAGTATATATGATCATGCGTCACAACCACACTACACGGTGGCCGCAGCCTGGAAAAGAGGTGTCTGGAAACCACCATTTAAACAATCGCTCGATCTGGGCGCTCAGACTAGACTCATAGAACTTCAGGCCTACATCACCAATGCTAGAACCAGTTACTCTCAAGGTCCAGATAGTAAATCTTGGCAATTGGAAAGGAACGGCACGTTCACCGTTCGCTCCCTGTATAACCGCATTCACTTTAGGGGATGTACCCCAAAGTGGGCATGCATTGTTTGGAGGACGAAAGCCCTGATGAAAATCAAAAATTTCTTATGACTGTTGCTGAACGATGCGATCTTGACTAGAGAAAATTTCTCTAAATGCCAACCGAATGTGGACTCTCGTTGCGGATTCTACCACGCTTCCCTAGAAACTAGAGACCACCTCTTCCTCCAGTGTCCAAGGAGCAAAGCGGTACTTGTTAAGGTACTCAGCGCCCTAGGGATGAATCAGTACCCTAGTGTGTACGAGGATCTGTTGGTAGGGTCAAAATTTGTTACTGAGAGAAAAGCTTTGAGAGAAGCGTGGTACATCTCTATTGCCGCATCAACCTGAGTTCTTTGGCTAAACATGAATAATTTCTATTTCCGCAGATCTTGTAATAATATTTCTAGTAATTTGACTCACATTATGCATTTTATCTCATTTTGGGCTAATATGGCAGCAGCAGGTCCCAGGGGGAGGATATCGAGCGTTTTCCAGGTTAAGGATTTTGATGATGAGGAAGTTGACATCGGTTCGACGATCGTCGACTGACAGCCAGCGTAGCCGTTACTTTTGATAGACACCCACCACCCTAGGGTTTGTTGGGGGATGTATTTTGTTTAGTCGCATGTATGATGCGGCCTTTCTGGTATTCTTTTATCCCACCCCCCATGTTTGGGGTGGAGGTTATGTACTTTCGTTTTGTTTGTAGGACCTTTGTAATTGACACAGTACTTTGAGTTTATTTTATTAATCCCTTAATAATGAAACAGTGTGGCCATACTCCACCTTTTCTTTAAAAAAAAAATAGTGCATAATCTAGAAAGTAGTACATATATTTGCAGTTTTTATGGGTTATGTGTGTAAATGTAGATAATGTACTATTTGAGGGGTTTATAGTAGAGTTACTAAGGTTAAAGGCCTAAAAATTATTCTTGTTAGACTATTTCTTATTTACATTTCCCCTAAATTAATATAATGGGCTTTCTTATCCCTTCAAAATTTATATTGAAATTTGACTAGGGTTTGGTCCGAGCTAATAACTCTTATCTTTTCTTAAGTGGGTTTTTATTGGATAGAAGGAATAGATGGTGCTATCTAAGCTTAAAGATGGAAAAAGAAATCAATGACCCACTCATCTCTAATATTTTAAGGGGAGAGTTGGGGTTGTCATTTGTCAATATATAAATCCGTGTGTTGCACGTGTAATTCCAACTCTCCCATTGATTACAATAAAAATAAACAAATAAAAAAAATTCATCTATTTAAAACGTGCAACACACGTGCAAAACATTTTTATAATATTTTTTTAACACTAAACATATATATAAGTTGCATGTACAAGTCAAATTCTACTTAAAAACACATGCATTGCATGTACAAATTGTAGCTTTTTCTTCAAAATATTTTTTCAAATTACGTGCAACGTGCAATGCACGTCCAACTCCAAAATTATTGCTTAACATATATATCGCACATGAAAATCCTCAAACTCTTATCAAAACGTGCATCGCATGTGAAAAATACTAGTTTCGAATATAAGGTAGTGAACTTATTGGATAATCTCTTTTGGATAAATAAATAAAATCAAGGGTTTTTAACATGTATACCCCTAACAAATATGATAATATCATATATATTCCTCACAAATATATAATTTCATACATGCCCCTAACAGTTTGGACTTTATTTCATATTTAGCCCTATGTTAGATATCACTAAATTAACTATGATTTTAATGGGACAAATAGAAATCAAATTAAAAGATTAGATTAGACAGTCAAATGATAAAAGATTTAAGAGTATTAAGAAAAATAAATGAGGAAGCTTATAATCCATCATTAAAAACAAGATTAGTGACAATTTTGGAGAAGTAACGTGAGAAATACTGTGTAGTTTTCAAAGATGTATTGTTAGTTTGTCCATTTCTTGAAAAAAATATTTTTTTAAAGAAAAGTTAATGAGTCTCGGTTGGATTAACAATTGCCCGGATTTACAAGAATGAAGAATATATAGTTTGAATGGTAGAGAAGATAATATTTCCGTCATTTTTCATCAAGTTTATAAAAAAAACTGAAAATTCTCCATCGTTTTGAGTTTTTTTAACTAGAGGGGTAATTAAGAGATGTGCTATATATTGTTGGAGACAAATATGAAAATACATATTTGTGAGGGGCCAGGGCCGACCCTGAGTTCCCGGGGGCCCTAGGCGAACTTCCGAAATCGGGCCCCTAATAACATATATATATATTTTACACGCAAAATACGTGCCTATATTTACAAGGGAAGTTCAAAATTGGGGGCCCCAAAAATTGCAAATTTCGCGGGGGCCCGAGGCGGGTGCCTTACCCACCTCTATACTGGGGCCGGCCCTGTGAGGGGCACACATGATATTCACATATTTGTTAGAGACATATATGTTAAAAACCCTAAAATCAAACAATTTTTTTAACCTAAAAGTAGGGGCTTTAAACCCCCCAAAAAACTTACCAACTTACCTTCAAAATAAATGGGTCATTGATTTCTTTCTCCTTCTTTTAGCTCAGATATAGGGTTTGGAAGAAAGTAGAGGAGAGATAGTTCAGTTGTATAAACATAAGAAAAAGGAGAAGTTTAGACATTTCACAATTTGGTAAGTTTTAATAGAATAATCCAAAGTTAATAGTGGAGATAAAAATGATTGAAAAATAACATTAATGTTTTTTTTTTTTGAAGTAAAAGGTGGAATAAACATTAATGTTAATATATATATATATGGGTGATATTATTTTAAAGATTTTCCTTTTTCTCTTATCTCTTTACATTACATAGTTATTTCTATGTAGCTTTCATCTTTGTCTCCCCACCTTTGTAATTCTATAAGTAATTGGCTGAATTCCTCAATAAAGAATATCTTTGAACTTAACAGTTAAATTTATGGGTTATAAGTTATGGTCCTTGTATACATTACAAAGAATGAGGTGTCTTCTCCGTAATTATAACAACAGATCATGGATAGCTAGAATTCTTGAAATAAATATCACAAAATCAGTAGCATACAATAAATGGTTTGATATAAGTTGCAGAAGCAGAAATGTATAGACAACAATCATCTTAAAATATCTGAGAATCCATTCATCAAGAAAATTAGAATTCAATAGATCGGTCTCACAAAAAGAAGATTTAAGGGAGTTTGAATTCAAAGAAAATCAGTGTTCACAGTAAACATAGTATCAGTCTCAACAAATTAAAAAGAAAGCAAAAAACAAGAAACAAAGTATTACCATGGCCTCAAATTTAATTGTGGTGGAAGAGATGATCTCTCTCTGCTTTGTAGGAACACTTTCTCCTTAATTCTCTTAAATTTCTCAGATGGACAATATATAGTTATCTCCTTGGCTGGACAATATGCAATATGGTTTATATAGCAGTGAGATCTACTCTTTTGATTTACGAAAAGTCATAAACTGAGTTGCTCTGGTAAATTCTACTGAACCCCATAATAAAGTTCTTTCCTAAACAGGGTAAATTTTAATAAACCCCTTAAATTTTACACAAACTCATAATAAGGATTATTTTCTGATGCAAATACAAATTTTTCTATAGTGAAAAATATTTTTTTGTCCTGAGAGGACTTTATGTAAGAGAACTTATATAAAGTCTCTCATGTTAAATCTGATTTGGGAAAATTAGGGTTAGGGTTTATCTCTACCCGCTTAAGATATTATATCCTGCTTATCAGTATTGGGATATCGCAGGGCACTACCTCTAGACCAGCTTATGAAGAGATTAGACTGGGTTTAGTGTAACGCCCCGGATCCCCGTTATCGGATATCCGTGACACCACCAGAATCTTTGCCTTCAAATGTATCTCAACACATTAAATAATGCGGAAATTTAAACACTTTTATTGCCATCAGAGTTTTTTACATTAATAATTACAAATATTAAATTGTCCTTGAACAAGGAATACAAATTACATAACTTATTACGACTGATTACAAGAATATTTAAACTTTTCTTGTGAAGCCATCGACTGTCCTTCAGATCGGCAATCCCTTGGCCATTGCCGAAACTCCGCTGAGTGGTCTATCTGCTCCTCCTGGGACTTGCCCCTTGGCTTGAGCCTTCTACTGCGTGACTCTGATAATTCTGCACTCGCTTGAAGGGTAGACATGTACCGTGCCACTACTTGGATGCCTTGCTGATCTTGGGCTCTCCTATACTTGGGACCTGACATCCATGTACCTAAAAGGTGGGGTACTTCAGTAATTCTACTGACGCAATGCTGATAAGGAAACAGCGATCCTCAAACTATCACACTCACAAATCAGTCTTGAATGGAAATTCCACGTGCATCCTAATTTCCTAGTGTTCGTGTGTGCCATGACCTGAAGTCTATTCAAACACAGAGTACAGAACAAATGCTCCTAATCTAATGTCAGCAAGACTCTGGACGCACATGCATCCCATACTACATGTACCCCAGATCAAGCCGTTTCTCCAGTTTCAGGGATTTGAACCCTCGCTATGCAATGCATTCTAATTTTGTCTACTTCCTGTTCCTGATAGTATGACATGGTTGAGGAGGTGAAAATAAAAGAAATAATTCGGGGCGCTACCCCGAAGTCACCAATAATTGCTGCGTCGAACCATCCTCGAAAACTAGAGACCACCAACATAGAACATGACGACCTTGAAGGTCCTAAAATACCCCCCGATCTGCCAGGATATCAGCATCCCGTTCTTATCATGGTACTTCAGGAATTAACAGTGCAAGATACGCACCGCAACGCGTATCCCTAATGACAGGAAGAGACAATCCCATAGTATCACTACCTAGTGTTAACTCTCAGAACGAGTTGGATTATAGGGAATCACCCCTAACACCAATTCGTTCTTCAAGCGAAACAATAAAAGAAAACCTAATCAACCCAGTTTACTGAAACAAGTTGTTACTCAAATCACACTCGGTGTCGATCAACAATGTCCAGCCTGTCTAGTCTGTCAAACCACAATCATCACGAAATCACATTTGCTAATTCCTAATACCTTCACAGGTCAGCGACCAACTAATCCCGGCCCGTGACCCTCAGCGAGTGGTCTAACGGTGCCCCGATTATGCAATACAGTTCAGTGAAGGTAAGCGCGCACACAATCATCCATTCTTGACTATTGACAGACTCAGGCATCGAAACACCCAACACAATCCAACCAGAGCTATATCCCAACTTACTCATATCCACCATGAGTGCATGCACAGGAACTTGCCTAAGTTCCAAATAAAATGCTAAAACCCATCATTTAAACCTGACAGCTCACGATCACCATATTGCGGTAGGCAAAGGGTTCCTCATCAATTGTCCGATGGAACAGTTCAAGAAATACCAGTAGCTGTGACCCAAGCTACACTCATCGGAAACCAATACACTCAGAATTTCCTAGAAGGGTAAGGAGATCCATTGCCATCTCCTAGTCGATGATTCTCTCAATTTCTTTTAAGGGACTCAAGTCCCCGAGTTAACTCAATCTTGAAGTCAATCTGGACAATAGGTTGTTAAACTCGCAATGTCCATAATTTCCAACACATAAGTCAGGATTGCTTGGTATCTCTCATTCTGGAAAGGTAAGACCCTAGTCTACACCTCTCTAGTTGACTACTTCCTCAAATTCAATCATCTTGACATCCAATAACCCTTATATACTCTTAGTAGTATGTTCCTTTTTGCACTTGCTGCACTTGTCCGATATCATAGAAGTTTACTCAGTTATCGGAATTACTCGATTCCGAGTCTTATGGAAAGGTGACAGTGTCTACTACAACTTCCTAGTTGGACACGTCCTCAGATTCAATCCTTAAGGTCCTCAAAGATACCAATTTCCATTGGGTGCACAACAAGGGAAGGGTTGATTTTTCTAGCAAACATTTCATTGACAAGGCCGAATCTGTCCCACTTTGGAAAATCATAACTTCCAACCTACAACCTGGAATTACAAAATCCCAATTGGGTTAGAAGTCTATGATTCCCTACTGCCCATCTCTAGTTGGCCACTCGCCCAAATTCTTAACAGATAAGTCTAGGAATATCTATCCCCACGAACTAGATAACTTGTACTGGGCTGAACGTACCCTACTTTAAAATTCAATAATAAATCAACCCTAAGTCCAATGCTCCTAAAATTTGAGATTCTCTATCTACACATATACCATTTCACTGTGTCCAAAATTCACATTAAAATTCATTTCACACAATGATCTACGATTCCTCAAACATAGCAAGATTTTCAGCTGTTCTTTTTCAGCAGGGTATTTACTGCCCCTCACTAATTACCTTTGAAACCTCATCAAATGACCTCTAAAAATTCTAAAATTTGAGATTCATCAAATAGACTCATACCCCAAGCTACTCCCAAAATTTGGTAGCAAAATAATAAAAATACACGGAGTTATGGCTTTTTGAACTTCAGCCCAAAACACAGTCAGCTTCAGCCGACACCTACAGACCAGTTGCAATCTACAATTTTTTCGGGGCATCAAACGACCTCGAAAAATTACGAAATTTAATAATATGGTTGTAGACACATACAAGAGCGTCCAAAACAAATTCCAGCTCAAAATGTCTTGTCATTTCCGAGATAAAAAAACGGAAAGACACAAAAAATCCTCACAGCCAGCAGCTATTCTGGCTGCTTACTATCCGGACTTGGACCCACTGTTTGGGCTACTAAAATGCATCCAAATATTATGAAAAAAATCATGGATACTCTACATACATAGAAGAACAATAAACCAAAGTTTTAGCTCAAGATCCCAAACCATTTGGGTGTAAGAAATTCCCCAACATATCCTCACAATCATGCTATTTAATCAAAACTCAAAAAGAGTTATTCTCTACCATACAATTTATCTTTTCCTAGCACTTCTCATACTCAAACATGGTAAAAAAAATCATAGCTACCATTACTACACATCCATTCATACCAAAAAAAAATAAATACAAAAGAGTTTAAGAGATCACCCACTTGAAGTTTGTAAAATCTCCTTGTAGCTTGGCTCCTAGCTTTGCTTGCTTGCTTGTCTTTGCTCCTTATGCTTGTGTATCTTGGCCTACACCCTCTCCTACACTTCTTCTTCTCCTTCTCTACTACTCCTTCTATTCTAATAGACTTCTTCCTTTTCCTATATATACATATATATTTTTTTTGAACAAGGAGGAATGAAGAAGGCTTAGGAGGAGAATGAATGGAGCTTGGAAAAATGGAGTGAAGTGAGATGGGAGGGGGGTTATATGGGCCGGAATTGGAGGGGTGGGTGTGGGATGGATTGTGGTGAGGTGTAGGGTTGAGATGGAGGGTGGGATGGGTGAAGGGATGAAGGGTGGGATGGGTGCCAACACATCCAAGCTAGGAGCTTCTTGGAAACTTCCTTGAAGCTCCTAGGAAATGTCCTATCTTCATGAATCAACCTCCACATGGTGAATTAATCCCACCATTGGATCTTATCAAGATCCAAGCCATGATGTGATGCTAGGGTTCCTAACCCTAGGTTAGGTCAAGGAACCCTAGGTCACCATATTCCCATTCTAACCCTAGTGCACAAATACAATTCACATTCAATCCAAGTACTAGCTTTAATTGAAAGTAACCAATATATATAAATTAAAATCTATAAAAATAGGTTTTGTAGAAATTATAACTTTCTCCTGACAATTGTCTAGTCGAAACAATCGGGACAAAACCACAGTTTAATTGAGAGGATATCCCGAGTTTACCTCATCGGGTTCAGAACAGCTCGTATGTCTGAAATCTCTCAATTTAACTGATAATTTCTAAGAAAAATATATAATCGTGTGCAATACTCAGACATGTACGGATTACAGTGCAAAAATAACCATATGCTATTTTACGGGGTATTACATTTAGGGTACTGAGCTTTTAGCCCACTCAACCCGTTCCAATAATTAATACATAACACGTGTAAACCCGTGTTGCCCCATAGAACAATATACACAATATTATCCTATTATATTGAAAATATACATATACATCCAACAATCTCCTTCTATATTATCAATATATTAGGCTAAGCAATGTTATAATATTGGATCACAAAAATTCAAACATTATTGAATCATAAAGAACATGGATCATAGGCTAAATCAATTATAACTTGAATAGTTCAAATATGACTAAACCAAAATAATCAAATAGTTCTAAAACCATAAATGAATAGTTTACAAAGAATAAACCAACAAAGCAAAAAATCATAATCTCAAGTCAACCAAATAATAAACTTCAAAGTAAACGAAAAGTTTTAAGCTCAATCAAATAAAGAGTCTTAAACTTAAATAGAAGTTTCTCCAAGCAATTGACAAACTATTTTTGCGAGTTCTTTAATGTCTACTCCTCCATATCGAGCAAATCATCATTCTCAAAATCAAAGTTGACTGATTCATTTCCATTGTCTTTGCTGCCATCTGTTTGAAACATAACAAATAGAGATCTCATGAGTCGCTTCTCTTAGAGTTCAAATGAAATGTATAAGAGTATCTAGTTCATGCTAAAGAACTTAGTACAATTCAACATAGATATGCAAAGGTACATCATAAGCATCACAATCAAGTATCTTTATTAAAATAAAGTACAAGAACTATACTATATTTCATGTTTGAATGATAAAATTGTTAGATCAATTATGGTTAAGTTCTGAATCATCAAGATTGGAATGAAACATAAACCCCATAAGAGAAATATATCATCAAAGTTGGAATCATATAACAACAGTTCTAAACATCGGAAACACATCGACAAATTTTCATGCTTTCTTTTGGAATAAAAGATAATTTTATGTAAGTTTTGAAACATATATATCATCATCAAATTTGGAACAAAGTTATATATCAACAATAAATACATAGAACTTTTCTAATTATCTAAAGCATGTCAACTGTCAAGATTGATGCTTAAAGTTTGAACTACTCTATGGCTCTTAACTTTGGATTCTAATTTATCAAAATAACTAGGGTGTTAAAACTTATCCTCAATAGTTTTTAACCCCATTTCCCCCACAATTTTGATAATTAGATCTCTACTTAGTCCTTTTGTAAAGGCATCAGCCACATTCTTTTCTGATCATACATCAATAAGGGCAACAGTCCCTTGTTTAATGAGATAGTTCAACATGGCCTGTCTAAGGCTCACAACACGTCTCTTACCATTGTAGAGAGTGTTATTAGCTACAACATTTGCAGCTTGATTGTCACAATAAAGACTGAGAGTGGTTACTCTAAACCTTCTCAAAGGAATATCTAACAATAGCTCTTTTATCCATTCCGCTTCTTCACCAGCACAAGATAGCGCAAAGAGTTCTGACTCCATGGATGAAAAGGCAAGACCAGGTTGTATTTTAGATTTTCATGACACAGCTGCTCCTCCTAGTGTAAACACATAGCCACTAGTGGACCTACTGTCACCATTTATTGAGCACCACGATGCATCAGAGTATCCCTCTATTACTGAAGGATAACCCAAGTAGCACAAAGAAAACTCTTGAGTACCGTTTAGGTATCCCAATAGCCTCTCAAGGGCATTCCAGTGTAATTGACTAGGATTGCTAGTGAACCTGCTTAGCATGCCTATAGCAAAGGCTATGTCAGGTCTAGTGCATGTCATAGCATACACAAGACTCACAATAAGTTTAGAGTAATCTAACTGTCTTACTGTTGCACCATCGTTAGGTGTCAACTTTTTGGTATTATCATAAGGTGTATTAAACCTTTTGCAATCACTGTATCCCCAGTCCTTCAACACAATTTTAATATAGTGGGATTGGCTAAGGGTTATTCCTTGCCTTCTAAAGCCCATTCTCATGCCTAATATGGTGTCCACAACACCTAGGTCTTTCATATTGAATTGTTTGGATGGCATAGTTTTGACTTCAATTACAGTAGAGAGGTCACTTCCAACAACTAGCAGGTCATCGACATACAAGCAAATAATTGCAACTTTATTCAATTCATCACGATAATAAAGACAATTTTCTGAATTACTAGATTCAAAACCTAAGCTCTTTATTGTTTTATCAAATTTTTCATGCCACAGTTTTGGTGCTTATTTTAGACCATACAAAGATTTTATTAATTTGTAAACATTATATTCAGAACCTTTAAGTACAAAACCTTCAGGTTGATTCATATATATTTCTTCATTAAGATCACCATTTCGGAAAGTAGTCATAACATCCATTTGATGAATAACAAAATTTTCAATAGATGCTATGGCTAGAAGAATCCTTATTGTAGCAATGTGGCAAACAGGTGAATAAACATCAAAATAATCCACCCCACTTTGTTGAGTATAACCTTTAGCTACTAAGCGTGCTTTATACTTAGCTACAGTTACATCAGGATTAAGTTACTTCTTCAAGACCCACCTGTTTCCTATAGTTTTGGCCTATACTGGCAAATTAACCAATTCCCAAGTGTTGTTCTGCAATAAAGAATCCATTTCATCATCAATTGCTTCTTTCCAAAGCAAACCATCCATAGACTTTAAGGCATCCTTAACACTAACAGGGTCAGCTGCTAGTGCATAAGTCACGAAGTCATCACCATAGGTTTCTAGGAGTTTTATCTCTTGTAGAGAGTCTTCTTAATTCAACATTATGTGAGGGTTCAGTGTCAGTTGAAATATATCTAGATTCTTGTTGTGGATCATTCCTTGTGTCTGCAGGTTCAGATAATGAGATGCCTTTATCTTTGATGAACATATCTTCAAAGAACTCTGCATCTCTTGATTCTATTACTTTGTTAAGAGATAGATCTAAGAATCTGTCTGCAGCACTATCAACTGCACTACCCAAATACACACACATATTTGTCCGAGGTCCCACTTTAGACCTTCTAGGGTCAGGTATCCTAACAAAAGCAATACATCCCCAAGTTCTTAATTTATTAAAATTAGGTGTGTGCTTATGCCACAGTTCATACGGTGTAGCAGGTAACTTTGAGTGTGGCAACATGTTCAAAATATTATTAGCAGTCAATACAGCCTTACCCCAAAACTGTGAAGGTAATCCAACAGTCATTAACATAGAATTCAATATCTCTGTGAGTGTTCGATTCTTTCTTTCGGCGATACCATTTGACTGTGGTGAGTAGGGTGCTGTAGTTTCTGCTATGATTACATGCGAGTTACAAAATTCTCTGAATCCTAATGAAACATATTCGCCACCTCTATCTGATCTAAATCTTTTAATTTTAGCATCTAACTGATTCTCAATACGGTCTTTAAATTCTTTGAATTTTTCTAGTGCTTCATCCTTAGTTTTTAATAGATAAATGTGACAATATCTAGAGTAATCATCTATAAAAGTGATTAAGTACTTCCGACCTCCTTGTGTCATAAAACTCTTGAAATCACATATGTTAGAATGTATCAACTCAAGTAATTGTGTACTCCTAGAGACGGTACGAAAATGTCTTCTAGTTATCTTTGTTTGAGCACACACTTCACATTTGTCACCTTTAATGGATGTGCCAATTGGCAAGTTAAAAGTTTTAGCAACATTAAGAATCTTAACATAGTTCACATGTCCCAGCCTATTATGCCATGTATGTGGACTACACAATTTGGAACTAATATTGTTGATTACTTCATCTGCTAAACTAATTCTGTACATGCCATTAACTAAATAAGCACAACCAAAATAAAAAGAATTTACAGACAAGATAGCTTTACCACTAATCATAGTAACAACCATACCAACATGATTTAGTAAGTTAATAGAGATCAAGTTCTTTGCTAAAGCAGGCACATATTTAAAATTTCGCAAAATTAAAGTTTTACCTGAGGAGAGACTGAGATTCGTTGTCCCAGTCCGAAACACCTTCACTGATTCTCCATTTGCCATTAAAACTGACTCATCTGCAGCTTTCAGATCAGATAGTAGGCCATCATCGTTGCAAGCATGACAGGTGGCTCCCGAGTCCAACAACCAACCAGCAGAGGTACTGGCCTTGACATCACCAACAACACAAAGAAAATTGGTGGGCTCAGTTTTCCCCTCCAACAAGTTCACATTTACCATGTTGGATTGTTCTACTTTGGGTAGCCTGTACTCAGAGGCATGATGTTCCCACTTTCTGCAGTTGTAGCATTTTCCTTTCTTTTTAGCAATTTTCTTCGTGACTTCTAACTTAGTTGGCTCACCTTTAGAATTAAACTTGTTCTTCTTGAACTTAGGAGTGAGTTTGGTATTGGTTAACACATTAGCAGTTGAGAGTTGTTTATTAACCAGTTCCAAATTCATCCTAGTTCTAGTCTCATCTTCAACTTTGATGCAACGTTTCAGATGTGCAAGTTTAATTTGTTCAGGTAACCTATATATTTCAGTCTTAAAAGATAGCCACGAAGCAGGTAACTTATAAATTATTGCTCTAGTAAGGAACTCATTACACACAGTAATGTTTTCAGATTTTAGTTTCCCTACCAGATTCTCTAAATCTGTTACCTGAGGAAGGATTGCATTTTCTTATTTAAAACAGAAACCCATGAACTTATCAACTAGATGTGCTTTAGATACTTTCTCTTCCTTCTTAAATTCATCTAGTAGAATATTGCAAATTTGTTTAGCAGTTTCATATTTCATATACACGTATGCAAGGCGATCTGATATGCTATTCAATAAGAATTCTCTACATAAGTCATCAGTTACGCATGTCGCATCATCAACATCTTCAACACATTCATCATAGGTTGTTTGACATGTATAGAAAATTTTCATGAATTTCATTCCGTATTGGGCTTTTCTCTTCCAACTATTAAACTCAGCACTACTGAATCCCTCTAATTTGGGAACCTCGTACGGACGATTATGTTTTTCCATCACAAAGGAATAAACAATAGATTCCCAACAATAGAGAGTTCTTTCTAAATAGTTACTACTTACCGATTTAGTAAAGAGAAAATAAAGAGTTTAGAGTGGACCAAATCTGAAGAGCACACAGCAATGAATCAAGAAGAGAACCCAATCTGATCCAATCAAAAGCCCCCAAACAGCACCAGCAACAGCAATGATCAATCGATGAAAGAGACCCACTCCACTAGATCCGATCAAAACCCAAGCACAGCAGCAACAGCAACTGATCCAAGGAGGAAGACGACCTGGATCTGCGCTCGACTTCGAGAGCGCAGCTGTCTTCGATCTTCCACGACAGCAGCAACTGATCCAAGGAGGAAGACGACCTGCGATGGTGACGGCGACGAAGATCTGCGACTGTGGTCGCGATCGGTGACGGCGATGATGCTGACGTCATCGACGATCGGAGATGTGGTCGCTGACGACGGCGGCCAATCTTGTTAGAGGTGACTAATATCTTAAGATTGTTAAATCTGATTTGAGGAAATTAGGGTTAGGGTTTATCTCTAGCCGCTTAAGATATTATACCCTGCTTATCAGTATTGGAATATCGCAGGGCACTACCTCTAGACCAGCTTATAAAGAGATTGGACTGGGTTTAGGGTACTAGGCTTTTAGCCCACTCAACCCGTTCCAATAATTAATACATAACACGTGTAAACCCGTGTTGCCCCATAGAACAATATACACAATATTATCCTATTATATTGAGAATATACATATACATCCAACACCTCACAGGTTACAAATATGAAATTTTCTACAAATTACTTTTTGGCAAACGTTCGTCTTAACATATGGCTATGACTAAATGCCCCAAAAAAAAAATTCATCTTGACATAATTTGGTGCTCAACTTTTTTTTTAGAAGAAAACTATGTTTAGAGCATCCACAGTCGTTGAGGGTCAAAATATGCATAAATAGATAAATGAATATAGCAAAGTTTTGTTTTGCTGCAGTTGTTGAATGCTATTTTTTACCTTTTAAAATTAAAATAATAACAGACGGTTCTTCATGTGCTGTCGGAGATAAAATAAAATAAAAAAACATTAAAAACGGTGGGACGACACATCAAGTTCCGTCGGAGGAAAAAAAAAAATTGAAAATGAGAGACGGCACTTCAAGTGCCGTTCGAGCCCAAAATTCGTCCTCGAAGTGAAAATAAAAAATTACAAAAAAAATTATAAAAAATTACAAAAATTTTACAGAAATTACGAAAAAATTACAAAATAATTACATTGTTCATCTAATGTCTCTAAATTGCATATTGTATTGTTGCATCGATAAAATAATTAACAAGCCAGGGTTTAATTAACAATCTTAACATTTTAGCTGATTCACAGAATTTAGACCCCACCTAATCTGCTGAGCTGAATGATGCTCGTTCTGAATATCACAAACTAGTCCAAGCTGAGGTCACATACTGGAGGCAGAGATCTCGCATCACTTGGATCAAAGAGGGTGATGCTAATACTAAGTTCTTCCACTCTATGGCTAACGGGAGGCGACGTAAGAATTTCATTTTTTCACTTCTTCACAACGGAGACCTCATGACTGATCAGTCGGCGATCAGATCCTGCTTCGAGTCACATTTCAAAGACATCTGTAGCACCAGCTCGGAGCCAGATTTTAGAACATAGTGGACATCTCTCTATCCATCACCAATGTCTGATCTCTCTACACTTGATATAGATTTCAGTATAGAGGAAATTAAGAGAGCAATCTTCGATATGAACGGAGAAAAAGCTCCAGGCCTTGATGGTTTTTCTATGCATTTCTATCAACAGCACTGGGAAACTATCCAAGATGACTTATGCAATATGCTTCTGGTTCTCCAGCATGGTGAAGTTGTCATCAATAGACTGAACTATTCTACAATTGTGCTCATTCCCAAATGCGAAGGAGCTTCTTCTGTCTCCGACTATAGGCCTATTAGCTTGCTCAATTGTTCTATGAAGATCTTCACTAAGATCCTTGCCAACAGGCTAAGCCCTTTACTACACACCCTTGTATCATCATCTCAAAGAACCTTTCTCAAGGGGAAATCCATGGTGGACTGCTTTCTAGTGGCGCACGAAGCAATCAACTTATGCTGTTCTAAGAAATCTGACTCACTTATGCTGAAAATGGATTTCCGCAAAGCTTTTGATACGCTAAGTTGGGACTTCTTGGACCAACTTCTTATTGCCAGAGGCTTTGGCCCTCTTTGGTGCTCCTGGATCAAAGCAATTCTCCAATCCACCAAATCCAATGTTCTGGTCAATGGTATAGGGGGCAAGACCATCGGCTAAAAAAGAGGACTCAAGCAAGGTGACCCTTTCTCTCCAATGCTTTTCATCCTGGCGGTGGATGTGCTTGCACAAATGTTGCGAATTGGCAGAGAAAATGGCACCTTCTCTTAGCTCAGCCTAAGGGGTTCCCCGGCCAATCTCTCCATATTACAATTTGCCGACGACACTCTGATCTTCTGTAAAGGAGACGAGCAAGAAGTTCTTCATCTAAAAGTGCTCCTTCACCTCTTCTCTAATGTCTCTGGACTTCACATTAATCTTTCCAAATCATCCATCACGTACTTTGGACACTCTCAAGCTAAGCTTACTGCTTTTTCAAACATCTTAGGCTGCAATCAAGATACCTTGCCAACCAAGTATCTAGGAATGCCACTTGCAAGGGGAAGGCTTAAGAAAATGGACTGGCAACCCTTACTCCTCAAGATTGAGAGGAGATTGTCCACATGGAAAGGCAGACTCCTATCTCGGGGAGGTCGACTCATTCTGATCAACTCTGTCCTTAGTGCCCTCCCTACTTATTTTGCATCTTTCTTTAAGCTGCCTCGATGGGTGATAGCCAAGATTGACCAAATGAGGAGTAGATTTTTTGGGGTTGGAGGCGACACCAAGGCTACGGGGGCCTCTTGTACTAGTTGGAAGCGTATCTGCCAGCCTAAGAAACAGGTTGGTCTTGGTGTGCTTGATCTTCAACAATTCAATAATGCACTACTTATGAAATGGTGGTGGAAGCTCTATACTAACAACTCCCTATGCTCCCAAACCCTTAAGTCACTATATTTCAACCACACTACTGGCGATTTCCTCTGCAAGGCCCAGTCCTCAGACTTCTGGAAGAATCTATTCAAACTTAAAGAACAATTCGATCAGGGGATCTCTTGGAAACTTGGCAATGGAATTTTGCTCAAGTTCTGGACCTCTAAATGGATTGATAAACAAAGCATTGCCACTCTTTTCCCCTCTCTCTTTGAATCAGCATGGAACAAAGAAGCGTCGCTGAGATCTCAAGGCATTCTGAACCAAGGCGTGTGGACCTGGAGACCTAGTCTGCACACATCCTCTACTAGTAGTATCTTGTTGGAAAAGCGACTTCTTCTTCAGGCCATCGCCAATGTTCAGCCATCGCAGCAACCAGATCAAGCTATCCGGAACCATTCTTTCTCTGGGTGATATTCGGTCAAATCAGCTGACACCTTCTATAGTGTCTCTGGCTTACTCTCTCCCTTCTTTCGTGCTTGTTGGAAGAATTACGCACCACTCAAATGTAAAATCTTCATTTGGATGCTGTGCGGTGAAAAGCTCAACTCAAAGGAAAGACTACATTCTAAAGGTTGGGATGGTGATCTGACATGCACTGCTTGTGCATGTCAAATTGAAACCACCTACCACATATTCTTTGAGTGCCCGGAGGCTGCTCAAACATGGCTACACTTCACACTAGCCTTCAACATCACCAATCTGCCGGACTCCATTTCGGCATGTTTCACCACTTGGTGTTTCGACCACAACAAGCACAAATTCACTCACTCATGGCATCTGGTCACTATAGCTGTCTGTTGGAGTCTATGGAATGCTAGAAATGATAGAATTTTTTCAAGCAAGCATACATCTGTGGATAAGCTGATCACTAATACAAAATTCTGGTTTTCATATTGGCTAGATTCAAGTGGAGAATCAAAGAAGAAGACCAAGATTATGGAGGAAATCAGGGGCACGGGAGACAGCGACTTAATGAGGCCACCTCGAGGGGACACTGCCGATGGAAATGCAACATGATCTCTGATGGTTACTCTGATTATGGTTTTTTATTGCTTTTGAGACTGTTATTTTTGGGACTCAGTCTAGTCCGGTTTTGTAATATTCACAAACTCTAGTTGTCTTTTGTTTCTCTCTCGGCTGTTAGGAGGTTTTTGTTTCGGGCTCTGTTGAGGGTGGAAAAGAGGGATGAGATCATGTCAGTGGATCTCGTAGAGGTGTACGACAATAGTCTAATAACTTCTCTACGATCCAAAGGCATGCCATCTCGAACTTGGCTCCATCCATGTTCGTGCAAACACCTACAGCCTCTATTGTAATAGTACTAGCTCTTATTTTCTTTTGATATATATATATATATATATATATACATTTTCTGTGAGGTATGACTACCCTACCTTTTGCCAGTCAAAAAGATTTTGTTACATCCTCTTATTGTGGAGTAAATCTTTTGTAAAAAACTTGTATGCATAGCATTACTCTAATACCACATGTGATCAGTAGGGCATTTGGGCATTACTCTAGTTCGTCTGTTTGAAATCCAAAAGATACCAACCAGCTGAGAGAGTATGATATGTCCTTATTATTACTACCAGTGATAAATTTAAATATAGTCAGTAAAATAAACACTATTTGAAATTTAATTATCTGTTTACACAGAATATAATTATATCTGAAATAGCAGCATTTCCTCCAAACAGAGAGCCAATCAATTGGGTCGTAAATGTCTCCATAATTGGAGGTCGAGGAGAGCTTTCCTCTAACTCTCAAAACAGTGGTTGGGCATAACTTTTTTGAGTTCAAAACCAAAACTACTCTCTTTCATGTGTTCATGGCTTCTCATCTTCAACATGTCAAATTTTTCCCAAAAACTGTTTGCCTTACTAACGTTATTATCACTTGGGTCTAGTGGTCAATGTATCATATTCGCCCCCGCATAATTTTCCCGTCAAATAGATAGTGGGAATTCGAATCTCACTTGCATTATGGATAAACTAGTAATTTACACGTGCAATGCACATCTTAATAAATATAATTTTTTAAAAGAAAAATTCCTGACTTAGTACCTCATAGTTCCTTTATATTAGTTACTGGTGTTATAATAAACACGTGCGATGTATGTCTTAATAAATATATTATTTTTAAGTAAAAAATTTAACGTAGTCTGGTCACGAACCTGAGACCTATTTTATATTAATTATGCACGGACAATGCACGTCTTAATAAAATAAAATAAAAATTCTGACGTATTGAAGACTTGAACCTGAAACATTCTTCATATTAGTTATCTACGTGTATTATACTCGTTGATAGATTCACAAATGACATTAAGGCCTTCTCCCATTATAATTTTAGAGATTAGAAATTGTTTGTTTGTTTGGTGAAAAAAAAAAATAATAATTTGTTTGTTTGTTTATTTGACAACTCTCCCATTAATATAGTAGAGATTATATATTATATTATATTATTGATAGATAGTAATTTACACGTGTGATGCACATTTAATATATTAAAAAATTTAAAGTAAAAAATATGATGTAGTGAGGACTTGAACGTGAGAACTCCTTCATAGTAGTTATGCACGTGCAACGCACGCGTTGATAGATTCACAAATGACACTAAGGTCTTCTCTCATTATATTATTACTAGTATTTTTCACGTGTAATGCACGTTTTGATAGGAGTTGGAGGATTTTCACGTGCGATATATGAGTTAAGAAATAGTTTTGGAGTTGGACGTGTGTTGTATGTAATTGGGAAAAATATTTTGAAGAAAAAACTACGATTTGTACGTGCAATGCACGTGTTTATAAGTAGAATTTGAGTTGTACATTCAACATATGTGTATGTTTGGTGTTAAAAATATTGAAAATTTATTTTGCACGTGCGTTGCACATTTTAAATAGGTGAAATTTTGTTTATTTGTTAGTTTTTGTTGTAATTAATGGGAGAGTTCGAGTTGCACGTACAATGCACGAGTTTGTATGTTGACAAATTACAACTCTAATTCTCCCATTAATATAGTGGAGATTATTATCTTATATTATATTATTATTATTATCTCTACAATTTTAATGGGAGAGTTGGGGTTTGTAACCAAACAAACTCTAACTTTGTAACCAAACAAACACGTGTAATATACATCCAAACTAAATTTAACAAATACATACGTTATATAAAAAGAAACCCATGCATACCTAATATAAAGGAGGTCTCAGGTTCAAGGTCAACCTACGCTGAAGTTCTTACTTTAAAAAATACTAGTATAACGTGCGATGCACGCTTAAAAAAATTAAAGTCATCAAATTAAATGAATATATATTGAATAAGAAAAAACAGTTTATATTTGAATGTTTTGATTTGGGCTACACGTGCGATGCACATTTATATTTGTTGGATATAGTTTGGACGTGTATTATACGTGTTTATATAGTTACAAAGTTAGAGTTTGTTTGTTACAAACCTCACCTCTCCCTTTAAAATAGTAACGATAAAGATATTATATATTATATTATGAATAGATAGATAGATAGATAGATAGATAGTAATTTACACGTGTGATGCACATTTAATATATTAAAAAAATTAAAGTAAAAAATCTGACGTAGTAAGGCCTCGAACCTAAGATTTCCTTCATATTAGTTATACACGTGCAATGTGCGCGTTGGTAGATTTACAAATGACATTAAAGCCTTCTTCCATTATAATATTAGAAATTATTATATTAAATTATTATTATTATTATATTATTATTAGTTTTATTATTAGAAATCAGAGATTAGAGATATGCAGGGATGCGCGAGTTTGTTTATGTACAAATGAGACAACTCCATCTCTCTTCCAGTGTAATATTGAGATAAGTGTGACTGATAGAAAAAATACAATAATAACTGTATATACTCTTGTATTAATTTGAGTGGAAAAAAATATCCTCTCAATATTTTTTTGACCGATCGAACACCGAACACTCCTAATAGTACCACACTGACTAGGAGTAGGCTAATTCCTTCTGATCAATTCAAATCTGTCTCTATTTTACGGTTACAGATTTACAGTGGTTGTAGTTAAACTTTTTTTTTTCTTTTTGAATTTATTTGTAGTTAAACTTCAGCAGACAAAAGGAACAAATTGATTTCCTTTTCTTTTTCCTAAAACAAGTCATGCCATTTCCTTTTTTTTTTAAATCTTTTTCGTATTCTTTCTCCTAAAACAAGTAACCATGTCTTTACTTTTGTTTTTCCTTTTGCTTTTTCTTTTTCTTTTTTTTTTCTTTTTGCTTAAACAAGTCATGGCATCTTTTCCTTTAAATTTTTCCTGATATTTTTCTTATTTCTAAAATAAGTCATGGTGCTTAGATTATTAGTATCGAACAGAGTACAAAGCAGTAGAAAGAAAATATACAGGTAATTTACATGGGAGTGGAATTTAGAGTATCAACATTATGATAATTTTTAGCGACGATTGAGTTCGCTAGCTACAGATGGTCAATGAAATAAGCTTGGCTTATCGCAATTGTAGCAAGAATTTGAGTTCTATAGCTAGATAGGAACAATTTTTACTTTCATGGAACAAATAATAGAACACAAGCTGGACTATCCCAAATTATGCATCTCATCATCTCATATTTTGGGCATCAGGTACTAGTGCAGGATCGAGGGGGAAGATCTCCAGTGTGTTTCAGTTCGAGGGTTACAAGGATGTGATACAGCCCCATAGAGCTGTATCTGACATTCGCCCAAATTGTGACATATCAGTCCTTCAGAAATTTTTCTTCTTCTTAGGGCTTGTTTGAATAAGCGGCTTCTCTTTTGCATTTCACCCCCCAAATTGTTTCCTACAGGTGAGCTGTAGCACACGTGGCGACGAAGGAATGGCGGGTGTAGTGGAGGTGGGGCCCAGCTACAGTGATGGTAGTTAGCAGTTGGGGTCTTTTCTTCTTTCTTTCTTTCTTTTGTAAATACGCAGGGTGCACGTGCCACATGTGTATGGGGGATCTACTGTTGCTTTTCTTCCCCCTTTTCCTTTATATTGTAACACCCCGTAATTTTCAAAGTATAGTGTGTGTGTATATATATATATATATATATATATATATATATATATATATATATATATATATATATATATATATATATATATATATATATATATATATATATATATATATATATATATATATAATATGTTGAAAGGTGGTTGTTTGATAAAAATATGCATGAGATGGCATATGTGTAATTAGTGTATAAGGAATAGTGGAATGGGGGCCCACGTCAATGAGAACAGCATGTAAAAAAGTGTCGTGTGCTCACCTTGACGATGGCGTCATTCTTGAATGGGGGCCCATCTCCTTTGACTCTGTCTCTTTCATTCGGAGAGAGAAAGAGGGATTTGTATTTGGGATTTGTCCCACATCGGATATACAATAAGATTAAATAATATATAAATAATATTGCCTATGATCAAGAGTCACCAATTTGGTTAACCACCTTTTGAGAGGCAGCCTGTGGTGGGCAGTTGTACTATATTATAAATAATGTGTCTTCTAAATTGTATAAATTATCCGAGCTCGGGGAAAGGGCGTTACATATAGAATACAAATGTATGTGAGTAATGGTTTATATGAATGAAACAATGATTTCTAGTTCTTTCTTCTTCCTCTTCTCCCTCCGTCTCTTTCTCTTCCTCCATTTCTTCTTCTTTTCCTTGTTAGATTGTTACTAGTTATGGCTGTTACTCGCTCAGGGAGAGAACCACTGCCTCCCCCGCCGGTGACAGAACGGTCCTCTGTGGGACTCGTAACAATTGTATCAGAGCCTCAAGATCCTGCAAACCCTGGCAACCTAATCGAGCGCCGATCGATCCTTGACTTCGGAGGAAACTCTAGAATCAGATCCCCCGACCTGACGGCACGAGGATCCCCCCTTTGAGAGGTCGAACCTCAATAACCGCCTGATCAGAGCCAGAAGGTGGAGAGCCTTGAGATCTCTATGGGGACCTTGCAGCATCAAATCACGGGGCTACAAATGAAAAACGATGATATTCATAGTTTGTTATGCAGTCTAGCTGACAGAGATTCACGAAGCAGAGAGGAACCCACCTACACTTCAAATCCCCACCGTGGGACCCTTCCTCCCCTCTTGCCTCATCTCGATTAGAGCATCAACCCTCAATGGCGAAGGAGCGAGGAACCCTCTTATACTCAGATGCCCAACTCTGGGAATCCCCAATGGCAAAGAAGTGAGGAAGACTTTGACAGGTACTAGTCCATATTCCCTAAACACACCAAGCTAGAGATCCCCTTGTTTAATGGTACAGGGGACATTAGCAATTGGTTTTTCCATCTTGAGGACCATTTCGATACCCAAAGGATAGAAGAGAAGCATCAGGTGAACTTTAGTGTATATTTCTTGAGGGATGATGCTCTGTTGTGGTGGCATTGGTTTAAGAGGCAGAGTAAGGGTGAAATCACTTGGGGGTCGCTGAAGAAGGAGATGTTACTCCAGTTTGGCCCTATGGAGCTTCACAACCCCACTGCAACCTTACTCAAGCTGCAACAAACGGGCATTGTACAAGAATTCCACAAGGAATTCCTTAAGTACAGTCACCTCAGTAAACCGTTGGCTATGGAGGTGCAGGTAGACTGCTTTATATTGGGGTTGAATGAGGAGATTCAACAGGAAGTTTTGTTAAAGCGTCCTCAATCATTAACGACCACGTATAGAAAAGTGGTAACAAGGGAGACTATAGCTATGTGTCAGGAAAAGGCCACTAAACACCTCAGCAGCTATGTTAAACCCAGTATCACTCTAACCACCTATCTTCCCAGAAACTCAGCTATAGCCACTCCCATTCCTGAGCAGAAGAGAATTGTTGCTGTTACCATTGAATCTGGTGTCGGGGCAAACAGATAGTATTTGTGGATACTTAGGAAAAATGAATAATCAAACCTTAACTTCTCCCACCGGAGTTTGACCATTGACTCCCGCCGTTCACCTGCAAAAAGTGCGAGACACCGGAGTTGATCCCGGCGACGCACCCTCCGATGCTCAAGTCAGTAATCAGGAAGATTATGAAAGAGCGTAAATTAGCAAAAGATTGATTACCTCTTAATGGTGGTGGATGGGGGTATTTATAGCCGCCTTTGGGATCAAATTAGGAATGTAATCCCTATGATCAGATAATGAATGTAATCCCTAATTCCCAGTGAAAGGATAGATATGAATCAAGGCCGTTGATTAGGATTAATCAGAAATCCTAATTCTATCTCGCTGGACCGGGTTTGCTGCGGGTTAAAACCCGTACCCAGTTGAGGTGGATCCGTTCGTGGGTTATTGGGTCTTTAGGGAGGAGATCCAATACCCATTTCTAACCCGTTTGTAGGTGAAATTACCATTTTACCTCTGGGCTTTAAGATTCGTGCCCGATTTGGACGGTTCCGATTTAACCCTATTTTTAGCCATATCACGAGCGCCCCACTCCCGAAGACTGAGTTAGATCAGCCTTTGAGGAGTAGTTTTACTGTTTCAATGGCTTGCGGAGGTGTATCGGAGTCCGAATGGGAGGTTTCGAATCTTTGTATGAGGTAGTATGGTGATTTTCCGAGTTAGTTGCGCGCTCTAAGCCGTTCTTGAGCTCTCCTGAGCTTCTGGCGCTTTTTCTTAATTTTTATCTATTTTTCGGATTACTTATTTAGTTTTGCGAAGTGTTGATTCGTCGTTCGGGGGTCTTAATAAATCGCTCTAGGCAATAATTATTTACTCGGGGCTCAAAAATATTTCCCCGAATTTATAATTATTCTCTAGAATTTTTAATTAATTTTTCCGAATTATTAATCATTTTTTCGCAATTTTTAAATAAATAAAATGATTTTAATAAATAAAAACTAATTTTTAATTCCGAATTATGGTGTGGCGCAATCTGGACCCTCCATCATCGTCGAGCGCGATTTTCTGGGGGATCGGACGATCCAAGTGGGTCGGCGAGTATTTTCTCCGTATTTGAGGGTCGGTGCCTCGGCACCTCGGCTCGGCTCCTCGGTAGCTTGGCTCAGAGCGTAGGGATCTTCCGAGCTACGTGGCACGATTCTGAGCATCCATTATGGCGCAAATCCCAAAAAAATGCTATCTTGTCGTTTTGTGGACGTGGCATGATCTGAGCCGTCCATCATGTTCTAGCACGTTTTTCGACAAGATCCAACGGCTAAGATGGGTCGGTTCCATTTTTCTTCAAATGTGAGGGTCGGTACCTCGTCACTCCGGCTCGGTGAGTCGGTAGCCCGGTTGCTCGGCTAAGCTGTTCGGTAGCTCGGCTAGACACCCCGGTGGCTCAGCAGCTCGGCCTCTGCCCCTAGTAGCTCGGTAGCTCAGCTAAGCTGTTCGGTAGCTCGGCTAGGCACTCTGGTGGCTCGGGAGCTCAGAATGAACCGTTGGGGTACGTGGCCTAATCTGGAATGTGATCGCGGTGCGAATCACGAGGATGAGGTTCAGAACCCAAAAAAATGCTATCTTATCGTTTTGTAGGCGTGGCGTGATCTGAGCTGCTCATCAAATTCGAGCATGGTTTTTGAGACAATCCAACGGTGAAACTGGTTCGGCGGATTTTTTCTCCATATGTGGAGGTCGGTACGTCATCACCCCGGCTCGGTGAAGTAAGTGGCTCGGTGGCTCGACCGAGCGATCCGGTGAATCGGCGGCTCGGATCGAGTCTTCGAACCACGTGGTGCAATCCGGGACGTTCATCAAGGTGCGTATCACGAAGTTGGAGGTTCAGATCACGAGAAAACGTTATCTTGTCATTTTGTGGGCGTGGCGTGATCTGAGCCGCTCATCAAATTCGAGCACGATATTTGAGACAATCCGACGGTGACACTGGCCCGGCAGGATTTTTCTCCATATGTGGAGGTCGGTACCTTGTCACCCCGACTCGATGAAGTCAGTGGCTTGGCGAGCTACGGGTCGTCGAGTGGTGGTGCTAAGCGAACCGACCAGTCCTTCCCCCGAAACGTTGCAGTTCTCTATTTTGTCGTTTTACCTTTCCTTAGTGGGCCCTTAAATGTTTCGAAAGCCCAACAGTCACTTTTTGTCTATAAGTTCTTATCCCCCTCACCCCTTGCTCATTTCTCACTTTCACTCCCAAGTTTTCACTTTTGCTCTTAGTTTGCTCTGCTAGCGGCGATTTGTGCTCCAAGGCGGTTGCGCTAGCTGTCGCGTGGACCAGGCAATTTTCAGTGAACTATTTCTGACCGTGAACGTCACTTCAAGGTTACGTCACATGAAAGTCGGTCTCCCTTACCTTAGATTATTTATTCGAGATGTCAAGAGTGAGCTCGGGAAGTGAGGCATCGTCCTCGGGAGATCGAGGCACCGAGGATAGGAGGGAAGTAGTGAGCCATAGAAAGGGGAAGGAGGTAGTAGGGTCTTCTGTGGCCGAGGAGAAGAAGAGAGTAATGGCTCGGTCTATGATAGTCGAGGAGATTGTGGAGCCTAAGAGAGGAGCTCCGGAGTCGGGTCAGATGCCTGGTCCGCTGTCCGGTCATGCCGGGATTCGTCAGTACGAGGGCGATCTGCTGAAGAAGGCGATCGTTGATCGCTCGGCGACCTATGAGGAGAACGCCCCGAGGGAGGTCACCGAGGTGGATGACCTCAGTTCGATATTATCCAATCGGGATCTCCTCCGGATCAGAAGGGGGTTCGCTATCCCTTTGGAGTATAAGCTGATCCTCCCTGGCCCCGGGATGCGAGCGAACACGGTCCTGTCACCGGACACGTGCGTCTTCGACTTTGACTCCCTGAACGCGGGTCTGCGCTTCCCTCTCCACCCGTTCGTGTTGAAGGTCCTTCACTGGTACTGTCTGGCCCCCACTTAATTCATGCCGAACACTTGGTGCCATGTGCTAGCCTTCTTGCTCCAGTGCCGTAATGCCGAAGTCAAGCTGGACATGGTCTTCCTTTGAAGAGGTGTTACCGAATCAACCGGATGTCGAAGCTCAAGCCTCGCTATTACTTGTCACCCCGGCGAGGTGTTAAGTTAATAGAGAATCCAGATTCGATAAAACATTGGAAGGAGAAGTTCTTTATGCTGAAGGGGCCTTCGACATTGGACTTTCCGACTCGGTGGAAGGTGGAGGTACCTAAGTTTGCAAGGGTCAACCCGGTGTTAACTACTGCCGAGGAGGAGGTGGCGGCCAAGCTCATTGCTCTCCCGATGTTGAACTGGAGAGAGTTGACCGAGGAGGTGCTACACGGGTCGGGCCTTAGTCCGATCGACCCGAGTACGCTCCTGACATCTCAATGCATTCATTTTTTAATGCCTTGTACATTCTTCTAACCTTTTCTTTTGTTGCTTTGAACAGAGGCGCCGAAGATGGACTTCATGGGCATGCTGACCGAGCGAGGCAAGGTCGCCGATGGTAGGAAAAGGAAGAGGCCGAGCGCGGGTCCCACATCCAGCCGACCTACCAAGGCCCCCTCGGTAGTCGCCGACCCTGCCCCTACTCCTCAGGAACAGTCTGCGTCGATGGCCGTCCTTCCTGACCCTTCTACCCCTGCCCCGTCTGCCCCGGCAAGTGAGGCCTTCTCTGTTTCGGCGGCTCTGGCGCTCCAGGCCCCGCCTTTGATGCCTCGGGCCGAGCAGATCTTGACTGAGGCGCACAAGAAGTTGTTCGTCCCCAACTGGCGGGTGAAGAACCACGACGGCTTTCTGGGTGACTCGCAGATGTGCATGTAGGCCTTCAAGCATCTTGCGACCCCGAAGGACCAAGCCGCCCTGAAGGCAGGGACGACCGGCAACGACACCTTCGAAATTGCTCGGTCGCTTATGTCGGTAAGTCTTGAAAGTTTTCTTTGAAAGTTTTCTAAGACCACGGCTCGGTTTTCTAAGTCTTGATTCTTTTCCTTGCAGGCCACTTGTCACTTCGGCCACCTCGTCCAAGAATTTGCCGAGCAGGAGAGGGAGTTGAAGGCCCTCAGCGACAAGGACAGGGCGGAAAGGGCGAGGGCTGTGAAGCAGCTTGACGCGGACCAGCATCGCTCGGAGGCCTTGGAGACTCGGGTCGCCGATCTCGAGGCGGCCTTGGAGCGAGCGAAGGAGGTCGCTGCGGAGGTCGCCAAGGGTGATGAGGACAGAGCCGCGGTGGCAAAAGCCTTGGAGGCGGTGAAGGCAGAACAGGCCGCAGCGGTGGAGGAGGCGAGGAAGAAGATCGAGGCCGAGGCGAAGGACCACATGGCCAAAAACATGGAGTTGTCCTACGCGAGAGCGCTTGACCACGTCGAGGCTCGAGTCCCTGGCTTCGAGAGGGTGGGGTACCGCTTGTGGCCCGACGGCGAGGAAGAAGGCGAAGAGGAGGAAGAAGGCGAAGAGGAGGAAGGAGAGGAGGGTTGAATAGCGGGACGGTGAGGTGCCTGCCGACCCTGAGACCGTTGCGGCCGACCCCGAAGCCGGGGCGACGGGGGGCGAGGGGCCATCTGACGAGGCTCCTGTGTTCGAGTTGCCGCCCCAGGTGGACCCTTGATCCCCTTGCTTTTGTAATCTTTCTTTCTTTTATTGTACTGCCTTATAGCGGACTGGCCACCGCTCTTTTGATGTGAATAAAATTGTCCGAACTCTTTTTCCGAATGTTGTCCAAGTGTTGGGTTTTTTTTTCTTTTTTAAGATTTAGCTAAGTGTTTGGCTCGGAACTTCTTTGAAGTTCTGCAAGTGTTGGGCACTGGCCTCTGTCTTTTTGTGTTGATATACTTTCGTCTTTCAGATTGTCGAACTCAGTTCGGACACCGAGACAGCCCGTCTTCGTGCAGAACTACGGAAGCGGTCTCGCGAAGATCGTCTCGAAGGCGAGGTGGAGCTGCTCCAGAGGGTGTTATTCAACGTGGAGAAGGATAAGGGCGAGTTACTGGCCGAGGTTCTCCATTTGCAAAGAGTTGAAAAAGAACTCTCGGTAAAGGAGGATGAGCTATCCTCGGCGTTGGCCGAGCGCGACGAGCTCGCTTCGAAGGTTGAGCAGTTGAGGAGGGTTACAGTCGACAAAAGTATCGAAGTGACCAACCTTCGTCGCATCATAGTTGACAGTGCTGGTGACGCAGGCTCGGCAAAACTTCCTCGGTTCGAGATATCGGTGAAGGACGATACTTTGAAGGATAGGATCGTCGAGCTTGGGGAGGAAGTCTCTCGCCTGAAACCTCAGCCCGTGAGGGTTAACTTCCGAAGCACTTCGTGTACTCGCGATGAGAGCGAGAGGGGGATCTCCTTTTATGAGCTCGCGACTCGTCCCCCCGCCGTTAGGCGGAGTCCGGCCGATGCTCAAAGCGGCGTGGCTGTTTCGTCTAGTAGAGCCTTGGTCGGAGCCACAGTTAGAGGCAGTGCCAAAGAGGCATCTCGGTTCGTCAGCCTAGAGACGAGCTCTGAGGTTAAGCGGCGCCGACCTCGTGTGTCTCTAAACCGAAACGTCCCCTTCCCGAGGAAGCGCTGAAAAAGTTTTTATGCTTTTGAGTTTTTGTAGTACCTTATTGTAATAGCTTGGTCTTGTAACTTGTACGCTTTGTTTATTGAACTCTTTAATTGAATAAAAGTTCGTTTATTTTCTGGTGCTTGTGGGTTGAAAATGTATTATGGTTATTCCAGTTTTGAAACGAACCATAAGAGCCAAAGGTTAGCTCCTCCAAGTACTCTAGTTGTACAGATTTCGTTCTCCTCGCACGTCTAGTCAAGTTGTGAGAACTTTGCATGTGACGAAGGAGCGAGGGTGTATTTCAATGGTTGTGGGAGCAATTCCGAATGGCGAACCACTTCTAGCTCGCTTAAGAGCGAGCTTGCGAAGCGGAGTCGAGCCAAGTGTTGAACTCCGAACTCGTCGTTAGAGTGTATTTCAACAGTTGTGGGAGCAATTCCGAATGGTGAACCACTTCTAGCTTACTTAAGAGCGAGCTTACGAAGCAGAGTCGAGTCAAGTGTTGGACTCTGAACTCGTCGTTAGAGTGTATTTCAACGGTTGTGGGAACAATTCCGAATGGCGAACCACTTCTAGCTCGCTTAAGAGCGAGCTTGCGAAGCGAAGTCGAGCCAAGTGTTAGACTCCGAACTCGTCGTTAGAGTGTATTTCAACGGTTGTGGGAGCAATTCCGAATGGCGAACCACATCTAGCTCGCTTAAGAGCGAGCTTGCGAAGCGGAGTTGAGCCAAGTGTTGGACTCCGAACTCATCGTTAGATTGTATTTCAACGGTTGTGAGAGCAATTCTGAATGGCGAACCACTTCTAGCTCGCTTAAGAGCGGGCTTGCAAAGCGGAGTCGAACCAAGTGTTGGACTCCGAACTCGTCGTTAGAGTGTAAAGAAGGTAAAAACAGATAGATAGAAGCAATTCACAAGTAAAATATGAAAACATGTTCTTTATTGAAAACTAATAGTCGGCTGCTTCTGAGTTGCGAGCCGTTATTACAATGGAGAAATAAAAAAGCAAAGGGTAAACTACAAGTGAAGGGAAAGGAGCGGCTCGACATCTGAAGGTATTTTTAGAGAGGCGTTCAGGCGCTCTCTTGGTACTTCATCAGATGGTCGGCATTCCAGGTCCGGGGAATCTCTCTGCCTTCAAGATCTTCTAGACGGCATGCTCCGGGCCGAACTACTTTGGTAATCTTGTATGGTCCTTCCCAATTTGGAGCTAGCTTACTCTTCTGACTGGGGAATGAGATTGCTAACTTTCTGAGGACCAAGTCCCCTTCTTTGAGGTCGGTGCGACGGAATTTCTTGTTGTAGGCTAGCTCGATCCTCCTCCGATAGTTCTGTTGGCGAATTGAAGCTCTTTCACGGAGCTCGTCAATCAAATCCAAGTTCGCCCGAAGCTCTCTGGCATTTTGCTCTTCTTCATAAGCAACAAGACGAGGAGATGGTACACCGACTTCCAGGGGGATCACAGCTTCGGAACCATAGGTAAGGTTGAACGGCGACTCTCCTGTGAGGGTCCGTTTCGTAGTGCGGTAATTCCACAGTACGTTAGGGAGCTGGTCGACCCATAAGCCTTTGGCAGACTTATCCAACCTCTTCTTGATACCGGATAGGATATGCCGATTGGCATTTTCCACTTGGCCGTTTGATTGGGGATGGGAAACAGAGGAGAAGCGTTGCTGAATGGCGAGGTCTTTGCACAGGGCTCGGAAGGCGGCTCCTGTAAATTGTGTTCCATTGTCGGTTACGAGGACTCGAGGGACGCCGAACCTGCAGATGACGTTCTTCCAAAAGAACTGAAGCACTTTGTTCTCAGTGATTGTAGCTAAGGGCTCGGCCTCTATCCACTTCGAGAAGTAGTCGATCGCTACGACTAAGAATTTGAGTTGGCCGGGAGCCGGTGGAAATGGCCCTAGTAAATCCATACCCCACATCGCGAAAGGGATCGGACTTGATAGGGAGGTGAGTTGAGCTTGGGGCAGGCGACGAATGTTGGAATACTTTTGACAAGAGCTACATTGCAGAACGTGTCGTTCGGCATCTTGTAGGAGGGTAGGCCAGAAATATCCATAATTCAACACCTTCCGGGCGAGGGATCTTGATCCTGAATGTGCTCCGCCTATGCCTTCGTGAAGCTCCTGCAAGGCATATGTGGCTTGTTCCGGGGAGAGACACCTCAAATAAGGCCTGCCGTCTACTTGTGTGAAGGAGCGCTTGTACGGACCCCCTCAATGAGGGTGTACCGCTCTGCCTGGGTTCTGACTCGGCGAGCCTACTTAGGGTCGTCGGGAAGGAGCCCATCCATTAGGAATTCTATCAGGGGTTTCATCCAATTATCTTGAAGTTGGACAGGGAGCGACTCCATTGAGTCGAGAGTTTCATATTCTATGCTCGGCTTCAGGAGCACTTCAATCAGGACGGTCTGCTCGAGACCTTGAAGGGAGGAGGAGGCTATCTTGGAGAGGGCATCTGCTTGAGAATTTTCCTCTCTGAGGATTCGCTGAATAAGTGCTTCTTCAAATAGGGCCATGAGATTTTGGACCTTGGCAAGATACTTAGCCATTCGGTTATCTCGCGCCTCATACTCGCCTAGGACCTGATTCATGACTAGCTGAGAGTCGCTAAAGATCCGAAGGCGCTGTGCCCCTACTTTACGAGCCATTCCGAGGCCGGCTATGAGTGCTTCAAATTCTGCTTCATTGTTGGAGGACTTGAAGTTGATGCGGAGGGAGTATTGGAGGACGAAGTCATCTGGACCTGCCAGAATGACCCCGGCTCCACTTCCCTCATTGCTGGAGGATCCATCTACATATACCGACCAGATAGGAGGCCCATTCGTTGCTTGGGTGACCTCGGGGATGGTGCTCTCAACAATGAATTCAGCTAAGGCCTGAGCCTTGATCACGGTCCGAGGCTGGTATGATATATCGTGCTGGCTTAGCTCGATCAACCACTTCATGAGGCGACCAGAGGTCTCCGGTTTATGAAGGACTTGCTTCAGCGGTTGGTCGGTAAGAACGACCACCAAGTGGGACTGAAAATATGGGCGAAGCTTTCTAGCTGCCATGACCAAGGCGTATGCCATCTTTTCTAACCTTGGGTAGCGGAGCTCGGCATCCCGAAGTACCTTGCTCACATAATAGATGAGCTTTTGAGCCCTGTCTTCTTTCCTCACCAGGACAACGCTGAGGGTCTGCTCGGAGGCAGCTAAGTAGAGGTAGAGGGTTTCCTCGGGGATTGGTTTGCTGAGGAGAGGGGGGTTGACTAGATAAGCTTTTAGCTGGTCAAACGATTCTTGTTGCTGCTGGCCCCACTAGAAGCCTTTAGCCCCCCTGAGAGCCTTGAAGAAGGGAAGACACTTCTCCCCTGACTTAGAAAGGAAGCGCCCTATGGAAACGAGACGTCCCGTCAACTTCTGAACCTCTTTCACATTCTTGGGAGGAGCCATGTCCAGTATGGCTTTGATTTTCTCAGGGTTGGCTTCGACTCCTCTTTGGCTGACCATGAAGCCTAGGAATTTCCCCGACGAGACTCCGAACGCACACTTGTTCGGATTGAGCCTCATATCATGCTTCCTGAGTACATCGAACGCCTCTTGTAGATCGACTACATGATCGGCCCCATGGATGCTCTTCACAAGCATATCATCAACATATATCTGTTCTTGAAAGACTTTGTTGACGAGGCGTTGATAGGTGGCTCCTGCATTCTTCAACCCGAAAGGCATAACCCTATAGCAGTAGAGGCCCTGATCGGTAACAAAGGAGGTCTTCGGGATATCCGGGGGAAACATGAGGATTTGGTTGTAGCCGGAGAAGGCATCCATGAAGCTGAGAAGTTCATGGCCCGAAGTGGCATCGATCAAGGTGTCTATACTTGGCAGAGGGAATGGATCTTTAGGACAGGCTTTATTCAGCTTCTTCAGCCCGAATGTATTTCTCACTTCTAAGAAGAAGGTCGGAGAAATTTTGTGGGGGCTTCTTGGCGAGGGAGGATCGAAGGCTAGAATTGAGGACGTTTGATTGGAAGGCGACTGCAGCGACCGACTGGTCGAGGGAGGCGATGGACCTAGCTTCCGCAGTGAACCTTTTCACATAATCTCTCAACTTCTCACCCTTCTTCTGCCTAAGGTAGAGTAGCGAGATTCTGGTCTTCTCAGTGCGGCGACTACTCACAAAGTGGGTGATGAAGTGGGTTTCAAACTGCTCAAAGGAGAAGATAGAGGATGGGGCGAGACGAAAGTACCATTCCCGAGCCGGACCCTTGAGAGTGGCGGGGAATGTCTTACAGAGCAGAGCATCGGAAGGTTGATGGATTAGCATGAGGGTCTTAAAGATTTCGATGTGGTCTACGGGGTCGGACTCCCCTAAGTAGGTCTCAAACTGAGGGGGCTTGAGGCTTATCGGAACGGGGGCCTCCATGATTGTTTGGGAGAAGGGTGGTCTGCTCGGACGGAGGGTCCTTCCTCTTAACTTTTCATCCTTGTCCATTTGGCCAAGGCGCCTCTCTATCTCGTGGAGACGGCGATAGAGAGCATCGTCCCTTCTATGGTGGCCGAACGAGCCTCTAGACTCGTCTTCATACGATGGGGACCGGGGACTACGACGACGGTAGCTCCGAGACTGGCGAGGACTAGGAATGTGTTACTGGTTACTAGGAGCCGGAGGAGTTATGGACCGCCGACGAGGACTTTGGACCTGTGGAGGAGTGGGGACCCTTTGAGTATTGTTGTTGTTGGGTCGAAGATTGAGGGCTTGCAAAACAGTTGCTTGGAATTGCTGGAACTCGGCACGAGTGATGGGTGCCTCATCTTTCCTCGGAGATTGCCGACCAGCAGGATAACGAGGTCTTCTCCTATGGTGCCCAGGGGACTCTCTCCGCCCTCTTCGAGGAGGGAACCTTCTATAGTCTCGGCGATGAGGAGATCGCTCATTTGGACGTTGTTGGCGGGAGGCTCCCTCTCGGGCCCACCTTTCATCCAAACGGCGGTGAAGATTCTCTTCCTTCTGCTGATTGAGGATGGTATTGCGAAGGTCATCGGAAGCTCGGGGATTATGGGATGCCATGGAATCTGTAGAGGGGTTGTGCACAGAGACGCGATCCTGTTGGAGAGGTTGCTTCTGAGGATTGGGATGCGAACCCCTCGCACCGGCATTCTGAGGCCCAGTTGGACCCCGAGGGGGTTGAAGATTCTGAGGGGGGAGTTGGTCCTGCTGCAGGGGGTCCTCTGCCTGGGGAGGAAGTTGCCCCTGCTGCTAAACAGGTTGGAGTGGGACCTCCTGTTGTGGATCAACGGGATTGGGTCCTCGGTTGGACCCTCTTGATCTTACTTTCCTTGGAGGCATGGCTGGAGAAGATCTGATCTACGGGAAAAGGAAGGGCTGCTATTCATTGTGTTCCCACAGACGGCGCCAATCTGTTACCGCTGAATCTGGTGTGGGGAAAAACAGATAATATTTGTGGATTCTTAGGAAAACTGAATAATCAAACCTTAACTTCTCCCGCCGGAGTTTAACCGTTGACTCCCGCCGTTTACATGCAAAAAGTGCAAGACACCGGGGTTGATCCCGGCGACGCACCCTCCGACGCTCAAGTCAGTAATCAGGAAGATTATGAAAGAGCGTAAATTGGCAAAAGAATGATTACCTCTTAATGGTGGTGGATGGGGGATAGTTATAGCCGCCTTTGGGATCAAATTAGGAATGTAATCCCTATGATCAGATAAGGAATGTAATCCCTAATTCCCAGTGAAAGGATAGATATGAATCAGTGCCGTTGATTAGGATTAATCAGAAACCCTAATTCTATCTCGCTGGATCGGGTTTGCTGTGGGTTAAAACTCGTACCAAGTTAAGGTGGATCCGTTCGTGGGTTATTGGGTCTTTGGGGAGGAGATCTAATACCCATTTCTGACCCGTTTGTAGGTGAAATTACCATTTTACCCTTGGGCTTTAAGATTCGTGCCCGATTTGGACGGTTCCGATTTAACCCTATTTTTAGCCATATCAGCTGCAGATGGTCCAAAACAAACCCAGTTTGACAAAATTCTTGTGGAGAAAAGAGCTCAGAACCTGTGTTTTAGGTGTGATGAGAAGTGGAGCAAGGGCCATCAATGCAAGGGAAGGTCTCTCATACAAATTGAGGGAGCATTGGATACTTTCGAGAATTGTATAGACTCAGATATTGAAGAGGAAAATGTGGAACCTAAATGGTGCTATGAAGGTCACCTCAACTACCTTCAAGCTGTGCTACCTGCTGCAACTCCCCCAACCATCTCGTTAAGAGCAGTCACAGGTGTAGAAGGGCCGCAAACTCTCAGGTTGAAAGGGATAGTGGTTGATCAAGAGGTTTATGCCCTCATTGACAATGGCTCAACCCACAATTTTGTGGATTCTCAAGTAGTGAGAAGAGCAAGGCTGCCTGTGAACAGGAGTGCTAAGCTCTATGTTACTATCACAGGAGGAAGGAGGCTGCACTGTGAAGGTGTTTGGGAAGAGCTGGAATTTGTTTGTCAAGGGGTTTCAACCAAAGCCACATTTTACATCCTACCTTTGAGGACTAGCTAAATGATTCTTGGGGACCAGTAGATGAGAACTATGGATGGTATCTGGCTCAGTTTTAAAGGCAATGCATTGTACTTTGAGCAAGATGGTGAGGTAAGAGCATTGAGAGGCATAAATAGCAAGCACATGGAGCTATCTGAATCCAAGTCCCTGTAGAAAACACTCTTACACCTGAAGAGGGGCATTCTGCTCCAAGGGTGATCCAACCAAGCTACAGCTTTTATGCATCGCCCATTGTAATGGTGAAAAAACAAGATGGATTGTGGCGCCTGTGTGCCGACTACCGAGCCTTGAATAAAATCACAATCAAGGTTAAGTACCATATTCCTGTTATTGATGAATTATTAGATGAGTTGTTGCAACACTCCTTCCCCGAGCTCGGACAATTTATACAATTTAGAAGACAAATTAGATACTATGTAGTACAACTTCCCACAACGGGCTGCCTCTCAAAAGGTGGTTAACCGAATTGATGACTCTTGATCATAGGCAATAGTATTTAGTAATATAATATTCTTGTTGAAATCCGATATGGGACTAAATCCCATACTATCTCTCCTTTTCAATTCCCATGTACACACTCCTTGATGGCCCGTGGGCCCCTAATTCCTGTGCCACGTCATCCGAAAGACAACAGACAGCTCACGCTGTTTCTTTCCAAAATTCAAACCCGAGGTGGGGCACCCTTGGGAGATGACGTCATCACCTTTCAATTCAACTAGCACACAAATGTGTTGTTCTCATTTCTTTACGGTGGGCCACCTCCGTTTTACTATTCCTTTTCAAATTATTTACAAATCATGCCATTGGCCTATTATATAGTATATATATATTATTACTCTTTGAAAATTATGGGGTGTTACAGTTGTATGGGTCTAAGATATTTAGCAAACTAGATTTTCGCAGTGGATACCACCAAATAAGAATGAAGCCAAAGGATATTCAAAAAACTGCGTTCAAAATGCATGAGGGGTACTATGAATACATTGTGATGCCCTTCGGTCTCACAAATGCATCTTCAACTTTCCAATCCCAGATGAATGAGGTGTTTAAACCTTACTTAAGGAAATTTGTGCTCGTTTTCTTTGATGATATCTTGGTATATAGCAAGTCTACTGAGGAGCATATGCAACATTTACAACTAGTCTTACAGGTGTTAATTAATAACTCACTGTGTGCGAAGAGGAGTAAATGTGTGTTTGGAGTGAGTTCAGTATCCTATTTGGGGCATGTTATCTCTGATAAGGGAGTCGTTGTTGATCCTAGCAAAGTCGAAGCTATCAATCAATGGCCCATACCCAAATCTATTAAGGCGTTGAGAGGATTTCTGGGGTTAGCAGGTTACTACCGCAAGTTTATAAATAAATATGCTTCTATAACTGCTCCCTGGCAAATTAAAATTCAACAAAACAATAAAAAATAATAAATCAATATTTTTGTTTTGTTTGTTGATTTTTTACCGAAAATCTTCACATTTTGAATCAAAAATCTTATTTCTTCAAAAATAATTAATTATTTGAAATCTTATGGAAATAAGACGAATTACAAACAAGATAGATGAAAACAAGCAATTTTAATGGGTAAATGAGTACAAATATTTGTATAAAAATTAGACACATCACTCCCCTCTGGCCCTCACGAAGAAGGAATCTTTTCAGTGGTCTGACGAGGCTTAGAGATCCTTTGAAGCTTTGATGTTTGCCTTGACATCCCCACAAGTGTTGGCCTTGCCTAATTTCGTAGAAAGATTTATTTTAGAATGCGACGCATCTGGAACAGGGGTTGGGGCCATACCGATGCAGCATCAGCACCCCATTGCCTTCTTGAGCAAGGAATTAAAGGGAAGAAACAGGCATCTGTCGACCTAGGAAAAGGAGATGTTAGCCATTTTACTCGCAGTCAAGAAATGGAGACACTATCTACTGGGGGAGAATTTCTGGTTAAAACATATCACAAACCATTGAGGCAGTTGCTAGAACAGAGGTTAGACACTGAGGCGCAGCATACGTGACTTTGGAAGCTCCATGGCTACCAATTTTACGTCGAATATAAGAAGGGAAAAGAGAATAAAGGAGCCGATTGACTCTTTAGAGTCTATAAAGATGTGCAGGTGCAAGCTATCTCCGTGGTGCAACCAACGTGGCTAACTTCATTAAGAAATGAAGTACTGGAGGACCCCTACTATGCTGAGATCCAGGACCAGATGTCAAAGGGTAAAGCCCCAAGGTATAGCTTCCAACATGGCATATTCTATTACAAAGGGAGGGTTGCACTTAACCTTGCATCCCCACTTGTTTCTCAATTGCTCCAAATCTATCATGATTCACTCCAAGGTGGGCACTCCGGCTATGAGAAGACCTGGTTGCAATTAAAACAAGTTGCTTATTGGCATGGAATAAAGGGAATGTTGAAGGCTTACATAAGAGGATGTGACATATGCCAGCGTTGCAAGTATAGTAATCAAAAACCTTCGGGCCTGCTGCAACCCCTCCCCATCCCTACGGAGGTGTGGAAGGATATTAGCATGGACTTCATCGAAGGCCTACCATTAAGTTAGGGTAAATCTACAATACTGGTGGTCGTAGACAGGTTCTCGAAGTATGCTCATTTTATCCTAATTTTTCACCCTTACACTACGAAACAGATAGCTCATGTTTTTGTGCCAAACATTATCAAGTTGTATGGTATACCCTCTACCATTGTTAGTGATCGAGACACCATATTCACCAGTGCCTTCTAAAGGGGTATCTTTACTGCCTAAGGAATTCAGCTTTGCTTAAGTACCTCGTTCCATCCCCAAACGGATGGGCAATCAGAGGTTGTGAACAGGAGCTTGGAGACCTATTTGCACTGCTTTTGCACTTATAATCCATCTACCTGGGCCAATTTCCTACCTTGGGTTGAGTATTGGTATAAGACTAGTGTGCATAGTGCCTCGAAGCTGTCTCCGTATCAAGTTTTGTATGGAAAGTCACCACCGACACTCCTCACCTACATTCCTAAAACTGCGTGCTCCCCTGAGGTTGAAGAGTGCCTATTGGATAGAGATGCTACCCTGAGATTGCTTCGAGACAACCTACAGAAGGCCCAGGAGACGATGAAGCTGTGTTCAGATAGGAAACGAACTGAGAAGGCTGATGTTGTGGGGGATTTTGTCTACCTTAAGCTGCAACCCTATAGGCAAATCACGGCTGGGGAAAGGTGCATTCATAAGCTATCCCACTTATATTATGGACCATACCAGGTTTTGGAAAGAATTGGAGAAGTAGCATACAATCTCCTGCTGCCCTCACAAGCCGAGATTCACAATGTTTTCCACGCTTCCCAGTTGCGAAGCCATTTAGGGGCTAAACATACACTCACGACCACTCATCCCATCTATTTTCATGAGGTGGCTCCCCAACCTATGCAAATCCTGGATAGAAGGATGGTCGAGAAGAAAGGAGTCGCAATGGCAGAGATATTGGTGCAATGGCACAGGGAAACCAAGGAGGAGGCGACGTGGGAGGAATTTTCAGACATACACAGTCGCTTCCCCAACTTTCGAGGCATCATGGAAGCTCCTTTTTAAATGGGGAGGAATAATACAAACCCATAGAGTTGTATCTGACATTCACCCAAATTGTGACGTATCAGTCCTTCAGCAATTTTTCTTCGACTTGTTTGAATAAGAAACTTCTCTTTTGCATTTCACCCCCCAAATCATTTCCTACCGGTGAGCTGTAGTGCACGTGGCGACGAAGGAATGGCGGGTGTAGTGGAGGTGGGGCCCAGCTACAGTGATACCAGTTAGTAGTTGGGGTCTTTTCTCCTTTCTTTCTTTCTTTTGTAAATATGCAGGGTGCACGTGCCACATGTCGACCTATGTATGGGGGATCTACTGTTTCTTTTCTTCCCCTTTTTCAGTTATATAATACAGATGTATGTGAGTAATGGTTTATATGAATGAAACAATGATTTCTAGTTCCTTCTTCTTCCTCTTCTCCCTGTGTCTCTTTCTCTTCCTCAATTTCTTCTTCTTTTCCTTGTTAGATTGTTACTAGTTATGGCTGTTACTAGCCCAGGGAGAGAACTACTACCTCTCCCACCGGTGATGGAACGGTCCTCTGTGGGACTCGTAACAGGATGAGGAGATTAAGATCCTCTCGAATATGGATTAGAGACTCCCACCCCTACAGGGTTGTGGGACTATCCTCTCCAACATGGCACTGATATTTAGCAGAAACTTTCCAGCAAAATGATTGTGAGACAAATTTATGAAGAATATGTTGGGTTATGTCTTGCATACGATGTTGGATAAGAAGATGATAGAGGGATCGAGACGATTGGAAATGGAATGGAGGCGAGAAACAGTCAGTGGCAGCAACAGAGGAAGTTGCGGTCGACCAAAACTCATGTGCGGTCGACCAACCCCTGCACGATATCTTCCAGAGTGGAGGACATTCGACTGTCTTGTTGGTGCAATCGACCGTTCGCGGTGCTGATGGGTTTCAGGCTTGAGTCTGGCAGATGCGTGAGAAGCACAACTTGCTCTTCAAGTTAGATCGTGTGGCTCCTATCGTAGGGTTATCTCTTATGTACTATCCAATGGCTATTGTAACAAGATATCAACTTAGGATTTATCTCTAGATCTATATATACAATTGTAACGGCTCATAGATTCATATGATTCTATTGAGTGCCAAATAGAAGAAGAGAGTACTTCATAGAGAGGGTGAGAGAGTTTCTCCATTGTAAGCAGCATCAAGTTCCAATAGGCTTGAGAGATGGTCTTGGTGAGAATTGTAATATTCTTGTATCTTCTCTAGTTGAAATAATATCTCGGTTTTTCCTCCCCCGAATTAAGGCGAAAGTCCCAACCGGGACAATTCTTGTGTGCTTTGTATGACTTGTGCGATCTAGTTTGCTTGGTGGTTTGTGTTGATTGTGTCAAAGACTCAACAAGATCCTCAAATTCCTAATAAGTGGTATTAGATCAATCAGGTTCGTGGATTTGTTCGAGTTCCTTGGAGATGGTACATCAAAAGACGAATATCAAGTAGTTTGACGGTAAGATCAACTTCAATCTATGGAAGGTGGACATGTATGATGTTTTGGTTGAGAAGGACCTGCACCTTGCCCTAGAAGATAAGAAGACAACCGACGCGAAGCAGGAGAAGTAGGATGAGATTTTTTTGAAGGCCTTAAGTTTAATTCGGTAGCAATTGTTAGACGAAGTCAAGTATAATATTCTTCAGGAGAAAAGTTTACCGAGTCTATGGGCGAGACTCAAATCTGACTACTCAGGGTTGTCGTTGCTGGATCAGATGTACTGAAAGAGGAAGCTGTTTAGGTTCTCAATGAAGGAAGGTACCCATCTTCAAAATCATATTGTGGAGTTCAATAAGGTAATATCTGAACTGAAGGCGATTAACCATGATGATCTTAGCGAAGAGGATAAAGCTTTCAACTTCATTTATTCAATGTAACACTGTTGTGCAATCCAGCTACCTAAATAAATAGATAAACTAGACACAAATTAAAACCTCGCAAGTGTACGAATCGTTTATAGAAGCGTAGCAATAAGTAAGGGTCGATCCCACAGAGATTGTAGAAATTAACTTACTAATCAATAAAACAAAAATAAAAATCTTAAAGTTTGCTTCTAAAAGTCTATTTGGAAGAAAATGAAACTAGATCAAGTAGTTCTGAATCACAAATATCTATTAAGTAGTTGGGCTTTGATTTCCACCTATAGTCAATAATGCTAAGTCACCTTCTACACTACTCTAATTACTCATGTTTGTTCCTTTAAGGGCATGGTATCTACTCCTTAAAGTTAATGTTTCCCTAGGGCAAGAATTAGGCATGGTATCTACTCTAATTCGTTTCTTTCCTTAAGTATTTAGCATGGTATCTATAAGTTGCACTTAAAGAAAACATAGGAACAATGGAAACGAACAAACACTCGAAGTTCTAGAAATTGGTATCAGATCTAGATCCTTCAAGTTGATTAAACCAAGAACCCCTAGAGATTCCTGTGTTACAAATTATGAGCACGAGATACGGGTCGTCTCTATGCTCATATAACAGATTCAGATTTATAATACGCAAACTAGATAATCTCAGGTTCTGCATGGCAGTCGACTTGCTGTCACTCTCAGTCGACTGCTCTAAGAACTTCTGAACAAGTTTGACTCATATTATAAATCTATACCAATACAATCAGGTTTAATCAATAAGTAATAGAGTAGCATTTAGAAGAATATAAGCATTACATGACTACGGTTTCAATCTACCCAACTATGAAATTAGTTCCACATAATAAGACTTTTATTGACTAACAGTTTCGAATACATGATTAAAAATAAAAACTAGAAAGAGAAGAAATAAACTGATGATGTTCGGCCCGAGAAGTCGACTTGCTGTCACTAAGTCGACTGGATCGTTCCTTCCAGTGGACTTGATCTCCTTCTTTCTTCGATGCTGATAGAATAATGCCTGCTGGTTGATGATTGATGATCCAAAGATTAAGCGATACCTCTCAACTCCGTACTCCAGCCTTTTTATAATTTTCTTTTGCCCACATCTGCCGATTTCAACTCTATCTTTTTACACATCGGATGTAGATTTGAGTTGATCTTCTCACTTGCCAATCCGGGTCTCTAACTTGATTAATGAAGAGTTGTTATTCGCAGATAACCCGGGGTTTGGATAACTTAATCTTGCTTCAGATTTGGATGAGGATGAATCTTCAACTGTTCTTATCTTCTAACTCTGCCGAATGCCAGTCGACTTGTCTTGTACCCAGTCGACTGTGTCGAGACATCTGTAGATTCATAATTAATCAGTCAAGTCGACTGGTTCTTTGGAGTAAGTCGACTGTACTGAGCAGCTGCGGAAAATCAACTTCTCTGTCCAGTCGTCTGTGTGAAGAACCAGTCGACTTATGCTATGCAGTTTCTGTGTATCATCCTAAAAATCCTGAATCTGCTTCATTTAGCTGTTTTTAGGCTGATTCCTATGAAAAAGAGAAAAGAAGAGTGAATACCACATATAGAGCATTTAAATGTCTAATTGCCTTAAGATTATTGCTCCTAAATGTGAATAATATTGGGTTCATCAAACACTCCGAATTCCAAATAAGGTTGAATTCGAAGTTCCACGGGATCTTTACACTTCACTTCGTACAATTTTACAAGGAATTTTGAAAATTTCTATTACAACAGTCTTTTACATTTAATAACACAGCGGAAAGTAAATTGAATTACAATAATGAAAAATATACAATTGTAACAACTTTAACATTTAAATAATCATCAGCATCAAGTCAACTTTATAACTTCTTGAAAAATCCAAATCATGTATATAAAACTGTGGGCACGTCAATTGCTTACAACCGACGAAAATATTATACACGGTCATCCTCGCTATGTCAAAAGTATAACGATCTTAATTACTTTAACAAACACAAACTTGAATGTAACATAAAGTGTTAAAAGTGACTACTCTAAACATGTAAGTGTATGCAATGCCTTAATGCCTAATGCAGATGTTTTACGCCAAGGTGACACTAATGCATACTTGTTCGGATTCTATACATCCCATACTACATAGGTCTGAGGGCAAGCACCTACGTACCCCACATTTGTAACACCCCGAATTTCAAATAAGGATAAATTCGAGATTTCACAGGATCTTTACTTCACTTCGTACAATTTTACAAGGAATTTAAAACTTTTCATTCACAATACATCAGAGTTTCTTTACACTTGATTTTTTACACAGCGGAAGACTAAAAGATTACAATAATGAAAAACAACTTGTATAACTTTAACATCATTTGCAACATCTTTAACTTCTGAACAGCAACAGCATATCCACTTTATAACTCCATGAATAGTCCATTACCTGCATGTCAGTCTGTGGGCACGTCAGTCACTTACAACTGACGAAATGTTATACACGGCTATCCTCTCTATGCCGGGAATAGTATAACGATCTCATACTTTAACAAATCACAAAAAGATTGAATGAACATATAAAGTGTCAAAATGTGATTATTCTAAACATAAGTGTATGTCATGCCTTAATGCCTAATGCACACAATCCTACACTAGGATGACACTAATGCACACTTGTTCGGATTCTATGCATCCCATACTACATAGGTCCGAGGGCAAGCGCCTACGTTCTTCACAATACAGGGCTCGATCCCTCGCCATGGAAACTACCCGGTAGCAAAACAAAGTTCAGACTATTCCACGAATGTGAATCCCAGCCTTGGAGTCCACCGCCAGCTGTTATAACATATTCCACATCGTACGAACCGTCCCGTATGTGACCCTCTAGCCCAGTATATATATATATATACATTGGAGACGGTAAACACAAAAATCCATCCGTCCGACTACTCAAGATCCCGGAGTCCACCGCTGACCCGTCCTCATAGTCCCGGACTAAAATATAATAATCCGTCTCCCACAGGGCAACCTCAGTCCACCAACTGGGTCTATAGTCTTGGAGTCCACCAACAACTATATAGAGCACCCCACTTACGTTTCCCTAAGTTTACTACATCTTCACTTATGTGCCTAAATTTTCCTAAGTTCAAGACATGAATAATTTCCATTCAAAGAATTAGTTTTTCCTCCTACCGGTCTTAATCAACAAATACGAGATGGCTCCTTAGCCATATCTCCAAATCATTTCTCAATTCTTTTCTTTCAATAATGCCGGTACCGAGGTCTTACTAACTCAATGTCATAAGCTTTCATGTACAAGAAGCATGGGTACATATACCCTTTAATAATCATGTCTTAACTTATTATATTCATGTCTCTAACTTATCCATACTTTAATCAATGTCTCATCTTTGCATCACTCATGATTCATTCGTTCACAATCTTTGAAAACAATAATTCTTTTCATGACATAAATCCATCACTTTAAGTCTCTTTAGCAACTTAAGCACATATAATATATCTCAACCACATTAACCTTTCTTAAACAGAATTTAGAGTATAACCTTTTCAAAAGAAAAATCATTTCACACAACGATAAATCTCATACTCTTTAATAATTAAAAACTTAAGTCAGAAATTCATTATCCAATTTGAGCATGTATACTAATCAAGTATTCAATTTAAAAGAAATAATCTCCTTGAGACAATTTATTCTCATACCAACACTTTACTTTTCTTCTAAAAATCTAAATTATGCTCTTAATTAATCTCTACTTCTCTACTATTATAATGGGAGAAGGCCTTAATGTATTTTGTCCTCAACCCAAATAATTACCGAGCTGATCCACTTTCGAAATTATTTAACAAAATTGGACCACTTTTGAAATTATTTACCAAACTGGTCCACTTTCGAAAATATTTACCCGACTGACCCATAACAGTTTTTTTTTTCTTTTTACCTAAAAATCGTTTATCCAAAGATCCAACACTTTATGATATTGAAATAAACTTTCTCTTGACTGAGATAAATTTTAAAAACAGTAGCAAATCTCATTTCAAACTCTTTTTAAAATATGTATTTCTATTTTTAAATAATTCCCCTTCTCATTCTAGATATAGATTTTGCATTTTTCTCAAAAAAACTTGATTTCTAGGAGTTTTATTCATGAAGACTAGTTTATGTCCACCATCAAACTAATTGAATTTTGGTAATAAAGATAAACATGTCTCTTAATCATCAAGGATAATTCTTTTATGAAGAATTATATTTTTACATAACAACATGCAATAGTAGACATATTTTGTAGTAATAATCTAATTCATCTTTCTTTCTTTCTTCATTTGACTCATCATGGTATCAAGCATAATTTTAGTATAACAATATTACACATGAATCGTATATTCAACACATACAAATTTCCTAAGCATATTAACATGATTCTTTGTATTAATTTATGTTGTCAAAATTCTTCTTTCTCCTTAATATGGTGACAATTGGTTACTTAATCACAACAAGATTTCTTCATTCATGGTAGACTATATTAACATGGATTTTGTTTACAAACATCATATCATGTTCAATCTACACTACACATTTATAAATTTTAAGCATGCATTCTCTACATTAGAAAGTAAGAAATCACCCACTAACACAATGTTAATCTATTTGTCAACATAGCATGATTCACTATTAATCTCACCACAATCATAGTATAGTTATTCTATTTTATCAACTCAAAACTACTCATTCATTTTTTTTTGTTAGCATGTACATTCTAAAAAAAATTTAGAAAGTAGGAGACACCCACCTTATTGAAACTTGACTAATGAAGGGAAGAGCACCACTTCTAGATCCAATGATTCCTAGCTCCTAGTAAGGCTTCTCCTCCTAGCAATAGCTCAAAGCAAGAGATCCTCCAAGCACAATAACTCTTTTTTTTTTTTTTTTTTTCTTACACTCTTTTCTTTCTCTTTTTTTTTTCTCTTGTTTATTTTATTTTTGGTGTGAAAAAGAATGAGAGATGGGTTGCTATTTATAGGACAATGCTAGGGACTATATTGCAAAATCTCCCACCTAATAACTTCTCATTTTAATTCTCTTTTTAATTCTCACCTCTTCATATTTTTAACTCCTAAAACTCCCAACCTCTCATCTCCCCACTCTCCATGAACTTAACCACTCCATTAATCCCCTCCCCTAGCCCACAAAATGGTCCAAATATATTTGTGTGTGCATGCATACATGCACAAACAAATATGAACACATTTCTATAACTCAAAAATGTGTACTAATATTGTAACTTGTTATGTATAACTTAATTTGTGATTTTAATAATGGGCTTGCTACATGGGCTCATTTCTAATTAATTAGTTTGATTATCTAGTGGGCTTGCTACATGGGCTCATTACTAATTAATTAGTTTGATTATCTAGTGGGCTTGCTACATGGGCTCATTACTAATTAATTTATTTAATTATCTAGTGGGCTCCTCTCCTAATGGGCTACATTTTAGTTTGTAGGTCCATGGATCAAAAGAAAGGCTAAATAAAACTAATGCATGCTAAAAATAGTAAAATGAGAGTAGCAAAATGAGAATAAAAAATTTGCACGTGCACCATACGTGCAAAAAAATTGAAAAATGTATTTTAATCAAAATAGGGGGAAATGAATTTCCGTTTTTATAAAATAGATTTAAATATATAAAATAAATAATTTAAACACATAGAAAATATTGTACGTAGCGGTGGAGAATATGTAATTAATACGTGTATTGAAAACACGTAAAAAGCACGTAGAATACAAATATCGAAATATTATATTTTTGTTGACTCAAAATAGGGAAAAATCAATATTGAAAATAAATAAATAGTCGATAATCAAAATACGGGATGAAAACACGTTACAAAATACACGTGCGTAACACACGAGGGCAAAATTGTAATTCCAATTTTGCGGGGTGTTACAACATTAAAGGATTCGATCAATCACCATGATAACTACCTGGTAATAAAACAAAGTTTAGACATTCCAAGAGTACGGATTCCAGTCCCAGAGTACACCGCCCGACTATACAGAAACCTCGTCGTGCGAACATCCCGTCAGTGTCCCTCTAGCCCTGGTATACGTATATACACTAGAGTACGGCATACTATCCACCCGACTACTCATAGTCCCGGATTTAAATAAAAGCTCGCCTCCATCGGAAGCAACCACAGTCCCAGAGTAAACCGCCCGACTGGGTCTATAGTCCCGGAATACACTGCCCGACTATATAGAAGCCCTCCACTCACGTTTGCCCAAGTTTACTACATCTTCACTTAGTGCCTAATTCTTAAGTTCAAGACATGAATAAATTATAACACCTAGAGTTAGTTTTTCCCCCTAACAGACTTAAACACAAATACCGAGATAGCTCACATAGCCATATCTAAAAAATAAATCAATTATTTAATTCAACAATTGTCGGTACCCGGGGTCTCACTAAACCTCTAGATCACAACCCTTTATGTTCTAGAATTCATGGGTACTCATACCCTTCAATAATCATGTATTAAACTTCATTGTATTCATATCTTCAACTTTATTCATAACTTAATCAATCTCTTACTTTTGTGTCATTCATGGTTCATTCATTCATTTCCTTATTCACAATTCTTTTAAAAAAACATTTCTTTTCATGAACTTATAACATAGAGTGATTCACTTCATATCTCATTGGAAATTTAATCACATAAAGTATTTTAAACACATCAAGTATTCTTACTCAACCAAAATAATTATAGAATCTCATTAAGAGAAACAAAAATCAATTGTATTGCAAATATTCAATCTTCTTCTAATAAAAAATAAGAGTCATGTCTTTAAATGAAAGTTCCGAAATTTTCAACTCATTATCTATATCAAATTCCACTTTTAAATTCTCACAAAATACATGAAATATCATGAAATTATTTTTAATAAAATCTAAATCACTTTAGAGGAATATTAGATTTTTTTTCAAATTTTATTTGCATTCAAAACTCTTCATTAAACCCAAAAACATCAAAACAAAACAAAAAAACAAAAAGGAGCTACCGGATTTCGAACCCAAGCCCACGCCCTCACTACAGTAACAGACCCTAGGCGCCACCGAGGGCTAAGAAGTCCAAGTGACTTCGCTGTCATGAAGACATGCCGCAAGTCCTAAGTGTTGTGTCTCGGTTCTTGGGTTTATAAAAACAAAACAAAAAAGAGGGGACTGCATGGTTTCGAACCCAGAACGCCAGACCAGACCCCGGCTACAGTAACAGCACTAGAGCGCCACCGAAGACCAGTAAGTCCAACCACGACTACTAATATGAAATACACTTGTCATAGTTTTGTTCATACTGTACCGTGATTAGTTTTCTTTCACATAACTCGATTATTCAATCGATCCAATCTTTTAATAGACTGTAAATAATTTTTCTAGACTGACTTTATTTCGAAAACAGCAAACAACAATTTTCAAACTCTTATTATAAACATATATATTTTTCAATTCATTTTTCCTTTTATTTGCACACATAAATTTGCATTTTTCCAATTTTGAAAAATAAAAATTTGTATCTCTTATAAACCACTTTATGAACTCATTTGTACTAATTAAAAATTCACTAGTAAGGCTAACACATATCTCTTAACTACAAAGAAAATCTTTAAAACTCTTTCATGCAAATTACAATATTCAAAATTATCATTCCAACATTTATAAACTAGTATAATTCATGGCAACAATTCATTTGTTATTTTTTTTTCTAATTAGCATGATGTCTATTCATTTACTTGAACATAACATTATTTCTACAAGTCATGGCACAATCACAATAGCATGGGATAATCTACATTTATCACATCAATTCAATCTACACTACTCAATGTCAAAACTAGCATGATCATCCTATAATTTAGAAAGCATTAAGACCACCCAAATCTAAGAAGACTTGCAAATGTAGAAACACAACTCCTAGAAAACTCCTAGAGAAACTTCGATTTGTCTCCTCGGAATCCACGCACCAAAGAATCACCTTACTCCATTTCGGCAGCAACAACCAGTACCTCCTTCTCTTCATATACATATATGTATATGTCTAATTATGTATACATATATATATACCTCCTTCTCTTCATATACATATATGTATATATCTAATTATGTATATATATAAGTAGTATAAAGGGGAGTAGGTGGAGAAACAAGCAGGGAGTTTGCTGGATTGGGATGGCTTTTCGGAAATGCACAGAGAGGAGAGAAAAGAAGGAAGGAGAAGGATATGTTTTAGGGGTATAGGTGTAGGTATAGGTATGTGTATTTGTGTGGTGGAATAGGTGGAGTAGCAACAGTGGGCATGTTGAATTGGAGAGCTTTCGGAAATGAATCAGAGAAGGGAAAGAGATGATGGAGAAAGGTGTAGGAGCTAGGGGGTATTTGTATAGTTTGTGATAGAGTGGTTATTATAACTACTCCCCACTACACCCATTAACATCACCCACTCATCCACTTACAATTTCAAAATTGAACTCTTTCCCTCGACTCTAAAAATAGCTGGTTTTCCCCCTCTTCATGCATACACATGTGCACGTGCTTGCACTAGCACACACTTCCTTCAATTAATTATTTTTATTTAAATTAAAACACATGTATATAATATATAAGATTACATATAAAATTAATTATAATGTTTCATGCAAAAATAAAATAAATATACACACACTTCAAAATTTCATTTTGAAAACGAATAAGCTTAAATACGTGCACCGAAAAACACGTACGTCGCACGTAAAAAATACCGAAATACGAAATTCGACTTTATCAACGGGAAATTATTTAAAATATAATAAAAAAAAACATAAGAAAAATATATTTATTATTATGCACACTCAACAATGTACTCAATATGTACATTTAAAACACGTGCACCGCACGTACAAAAGTATTTTAATCAAAATAGGATTAAAATGAATTTTCGTTTATAAAAATAAATTCGAATACGTAAATAAATAATTGAAACACATAGAAATTATTACACATAAAGGTGGAAAAATACGTAATCGATACGTGCATCGATAATACGTAAAAAGCATGTAAAATACAGAAATTGAAATTTATATTTGAGTTGACTCAAATATGATAAAATATATGAGAAATGCATAAATAGTCGGAAAAACAAAATAAGCAGTGAAACTCGTTACAAATATTACCAGTAACGGTACAAAATACACGTGCGTAACACACGGGGGCAAAATTGCATTTCCAATTTTGCGGGGTGTTACAATCACTGCCAACTTCTTATGACCACTTGATAATTACCATGATACATGGGAAATCAGCCAAGGAGACACTTACTGTAGCCGGAGTGATTAAGGGTCTGAAGGAAGATAAACTAAGAAAGGAGACTCATAAAGGAGGGTCTATTTCTTTAGGGTGTTTTGCGGTGGATGGTGATACTTCAATTAGAAAGGATGCGAAATAAAAGGTTAAGATTTGTTTCCATTACTGTAGAGGAGTTGGGCATTACAAGAGAGACTGTCGCAAGTGATTGAGTCAGAAAAGTGCTACTAAAAAAGGGGAACAAGCCCATATAGTCAGCGCAACTGAGTCAGGTAATAATGACAATTATTGTCTCCTTGTTTCAAGTTCTTCAGATGTCGATTCAAGTTGGTATCTTGATTCGGAAATTTCTTCTCATATTTGCTCCGAGAGGGAGATATTTTCTACTTACAAGTCATCAACAAGCCGTAGTGTGAGAACAGGAAGTGGTGGGATTTGTGAAGTAGTGGGTGAGGGAATAGTTGAATTGGAGAAGCCATATGGTAAAGGGTTCACACTAGAAGAGGTCATGCATATTCCTTCGATACAGCAGAATCTTATATCCTTGGGTACTCTTGATGCTCGTGGCTGCAAGTACACAGCTCGAGGTGGAGTTTCAACAGTTTGAGAGAGTCTTCGTAAGGTAATGAAGGGTAAGAGGAAGATTGGGCAGTGTCAGCACAACCTCTACCAGCTTTATGGGAGCTGAAAATACTCCAGTCACCGAGAATACTCCAAGTGTTTCAGGCATTTTGCATGTGTTCGACGACAGTCAACCACCCCCAGATCTACAACCATCCCCACTATAGCCTAGCCTCACCTCTGGGTCAGATCCACAGCTGAGATCTGAGTTTCCTCTCCATCAAAAGAATCCACTATCTGTTGCTCCCACACATTAAAAACAACAACATCAGATTTGCGCCGTCTGTGAGAAACTGCAGGTTGATCCAGCCTCAGACCCGAGTCTTACATCCTCGCCTTCTTCCTCTATGGCCCCCAAGGTCAAGAAAACCGCAACCACGGGGCATCAAGCTGACCCCCATTAGGACCACGTCAGCAGACCGGCCACTCAGGGGTCGCGACAATAGCATGATGAACGTCAATCGTGGCCCGCACCAAGGGCCTCCTACTCAGTCACTCGACAGGGCCGGCCGCCGCGTCGTGTCAGACCTCCGAAACGTCCTCAGCAATCAGAAAAATAAGGAGGACCTTTGACGTTTGCTCAACCACCACAGGAATGAGGGGCCCTCGAAACACACTCCGAGCTGAAGCTATCACTCCTCCAAAGGTCGGGAGAAGGAGTGCAGTCTTCCAACGAAGGACCGCCGACCTCAAAATGCCCATGGAGAAAGGGGACATGTGACGAGGACCGAGTTCCAGAAATTTAAAAATAAGGACCTCCATGCCCTTTGAAGCGGGGCTCGGAACGACCACCAACTGGCAATACCCGCACTAGGATGACTGGGAACGAGGAGTCCTACGGATCGATCCGGTACGAGGGACAAGAGGACAACATCCTCAAACATCTCTTGGAGATGGAGAACCGCCTTTCTCAAATCGGCAAAGATAGGAGGCAGTCTAATCGAGGGTATCGGCGGTTTCGGCCACCCTTCTCATCCTACATCCTCGAGGCGCTCATCCCGATAAGCTTCAAGTCTCTTGCATTAGAGACATATAACAGTGAGTCAAGATTTTGATGATCACATTGAGGGGTTCAAAACCCTCTTAATAATTCACAGCGCCTCAGATCCCTTTCTCTGTCGCACCTTCTTGGCCACACTGCTGGGGCCCACGCGAGAATGGTACTCCAAGTACGCCCCCAACTTAGTCTTCTCCATCGATCAGCTCGGGGAGAGTTTCCTTGCTCACTTTGTGACCAGCTGCAAGGCTGAGAAGACGAGCACTTCACTACTAAACCTCAAGCAGAATAATGAGGAGTCCGTTCAGGACATCGTCTGGAGATTTACAGCCGAGGCCCGATCAATCTCCTCCATAAACGTTGGGATCGCGACTACTGCCTTCCCACACAATGTTCGACACGATTTATGGAAGGCCTCCTTGGCTAAGAAGCTACCCACCGACTTTCCTGACCTTCTTCTCCGGAGAGAGAAGTACATCTGAGCAGAAGAGGCCCTGCACCAGGGGCCGAAAAGAGTCCCCAGCCAAGGGGAAGAGGAAGATGGACAATTCCGAGGCACTGAAGAAGACCCAGAAGGATGCCTCCAGTCTCTCGTTTTGAGAACTTCACTCCGCTTAATGTGAGTGTCTTTGCCATCCTCATGGAGGTGGAGGAAGAGGGGTTGATCTGACACACCTTCAGTCTAATAACAATAACAAGAAAAGGGACATAAGGTTCTACTGTCGGTTTTATCGGGATCATGGCCACGAGACCGAAAATTTTCAGGCTCTTAAAGATGAAATTGATGCCCTCATCCGTAGAGGGTACTCGTTCAAATTCACCCGGGATGGGCCAAGATCCTCTCCTCTTCCCCGAGGAGCAAACAAGTGCCCTACCGTGGAGTTCGAACCTCAGGACTCCAAAAGGATGGCTATCTTCAACTGTGTCTACGGTGAGAAAATGGTGGGAAACTCAAACTCCTCCCTCAAGGCCTTCGTTTGAGAAGTCAATTCGTTCCATAACTGCCCTCCCCTCAAGGTTATGGATTGTCAGTCTCATTCTCGGACAAGGACCTCGAAGGTGTCCGGGTTTCTTATTGCGAAGTCTTGGTCATCAGCCTCGGTCCAGCCAACCACGAGGTCCATTGCATCCTGGTGGACAATGGAAGCTCCATTAATATCATGTTCCTTGCCGCCTTCGAGGGATTAAAGCTCTCCCGGGAGAATTTGAAGCCTGCGAGCTACATCCTTCACGGCTTCTCGGGAATCCCAGTTCATATTGGGGGGATCATCACCATGGACATCACTGCCAGGAAATCAATGACCTCCCGAACAGAGGCAATGGACATCATAGTAGTCAATGTCAAGGCTGCTTATAATGCCATCCTTGGACATCCCGACCTCGCTTCTCTCCAGGCAGTGCCCTTTGTCTACCGCATGAGTATGAAGTTCCCTACTAAGTCTGGGGTTGGAGTTGTCAAGGGAAACCAAGAGTCCGCCTAGGCTTGTTATACTTCCACGGTGGGGGGGCTCAGTCCACCTTCTCAATGTTGTCGAACTCCCTTCCGATCTGACTTTAACTGGCTCTGAGCTGGTAGACGGGTTAGAGGAGGTCCATTCTCCGAGGCAAACACATCTAAATGGTTTTAAGTGAGCAAGTCCCTCCCCTTTGGCCTTAAAGATGACGTCGTCAGCTATTTGATAAATCCAATAATATCCACATTTATGAGCAATATTTGAATGCAATTAAATAGTTAAAATCTCTATATGTGGTAATTTACTCTTCTTTTCTCTTTTCCATAGGAAGCAGCCTAAAAGCAACTAAACGAAGCAGATTCAAGATTTACTCAAGACTATGAGGATGATACACTGGAATGAAGAGCCCTAAGTTGCATCCAAGCATTTGATAGAAGCTGTAGAAGACAGTCGACTGGTCCCTCAATAACAGTCGACTGAACAGAGGAGGTTGAGTTTTCAAAGCTTCGCAGTACAGTCGACTTACTCCAAAAGACAGTCGACTTGACTAACTGGATTTGAATCTCCAGAGTTCACGGCACAGTCGACTTACTCTAACACCAGTCGACTGCACTAGCATTCAGCGGGAGTTAAAAGATAAGAACAGTTGAGATTCACCCTCATCCAAATCCAAATCAAAGAGAGCTGTCAAAATCCAGGAAACAGATATGAGATAACTGCAAATAACAACTCTCCAACAATCAAAGTTAGAAACCCGGGGATTGGCAAGTAAGAAGATTTGACTCAACCATATCCGACGTGTGAGGAGATAGAAGCAGGAGCTTGAGATCTACAGATGTGGGCAAAAGAGACTATAAAAAGGCTGGAATACACAATTTGGAGATATCTCTCAATCACGGGACATCAAATATCTATCAATCGAGCATCGATCTATCAACATAGAATAAAGGAGGAGAACAAGTCGACTCCAGGCTGATTGGGTTCAAACTAAACATCATACAAATCAGCGTTCTTCTTTTCTTTTCAATTTTTTGTTCTTATTGTAGAGTCATGAATTCTAAATGTTTAGTCAATAAAAGTTGTATTATGTGCAACTAATTTCATTGTTGGGCTGATTGAATCCTTAGTCATGTAATGCTTATAAATCTTCTAAAACACTATTTTTATCACTTATTGATTAAACCTGGTTGTCTTGATCAAAATTATAATATGAATCAACATTTGTTAGAAAGTTCGTAAAATCAGTCGACTGAGAGCTAGCAACAATCGACTGATCTGAAGAACCTAATATTATCCAGTTAGCTTATTATAAACTTGACTCTGTTATATGAGTATAGAGATGACCCATATCTTGTGCTCAGACTTGTAACACAGGAATCTTTTAGGTTCTTGGTTTAATCAACTTGAAGGATCTAGATTTGATACCAACTTCTAGAACTTTGAGTGTTTGTTATTTCCATCGTTCCTATGCTTTCTTCAAGTGCAACTTACTAGATACCATGCTAAATACTTAAGGAAAGAAACGAATTAGAGTAGATACCATGCCTAATTCTTGGCCTAGGGAAATCTTAACTTTAAGGAGTAGATATCATGCCCTTAAATGAACAAACATGAGTGATTAGAGTAGTGTAGAAGTTAATTTAGAATTCGTGACTATAGGTGAAAATCAAGCCCAACTACTTTAATAGACATTTGTGATTCTACTTGATTCAGGTTTAAATCTCTTTATTTCCTTTCAAATAGACTTTTAGAACAAAACTTTATGATTTGTATTTCTGTTTTATTGATTAGTGAGTTAATTACTACAATCTCTGTGGGATCGACCCTTGCTTTTCACTACGCTTCTATAAACGATTCGTACACTTGCGAGATTTTAATTTGTGTCTAGTTTATCTATTTATTTAGATAGCTGAGATAACAACAAGTTTTTGGCGCCGTTGCCGGGGATTGTTTAGTATTTTAACTTAGAAATCAATAAAAATCTTTTTCTTTTGTTATTATTAATTGTAAATATTTTCTTTTAGGTTACATGATTTTGGTGTATGCACGGGAGACGATCACTTCATCCCGAGCTACTACCTATTGACCAAGAGATTGAGCACACTCTGCACAGACTAAGTCGACTGTCCTTGAGGAATCAGTCGACTGTCGTTAGGTGCAAGTCGACTGTACAGCGAACCAGTTCACAAGCAACAATGGGTGAGGAAGTACCAAATCGAGTACCAATGCAGGACAAATTCACTCATAAGAATATTGAGCAACCTTCTTGCATAGCTTATCAACCTAGTGTCACAGGAAATATGCACCTATCACCTCAATTACTCAGCATGGTTCTCCACTTTAGTGGCAAACTAGACGAGGAGCCTCATCTCCATTTGCAAGATTTCTTTGATCTTTGCAGAACACAAAGCGTCCAAGGGCTTACCCCCGAACAAATCAGGTTAATTTTGTGTCCATTTTCATTAAAACTTAATGCTAAATTGTGGTATAATTCTTTGGAACCAGGATCAATTCAGTCATGGGAGAAATTGGCAACAAAGTTCTTGAAGGAATTATTTCCAGCTCAGAAAACCAAACAACTAAAAAGGGAAATTCAACTCTTCCAACAAAAAGATGGCGATTTATTCTTCGATGCATGGAAGGACTTTAAGAACAAACTTCTCAAGTGTCCCACGCACAACATGCCCAAGGATGACCAGGTACAAGCATTTTATGAAGGTTTAAATGATACTAACAAAGCAATTGTCGATTCAGCCTGCAATGGAATCTTGATGAGGAAGAGTGGTGAGGAGGCCATCGAGCTATTCGAAGAACTCAGCGAGAACTCACAACAATTCTCAACAAGGGGAAGGGGTCTTTCGAAAAAACAGGGAGTTTACGAAATTTCTAGTAATAATAACAAGCAATTAGAAATGGTAACCATGAACAAAAAAATTGATATGCTTGTTAATGCAATTTCGACGTTGGGTGGCATAAAAACAAAAGAAATTTGTGCAATTTGTTCTCATTCTGATCATACAACCATGTCTTCTTTCACAGATCAGGAGCACGCAAACTACGTAGGACAGGAAATGCACCCGCCCAAGAACAACCCTTTTTCAAACATGTACAACCCAGGGTGGAGAAATCATCCAAATTTCTCATGGAATAATAATCAAAACCATCAAGGCACTCAATTCGCACAAGGGCATGCGCAGCAATTCCAGACCGGGAATGGGTTTGATTGGCCAGTACAAAAACAGAAGAAGTTGGATTTCGAATCCACCGTTCTTCAATTGCTCCAACAGCAACATCAAACAAGCAACCAACAAGGGCAGGCCATTCAGAAATTGGAGACTCAAATTGGTCAAATTGCTACGGAGTTAAGCGAAAGAAAGGCAGGAGAACTCCCATCACAAACCATACCAAATCCTAGAGGACAAGAACAGCTCAAATCAGTGACAACCCTAAGAAGTGGTAAGGTAATTGATAGCAAGGTTGGAACACACGCAACGAATCAGACAAAATCAGGGACACACAACCATCAAAATTTTTGGGTTCCAGCACGGTAAGTGACAAAGTAAGGGTAGTATTGCCACCATTCCCTCAAAGGTTATTCAAGCAAAAGAAAGAACAACATTTATTTGATATCTTTGAAACTCTCAGGAAGGTAGAAATCAATATTCCTCTACTTGATGCTATTAAACAAATTCCTTCTTATGCCAAATTTTTGAAAGAATGTTGTACTCACAAGAAAATGTTTCAGGTTAGGGAGGATGTGGCTCTAACAGAAGAAGTGAGTGCGGTATTGTTGAGGAAACTACCTCCTAAATTGAAGGATCCAGGTAGTTTTACCATTTCTTGCAGGGTTGGTGAACATTTGTTTGAAAAGGCACTGTTAGATTTGGGGGCAAGCATCAATCTTCTTCCATACTCTGTTTACGAAGAACTAGGATTGGGGGGAACTCAAACCGACATCAATCACTTTGCAATTGGCTGATCGTAGCATCAAAAGACCTAGAGGTATTTTGGAAGATGTCTTAGTTCAGGACACCAGACGTGGATCTAATGCCCCTACCTGAACACTTGAAGTATGCATATTTGGGAGAAAACCAGACGTTACTTGTGATAGTCGCTGCAAAATTGAGCATGCAGGAAGAAGAGAAGCTGCAGAGAGTCTTGCAAGAGCACAAGGGTGCATTAAGGTGGACCATTGCAGATCGGCTTATGTCAAGATGGTACGGTCTGTACGTGGTTACAAAGGTTTTCCCACATGGAGCGTTGGAGGTTCATAGCAAAGAGAAAAATCAAACTTTCAAGGTGAATGGGCAAAGGGGAAAACCTTATAATAAGATGAGTTGTGAGCCGCGAAAGGAAGATATAACTCTTCAAACCATTCAATACATCGCATAAACTCGTCAAGTCTAGCTGAAGACAAGAAACGCAGCGCTTATTGGGAGGCAACCCAATTGTCAGGGAAGTTCTTACACTTTTCTTTTTATTCATTTCTTTTTATTTCTTTATTCATCTTTTATTTTCATTTTCTTTCCTTCAAACTAGATGGTGACACATGCCTATTTTAAGTTTTTATTTCAAACATTGAGGACAATGTTCCATCTAAGTTTGGAGGTAGTTATTCACAATTTAGAGTATTTTGATTTTTATAAAAAAAATATAAAAAAATAATAATAATAAATAAATAAATAAATAAAAATAAATAGAAACTCTTCCAACAACAATGATGAAAACTTGAGCTCAGTTACTATAGGTAGAGAGTGGAGAACAAGTATTAATTGTGGTCTTTATCTTTAAAAAATGTTAATAACTTATCATATGGATCATACTTGAAACTTTCATTCATTTGGCCATGTCAATTCGACGGATTTTGAAAGAGAATAGCAAGTGAAACTATGAGTAGACTTAAATACACAAATTGTGCGTTTTGAGCCTTATTTATTTTGCTTGAGAGAGTCATACACTTGAAGATCTCAGTTGACTGCATTCTTGAGGTGAACTAGAACTTGTTTTTGCTACTTTTCGAAACTTATTTTTGGTTTTTGCATAAAAACTTGGAAATGATTAAGGCACCTAAGATTCTATCACCAAAGACAAATAACCTACCCAACATCAATTATTCACTAGTTGCCCCTTTGAAGCCTATAAAAGCTTTCTTTTTGTAAGACACATCATCCTTAATCATGCCTAGATGAATAGGTTACCTTACCTATATCTATTGAGTTAGTAGAGCAAGAATTGTAAAAGAGATGTGGTATGTCAAGTTGAAGGGGATGAAAATATAAAGAAAAGTTAGAGGATTTGTCATAAGAAAAATGAAAAGTTTTCATTGCTATGAGTTGTGGGTGGTCGAAAGGGGTTGGTAGAAATAAAGTATAGGCCTTTAATATATGGCTTCATACTTTCATCAAAAAAAAGAAAAAAAAAAGAAAAAAAAAAGAGAATCTCTTAGAACAATAAGTTGCTCTACTGATTCTTTAGAAATTTTGTATTCCTTTTTCCTTCAATTGTTTAAACCCTCACCCATGGCCCCATTACAACCTATATAAGATCTTTTGATCCAAGTAGTGTGCAAAATCAATGGCGTGAAGATGTAGTAGCAAGATCAAGCATATGGTTTCATCCAAGTAATGAATATTTGTCAAGAGATCTAATTTGAAATTCCCATGATTAATGAGAGCTATATTTTTTTGGGAGTGTATGTCATGGTGAGATTTTGGAGTTGAAATATAGTTGAGCTTGCTAACCTTAATCATGATTATGTTGCATAGGCATTGGCCACACTACTATTTGATATTCAAGTTGAGTATTCTTGTGAATAAGTTATTGACATTTGAATAAAAACTTTTTAGACCTATCTTAATGCTTGTTCTAACCTTGACACCAAAAGTAGCAAGTTCTCTGAGGTAAATGTTGGAAGGGACAAGATGTTCAAGCGATGCTTGTAGTTTTATTTTGCTTGAGGACAAGCAAAAGCTAAGTTTGGGGGTATTTGATAAATCCAATAATATCCACATTTAGGAGCAATATCTGAATGCAATTAAATAGTTAAAATCTCTATATGTGGTAATTTACTCTTTTTTTCTCTTTTCCATAGGAAACAGCCTTGTTACTGCTAAATCTGGTGTGGGGGTAAACAGACAGTATTTATGGATTCTTAGGAAAACTTTGGATAGCAAACCTGAACCTGTTCCGCCGGAGTTTGACCACTGACTCCCGCCGTTCACCTGCAAAAAGTGCGAGACCCCGGGGTTGATCCCGGCGACGCACCCTCCGACGCTCAAGTCAGTAATCAGGAATGATTATGAGAGCGTAAATTGGCAAAAGATTGATTACCTCATAACGGTGGTGGATGGGGGGTATTTATAGTCGCCTTAGGGATCAGATTAGGAATGTAATCCCTGTGATCTGATAAGGAATAAAATCTCCGTAATCAGATAAGGAATGTAATCCCTAATTCCCAGTGAAAGGATAGGTATGAATCATGGTCGTTGATTAGGATTAATCAGGGACCCTAATTCTATCATGCCGGATAGGGTTCGTTTTGGGTTGGAACCCGTTCCCAGTTGAGGTGGATCCTTTCGCGGGTTATTGGATCTTTGGGGAGGAGATCCAGTACCCGTTTCAGACCCGGTTGTAAGTGAAATTACCGTTTTACCCCTGGGCTTCAAGATTCGTGCCCGATTTGGACGGTTCTGATTTAACCCCATTTTTAGCCATATCACGAGCCCCCCACTCCCGAAAACTGAGTTTGATCAGCCTTTGAGGAGTAGTTTTACTGTTTTAATGGCTAGCGGAGTTGTATCGGAGTCCAAATGGGGAGTTTCGAATTTTTAAAGGGGGTAGTGTGGTGACTTTTCAAGTTGGTTGCACTCTAAGTTGTTCTTGAGCTCTTCTGGACATTTGGTGATTTTTATCTATTTTTTTGGATTATTTATTTAATTTTGCGAAGTGTTAATCCGTCGTTCGGGGGTCTTAAAAAAATGTTCTAGGCAATAATTGTTCATTCAGGGGCTTGAAAATATACCCCCGAATTTATAATTATTCCCTAGAATTTTTAATTAATTTTCCCGAACTTTTAATAATTTTTTCGCAATTTTTAAATAAATAAAATGATTAAAATAAATAAAAACTAATTTTTAATACCTATTTATGGCGTGGCGCGATCTGGGCCCTCCGTCAGCTTCGAGCGTGATTTTATGGGCGATCGGACGATCCATGTTCCTCGGCAGGTAGTTTCTCCGTATGAGAGGGTTGGTGCCTCGGCTCCTCGGCTTGGCAGCTCGGCAGCTCGGCTCGGAGCCTCGGAATCTGCCGAGCTACGTGGCACGATCCTGAGCGTCCATCTTAGTGCGTATCCCCAAAAAATGCTATCTTGTCGTTTAGTGAACGTGGCAAGATCTGAGCCGTCCATCACGTCGAGCACGTTTTTTGACAAGATCCAATGGCTGAAGAGGGTCGGCCTCTTTTTTCTCCATATGAGAGGGTCGGTACCTTGTTCACTCGGCTCGGCAGCTCAACTCAATAGCTTGATGGCTCGACCAAGCTGTTCGATAGCTCGGCTATGCACTCCGGCGGGTAGATAGCTCGACCTCGCCCTTCAATGGCTCGACAGGTCGGCTAAGTACTCCGGTGGGTCGTTCAGTTCGACCTAGTAGCTCGAAGGCTCGACCAAGCTGTTCGTTAGCTCGGCTAAGCACTCCGGTGGCTCAATTCCTTGTCTCCTGTATTAGTGGCTCGGTGGTCCAGCCAAGCAGTTCGGTAGCTCGTCTCGGAGCCTTGGAATCTGCCGAGCTACGTGGCATGATCCTGAGCGTCCATCTCAGCGCGGATCCCCAAAAAAATCTATCTTGTCGTTTAGTGAACGTGGCAAGATCTGAGTCGTCCATCACGTCGAGCACGTTTTTTGACAAGATCCAATGGCTGAGGAGGGTCGGCGGAATTTTTCTCCATATGTGGGGGTCGACTCCTCGTCCCTTCGGCTCGCAAGGTTAGTAGTCCGGATGGACGCTCGGAAGATTGGAGCATTCGGATCCCGTGGTGAGATCTGAGCCGCTCATTTCGGCGCGTATCCCGAGGCTGAGGGTCCAGATCCCGAGAAAATGTTATTTTGTCGTTTTGTGGGCATGGCGCGATCTGGGCCGCTCATCGTGTTTGAACGCGAATGTTGAGGCGATCCGACGGTGAGATCGGTTCGGCAGAATTTTTCTCCATATGTGGGGGTCGGTACCCCGTCCCTTTGGCTCGTGAGGATGGTCGCTCGGACGAATCCTTGGAAGTTCAGACCACGTGGCGAGATCGGAACCGCTCATCTAGGCGTGGATCAAGAGGCTGGGGGTCCAGATCACGAGAAAACGTTATTTTGTCGTTTTGTGGGCGTGGCGTGATCTGAACCACCCATCGTGCATCGACGCGAATATTGAGGTGATCCGATGGTGAGTTTACTTTGGCGGAATTTTTTCTCCATATGTGGAGGTCGGTACCTTGTCCGCTCGGCTCGCGAGGGCAGTGGCTCGGCGGCTCGTCGAGGTGCGAAAAGCCGAGCAACGGAGTTGAGTTTTTTTTTTTTTTGACTTGGAACGTCGTAACTCTCCGTTTTTGGCGTTTTGCCTTCTCTTAATGGGCCTTTGAATGTCCAAGTAAGCCCAAACGTCGCTTTGAGGTTATAAATTCTCACCCCTCTTCCCCCTTAGCTCATTTCTCACTTTTACTCCCAAGATTTCACTTTTACTCTCTGAGTGCTCTGCTTGCGGCGATTTCAGCTCCAAGGCGTTTGCGTTAGCTGTCGCATGGACCAGGCGATTTCCGGCGAACTTATTCCGACCGTGAACATCACTTCAAGGCCACGTCACATCAAGGTCAGTTCATTTGCCTTAACTTATTTAGAGATGTCAAGGGTAAACTCGGGCGATAGTGGCGCCGAGGAGAGGAGGCAAGTGGAGATCCGAAGAAAGGGGAAGCAGGTGGCAGGACCGTCCGTTGCTGAGGGAAAGAAGAAGAAGGTAGTGGCCCGATCTCCTGTAGTCGAGGAGATCGTGGAGACTGAGAGGCGAGCTCCTGAGTCGGGCCGGTACCCCAATGTGCTGTCCGGCCACGTCGGAGTTAGGCAGTACGAGGATGACCTTTTGAAGAAGGCGATCGTGGGTCGTTCGGCAGTCTACGAGGAGAACGATCCGAAGCTGATTACCGAGGTGGACGAGATTGCCTCGGTATTATCTGAGAAGGACCTGCTCCGGATCAGGAGAGGGTTTGCCATCCCTCCGGAGTACAAGCTGATCCTCCCCAGCCCTGGGATGCGAGCGAACTCCGTACTGTCGCCGGACACATGTGTGTTCGACTTCGACTCGTTGAGCGCCGGATTGCGCTTTCCTCTGCAGCCCTTCGTGTTAAGGGTCCTCCACTGGTATTGCCTGGTGCCGACCCAATTTATGCCGAACACCTGGCGTCATGTGCTCGCCTTTTTGCTGCAGTGCCGAGCCGCCGAGGTCGAGCCAGACGTGGTGATCCTCCGGAGCATGTATCGGATTCACCGGATGCACAAGACCGAGCATCGCTACTATCTGTCACCCAGAAGGGCATTAGGATCATAGAGAATCCGGACTCGATAAAAGGTTGGAAGGAGAAGTTCTTTCTGATGAAGGGGCCCTCGACGTTGGACTTTCCGACTCGGTGGAAAGTAGAGGTGCCGAAGTTTGCGAGGGTCAACCCGGTGCTGACTGCGGCCGATGAGGAGGTGGCGGCGAAGATCATTGATCTTCCAATGTTGAGCTAGAAAGAGATGACCGAAGAGGTGCTACACGGGTTGGGCCTTAGTCCGATCGACCCGAGTACGCTCTGACATCTTGTAGCATTTTTTTTTCTTCTAAGTTTATAGCTCGTTTTTTCTAACTTGTTGTTTGTTTTGTTGTTCGGAACAGAAGTGCCGAAGATGGATTTTATGGGGATGCTGAACGAGCGAGGCAAGGTTGCCGACGGAAGGAAGAGGAAGAGGCCGACAACGGGAGCTTCGTCCGGCCGACCCACCAAGGCTCCCTCGGCAGCTGCCCAGCCTACCCCCGTTCCTGAGGCTCCATCGTCAGGGGTGGTTGTCTCTGCAGACCCCTCGGCTGCCGCTGCGTCTGCCACGGCTGGTGAGGCCTTCACCGTCTCGGCGGCAATGGCGCTCAAGGCCCCTCCTCTGACGATGCAAGCCGAGGAGATCTTGACCGAGCAGCATAAGAAGCTGTTCGTCCCCGACTGGCGAGTGAAGAACCATGACGGCTTCCTCGGGGACTCGCAGATGTGCATGCAGGCCGTTAAGCACCTAGCGACCCCAAAGGATCGAGCCGCATTGAAGGCGGGGACGACTGGCGATGACACCTACGAAGTCGCTCGGTCGCTTGTGTCGGTAAGCTTTGCATTCATTATTTTTGAGAATTTCTTAAGTCTGTTGTTCGGCTTTTGCTTCGTTCTTATTCTCTTTTTTCTTCGGCAGGCCACTTGTCACTTCGGCCACCTCATCCAGGAGTTCGCCGAACAGGAGAGGGAATTGAAGGCCGCCAGCGACAAGGACAGGGCGGAGAAGGCGAGGGCGGTTCGGCAGCTCGAGGCGGAGTAGAGACGCTCGGACGGCTTGGTGGTTCGGGTCGCCGACCTCGAGGCGGACCTGGAGCGAGTGAAGGGGCGGCTCGCTGAGGAGGCTGCCAAAGTCGCTAAGGCTGCCAAGGAGTTGGCGGCATCGGCGAAGGCACTATAGGAGGCGAAGGCGGAGAAGGATGCCGCGGCGGCGACGATAAGGGCGGAGGTTGAAGCCGAGGCGAAGGCGCACATGGCTTCTAACATGGAGAAGTCCTACGAAAGGGCACTCGACCATGTCCAGGAGCGCGTCCCCGGCTTCCAGAGAATTGGATATCGGCTGTGGCCCGGTGCCACGGTAGAGGGCGAAGAGGAGGAAGGCGACGAGGAGGTAGGACAGCGGGACGAGGAAGCGCCTGCCGACCCTGAGACCGTGGTGGTCGACCCCCAGGTCGGGGCGATGGGGGATGAGGGGCCGACTGGTGAGGTGCCTGTGGTCGAGCCGCCGATGCAGGTGGATCCCTGATCTCCTCGTCTTTTGTAATTTTGTTTTTCCCTTTTTAGAATGTAACACCTTTTTGCGGACTGGCCACTGCTTCTTCGTTATGAATGAAAATCTTATTTTGAATTTGTCTAAGTGTTTGGCTCGGATCTAGTCTTTCAATGTGATGCTCTCGTTTTTCAGAACGTCGAACACGCACCGGTTACCGCAGCCTCTCGGCGCCATGCAGAACTGTTTAAGCAGTCTCGCGAGGCTCTTCTCGAGGGCGAGATCGAGCTGATCAGGAGAGTGTCGCTCAATGTGGAGAAGAAGAACAGCGAGCTGCTGGTCGAGGTACACCACTTGCGGATAGTCGAGGAGGAGCTCTCGATGAAGGAGGAAGAGTTGGCCTCGGCGCTGGCCGAGCGAGACGAGCTCGCGAAGAAGGTCGAGCAGTTGCAGAGGGTCATGGTCGACAAGAGCATCGAGGTGACCAATTTGCATCGCATTATATCCGATAGTGCTGAGTACCCGGGCTCGGCGAAACTTCCCCGGTTCAAGATATTGGTGAACGGCGACACTTTGAAAGATAGGATCGTCGAACTCGAAGAGGAAGTTGCTCGGCTTAAGTCTCAACCTGTGAGGATTAACGTCCGCAGCACCTCGTGTACTCGCGAGGAGAGTGAGCGAGGGATTTCCTTCTACGAGCTTGCGACTCATGCTCCCGTCGTTGGTCGGACTGTGGCCGATGCCCAAAGTGGTGTAGCTGTTAGCTCGAGCGGAGCCTCGGTCGGAGCAACTGTTAGAGTCAGTGGAGAAGAGGCATCTCGGTTCGTCGGCCTAGAGATGAGCTCGGAGGTCAAGCGACGCCGACCTCGATTGTCCCTGAATCGGAATGTCCCCGTCCCGAAGAGGCGTTGAACAAGTTGTACTAGGCTTTTGAGTTTTTGCATCGTCTTTTTTGTTGTAACCTCTTGCCTTGTAAATTTATCAAGTAGTTTTAATGAAATCGAAGTTCGTCTGCTCATTGTTGTGCCGTAGTTATCTTAGTTTTGGAACGAACCGTAGGAACCAAAAGTTAGGCCCTTTTATTCGTCCTAGCTGTAGAACTTCCGCTCTTGCTCGGGGTGTGCCGAGGTTACTTTGCTCTTCGGAAGCTTGGTGGCTCGGATTTCAGACCCGAGCCATGTGGCTCAATCTGACGGTTGATCACGATCATGGCGCGCATCACGAGACAAGAGGCTCGAATTTCGAGAAAACGTTATCTTGTCGTTTTGTGGAGATGTGGCACGATCTGATCCATTCATCATGTTCTAGTACGAATTTTGAGATGATCTAACGGTGAAATTGGTTCGGCGGTATTTATCTCCATATGTGGAGGTCGGTACCTCGTCCGCTCGGCTCGGTGACTCGGGGCATTGAGGAAGATCTGCTGAGCCGAGCGTCGGACTCCGAATTCGTAGTTAGAGTTGTTCAACAGTTGTGGGAGCAGTTCCGAATGGCGAACCACTTCTAGCTCGCTTAAGAGCGAGCTTGCGAAGTAGAATCGAGCCAAGTGTTGGACTCCGAACCATCGTTAGAGTTGTTCAACGGTTGTGGGAGTAATTCCGAATGGCGAACCACTTCTAGCTCGCTTAAGAGCGAGCTTGCGAAGTAGAATCGAGCCAAGTGTTGGACTCCGAACCATTGTTAGAGTTGTTCAACAGTTGTGGGAGCAGTTCCGAATGGCGAACCACTTCTAGCTCTCTTAAGAGCGAGCTTGCGAAGTAGAATCGAGCCAAGTGTTGGACTCCCAACCATCGTTAGAGTTGTTCAACGATTGTGGGAGCAGTTCCGAATGGCGAACCACTTCTAGCTCGCTTAAGAGCGAGCTTGCGAAGTAGAATCGAGCCAAGTGTAGGACTCCGAACCATCGTTAGAGTGAAGAGTAAGAGCAGAGAGATACAAGCAATTTTACAAGTAAGTATGAAAAAACATTCTTTATTGACAACTATTAGTCGGCCGCTTCTAAGTTGCGAGCCGTTATTACATATGAGAAATAAAGGGGAAAGGTACAAGGGAAAGGAGAGGAATGGTTCGACATCCCGGAATACTTAGAGAGGCGCTGGGGCACTTTCTTGGTATTTCAAAAGATGGTCGGCATTCCAAGTCCTCGGGATCTCTCTGCCTTCGAGGTCTTCTAGACGATAAGCTCCAGGCCGAACTACTTTTGTGATCTTATAGGGTCCCTCCCAATTTGGGACTAGCTTGCTCTTCTGACTAGGGAAGGAGATAGCTAACTTCCTGAGGACCAAGTCCCCTTCTTTGAGGTCGGTGGGACAGACTCTCTTATTGTACGCCAACTCGATCCTCCTCCGGTAGCTCTGTTGGCGGATTGATGCTCTTTCCCGTAGTTCGTCGATCAGGTCTAAGTTTGCCCGAAGGTCTCTGGCGTTCTGTTCTTCTTGGTAGGCGGCAAGGCGAGGAGAAGGTATTCCGACTTCAAGAGGGATCATAGCCTCGGAACCATAGGTGAGGTTGAATGGGGACTCTTCTGTGGGGGTCCGTTTCGTGGTGCGGTAGTTCCACAGCATGTTTGGGAGCTGATCGACCCATAAGCCTTTTGAGCACTTGTTCAGCCTCTTCTTTATGCCGGAGAGGATCTGTCGGTTAGCATTCTCCACTTGACCATTCGACTGAGGATGGGAGACGGAGGAGAAACATTGCTGGATGGCGAGGTTTTCACATAGAGCTCAGAATGCAGCCCCAGTGAACTGGGTTCCGTTGTCTGTTATGAGGACTCGATGGACGCCGAACCGGCAGATAACGTTCTTCCAGAAGAACTGAAGTACTTTGTTCTCGGTGATAGTTGCCAAGGGCTCGGCCTCTATCCACTTCGAGAAGTAGTCGATCGCCACGACTAAGAACTTGAGCTGGCCCGGAGCTGGAGGGAATGGCCCTAGTAAATCCATCCCCCACATTGCGAAAGGGATAGGACTTGATAGGGAGGTGAGATGAGCTTATGGGAGGCGACGAATGTTGGAATACTTCTGGCAAGAGCTGTATTGCCGAACGTGTCGCTCGACGTCTTGGAGGAGAGTTGGCCAGAAGTAACCATAATTCAACACCTTCCGGGCCAGGGATCTGGACCCCGAATGTGCCCCGCCGATGCCTTCGTGGAGCTCCTGTAAGGCGTAGTCGGCTTGTTCTGGGGAGAGGCATCTCAAGTATGGCCTGCCGTCCACTTGCGTGAAGGAGCGTTTGTACAAGATCCCATCGACTAGGGCGTACCGCTCTGCCCTGGTCCGTACTCGGCGAGCTTCCTTAGGGTCTTCGGGAAGGAGCCCATCCCTTAGGAATTCCACCAATGGTTTCATTCAGTTATCTTGCAGTAGGACCGACAGCGACTCCACCGAGTCGAGAGTTTCGACTTCTATACTTGGTTTCAAGAGAACCTCGATCAAGACGGTCTGCTCGAGACCTTGGAGGGAGGAGGAGGCTAGCTTGGAGAGGGCGTCGGCCTGGGAATTCTCCTCTCGGGGGATCCGCTGGATGAGCGCTTCATCGAACTAGGCCATGAGAGCTTGGACTTTAGCGAGGTACTTCGCCATCCGATCGTCTCGTGCTTCGTACTCGCCCAAGACTTGGTTTACCACCAGTTGAGAGTCACTAAAGATTCGGAGGCGTTGCGCCCCTGCTCTTCGGGCCATTCCGAGACTGGCGATTAGTGCCTCATACTCCGCTTCGTTGTTGGAGGCCTTGAAGTTGATGCGGAGGGAGTATTGGAGGACGAAATCATCTGGGCCTGCCAGAATGACCCCGGCTTCGCTTCACTCGTTGCAAGAGGAACCTTCCACAAAAAATGACCAGATAGGAGGTCCGTTCGTTGCCTGGCTGACCTCGGGAATGGTGCTCTCGACGATGAACTCTGCTAAGGCCTGAGCCTTGATCGTAGTCCGAGGCTGGTATGAGATGTCGTGCTGGCTTAGCTTGATGGACCACTTCATGAGTCAACCGGAGGTCTCCGGTTTGTGGAGGACTTGCTTCAGCGGTTGGTCGGTAAGAACGACCACCGAATGGGACTGGAAGTATAGGCGAAGCTTTCTTGCTGCCATAATGAGGGCGTATGCCATCTTTTCTATCTTCGGGTAGCGGAGCTCGGCGTCCCAAAGTACCTTGCTCACATAGTAGATGGGCTTTTGAGCCCGGTCTTCCTCCTTAACCAAAACGGCACTGAGGGTCTGTTCGGAAGCCGCCAAGTAGAGGTAGAGGGTTTCGCCTAGAATGGGCTTGCTGAGTAGAGGAGGGTTGACTAGATAGGCATTTAGCTGGTCGAACGAATCCTGTTGTTGTTGACCCCATTCGAAACCCTTAACCCCCCTGAGAGCTTTGAAGAAGGGGAGGCACTTTTCCCCGGACTTCAAGAGGAAACGTCCAATAGCGCCGAGGCGGCCTGTTAGCTTCTGAACTTCCTTGACATTCTTGGGAGGAGCCATGTCTAATATGGCCTTGATTTTCTCAGGGTTAGCTTCGATTCCTCTTTGGCTGACCATAAAGCCGAGGAACTTTCCTGACGAGACTCCGAACACACACTTGTTCGGATTGAGCCTCATGTTGTGCTTTCTCAGTACATCAAACGCCTCCTGTAGGTCGGCTACATGATCGGCCCCTCGGACGCTCTTTACAAGCATGTCGTCAACATATACCTCCATATTGCGATCGATCTGGCTCTGGAAGACTTTGTTGAGGAGGCGCTGGTAAGTGGTGCCTGCATTCTTCAACCCGAACGGCATCACCCTGTAACAGTAGAGGCCCTGTTCGGTAATAAAGGAAGTCTTCAGGATGTCCGGGGGAAACATTCGAATTTGATTGTACCTGGAAAAGGTGTCCATGAAGCTGAGGAGCTCATGGCCCAAAGTGGCATCGATGAGGGTGTCGATGCTTGGAAGAGGGAATGGGTCTTTAGGACATGCCTTGTTTAGGTCAGTGAAGTCGATACATATCCTCCAGGTTCCATTGGACTTCGTAACCATGACGACATTGGATAGCCATTCTGGGTAGTTAACCTCCTGTATGAACCGAGCTTTTAGGATCTTGTCTACCTCTTCTTTGATAGCTTGTTGTCGCTCAGGAGCGAATTTGCGCCTCTTCTGTTGAACCGGTTTGGACCCCGGTGCAACGCTGAGGTGGTGGACTAGAAGCTCCTCGGAGATTCCCGGCATGTCGGCGGCGGACCAAACAAAAAGGTCACGGTTCCTTTGAATGCACCGCACTATGTCGGAGCATAGGGCAGACGGGAGGGTCTTGCTAATGAAGAACTTTTGGTTCGGATCCTCCTCCGAGAAGAGCACTTCCTCCAATTCGTCCACCGGCTCGGACGTTGGTCGGACACTCTCCTGGGGGATCTCTAAAGTTTCGAGGGAGAGGACTGGACCCCCAGTTGAAGTCATATAGCACTTGCGGGCTATCTCTTGACTGCCCTTGACTTCTCCCACTCCTGCCCGGGTGGGGAATTTCATCTTGAGGTGGTATGCCGAAGGAACGGCTTCTAGGGCAGCTAGGCCGGGTCGGCCTAGGATGACATTGTACGCAGCCGGGACATCAACGACCATAAAGTCCATCGGCTCCGTTCGGGTGGTAGGAGTTTTGCCAGCAGTTATGTCGAGGGTGATTACCCCTTCGATAGTTACTGGCACTCCCGTGAACCCATGGAGTGTGTAGCCGGCTGGTTTGAGACGGTCCTGGGATAGTTGAAGCCCTCAGAAGGCTGAGAGGAAGAGGATGTTCACGGAGCTTCCGTTGTCTACTAGGATCCTCTGTACTTTGAAGTTTGCCATATGAAGGTCGATAACAAGTGCATCACAATGGGGGGTTCTGACCCCCTCGAGTCTTCGTCTGAGAACGTGACTGGGACACCGAGACCCTTGGGGGGAGGGGCACCGTGAACCAAATTTACCTCTCGGACGAACGCCTTTCAAGAGGAATTGGAAGAGCCTCCCATGGGGCATCCATGGATAAGGTGCAGGATGCGCCCCTCCTCGAAATCGAGAGTTTCATCACGTCGCTTGGGACGCTTGTTAGCCCCCCGAGGCGGAGGAGGGGAAAGATCAGTTCGATCCTTTGTTCTCACAAATTTGGCCAACTGCCCCCTCTGGATGAGGGCCTCTATCTCGTTCTTCAGTGCCCGACAGTCGTTGGTGTCGTGGCCATGATCCCGGTGGTAACGACACCACTTCTCTTTGTTCCTCTTCTTAGATGGGGTGTTCATCCTCGGAGCAGGAGGTATGACCCCTTCCTTCTCAACCTCCATTAGAATGGTGGAGACATTGGTATTAAGAGGAGTGAATTTCTCGAACCTGGGGGGAGGGCGGCGCTGACCGCTGTTATCCTTTTGAAGCTTCTTGGCCCCTTCCTCTTAAGTTGTCCTTCTTTTCATCCCGGAGGTAGATCCTCCAAAGCCCGGGAGGTATTTGGCTTCCTCAGCCCGAATGTACTTCTCGCTTCTAAGAAGGAGGTCGGCAAAATTATGCAGGGGATTTTTAGCAAGGGACGAGCGAAGGTTAGAATTGAGGACGTTGGATTGGAATGCGACCGTTGCAACTGATTGGTCGAGGGAGGCAATTGATCTGACCTCTATAGTGAACCTCCTCACATAGTCCCTCAACTTTTCTCCCCTCTCCTGACGGAGGTGGAGCAACGAGATGCTGGTCTTCTCCGTGCGTCTGCTACTCACGAAGTAGGTGATGAAGAGGGTTTCGAACTGCTCGAAGGAGAAAATGGAAGATGGGGCGAGGCAGGAGTACCATTCCCGAGACGAACCCTTAAGAGTGGCGGGGAAGGTTTTGCAAAGCAAGGCATCGGAAGCTTGGTGGATAAGCATGAGGGTCTTGAAGCTTTCGATGTGGTCAACGGGGTCCGACTCCCCCAAGTAAGTTTCAAACTGCGGAGGCTTGAATCCTCTTGGGATAGGAGCCTCCATGATGGTCCGGGAGAAGGGAGGTCTGCTGGGACAGATGGTCCTTCCTCTCGACTCTTCCTCCTTGTCTATCCGGCCGATGCTCCTTTCCATCTCGTGGAGACGGCGGTAGAGAGCATCGTCCCTCCTGTGATAGTCAAACGAGCCTCTGGACTCGTCTTCATAGGAAGGGGAGCGGGGACTACGACGACGGTAGCCCTGGGAGCGGGGAGGACTAAGATTATGTTGTTGGTGGCTAGGAGCCGGAGGAGGAGTTAAGGACCGACGGCAAGGACTGGGGACCCGTGGGGGTGTAGGAACCCTTTGGGCATTATTGTTGTTGGGTCGGAGGTTGAGAGCTTGCAACACCGTTGCTTGAAACTGCTGGAACTCGGCACGAGTGATGGGTGCCTCATCGTTCCTCGGATGTCACCGACCGGTAGGGGAATGGGGTCTTCTCCTGTGATGCTCGGGGGACTCTCTTCGCCCTCTTCGGGTAGGGGACCTTCTGTTGTCTCGGCGGTGAGGAGATAGCTCATCCGGATGTTGTTGGCGGGATGTTCCCTCTCGGGCCTGCTTCTCATCCAGACGGCGGCGAAGATCCTCATCCTTCTGCCGATTGAGAATGGTATTGCGAAGGTCAGAAACTCGAGGGTTGTGGGAGGCTATAGAATCCGTAGAGGCATTGTGCGTTGAAATGCAGTCCTAGTGAAGAGGTTGCTTCTGCGGGTTGGGACGTGAAGTCTCCGCCCCAGCATTCTGAGGACCTGCGGGACCCTTTGGGGGTTGCTGATTCTGAAGAGGAGGCTGGTCCTGTTGGAAATGGTCCTCGGCTTGAGGAGGAAGTTGCCCCTGCTGTTGAGCGGGATGGATGGGGACTTCCTGTTGCTGATCAACGGGGTTGGGTCCACGGTTGGACCCCGTGGATCTTACTTTCCTAGGAGGCATGGCCAGAGGAGATCTGACCAACGGGAAGAGGGGAGGCTGCTATTCGTTGTTTCCCACAGACGGAGCCAATCTGTTACCGCTAAATCTGGTGTGGGGGTAAACAGACAGTATTTGTGGATTCTTAGGAAAACTTTGGATAGCAAACCTAAACCTGTTCCGCCGGAGTTTGACCGCTGACTCCCGCCGTTCACCTGCAAAAAGTGCGAGACCCCGGGGTTGATCCCGGCGACGCACCCTCCAATGCTCAAGTCAGTAATCAGCAATGATTATGAGAGCGTAAATTGGCAAAAGATTGATTACCTCATAACGGTGGTGGATGGGGGATATTTATAGTCGCCTTAGGATCAGATTAGGAATGTAATCCCTGTGATCTGATAAGGAATAAAATCCCCATAATCAGATAAGGAATGTAATCCCTAATTCCCAGTGAATGGATATGTATGAATCAGGGCCGTTGATTAGGATTAATCAGGGACCCTAATTCTATCCTGCCGGATTGGGTTCGTTTCGGGTTGGAACCCGTTCCCAGTTGAGGTGGATCCGTTCGCGGGTTATTGGATCTTTGGGGAGGAGATCCAGTACCCGTTTCAGACCCAGTTGTAAGTGAAATTACCGTTTTACCCCTGGGCTTCAAGATTCGTGCCCGATTTGGACGGTTTCGATTTAACCCCATTTTTAGCCATATCAAGCCTAAAAGCAACTAAACGAAGCAGATTCAAGATTTACTCAAGACTGTGAGGATGATACACTGGAATGAAGAGCCCTAAGTTGCATCCAAGCATTTGATAGAAGCTGCAGAAGAAAGTCGACTGGTCCCTCAATAACAGTCGACTGAACAGAGGAGGTTGAGTTTTCAAAGCTTCGCAGTACAGTCGACTTACTCCAAAAGACAGTCGACTTGATTAACTTGATTTGAATCTCCAGAGTTCACGGCACAGTCGACTTACTCTAACACCAGTCGACTGCACTAGCATTCAGCGGGAGTTAAAAGATAAGAACAGTTGAGATTCACCCTCATCCAAATCCAAATCAAAGAGAGCTGTCAAAATCCAGGAAACAGATATGAGATAACTGCAAATAACAACTCTCCAACAATCAAAGTTAGAAACCCGGGGATTGGCAAGTAAGAAGATTTGACTCAACCATATCCGACGTGTGAGGAGATAGAAGCAGGAGCTTGAGATCTACAGATGTGGGCAAAAGAGACTATAAAAAGGCTGGAATACACAATTTGGAGATATCTCTCAATCACGGGACATCAAATATCTATCAATCGAGCATCGATCTATCAACATAGAATAAAGGAGGAGAACAAGTCGACTCCAGGCTGATTGGGTTCAAACTAAACATCATAAAAATCAGCGTTCTTCTTTTCTTTTCAATTTTTTGTTCTTATTGTAGAGTCATGAATTCTAAATGTTTAGTCAATAAAAGTTGTATTATGTGCAACTAATTTCATTGTTGGGCTGATTGAATCCTTAGTCATGTAATGCTTATAAATCTTCTAAAACACTATTTTTATCACTTATTGATTAAACCTGGTTGTCTTGATCAAAATTATAATATGAATCAACATTTGTTAGAAAGTTCGTAAAATCAGTCGACTGAGAGCTAGCAACAATCGACTGATCTGAAGAACCTAATATTATCCAGTTAGCTTATTATAAACTTGACTCTGTTATATGAGTATAGAGATGACCCATATCTTGTGCTCAGACTTGTAACACAGGAATCTTTTAGGTTCTTGGTTTAATCAACTTGAAGGATCTAGATTTGATACCAACTTCTAGAACTTTGAGTGTTTGTTATTTCCATCGTTCCTATGCTTTCTTCAAGTGCAACTTAGTAGATACCATGCTAAATACTTAAGGAAAGAAATGAATTAGAGTAGATACCATGCCTAATTCTTGGCCTAGGGAAATCTTAACTTTAAGGAGTAGATATCATGCCCTTAAATGAACAAACATGAGTGATTAGAGTAGTGTAGAAGTTAATTTAGAATTCGTGACTATAGGTGGAAATCAAGCCCAACTACTTTAATAGACATTTGTGATTCTACTTGATTCAGGTTTAAATCTCTTCATTTCCTTTCAAATAGACTTTTAGAACAAAACTTTATGATTTGTATTTCTGTTTTATTAATTAGTGAGTTAATTACTACAATCTCTGTGGGATCGACCCTTGCTTTTCACTACGCTTCTATAAACGATTCGTACACTTGCGAGTTTTTAATTTGTGTCTAGTTTATCTATTTATTTAGATAGCTGAGATAACAACACTATGTCCGACGAAACAATGATCTCTTCGCTTGGACCCCCTCCGATATATGGGTGGTAATTGGCCCGAACCCGACCTAAGCCCGCCTAGGTCCGACACGATAATTAGCGGGCTTAGGCTAATAATTCTAATTTTGGGCCAGGCTTGGGCTTAAATTTTTAGGCCTGAAATAATTCCGGCCGGGCTCGGGCTCATGTGCTTAGGCTCAATGGGTCCGAAACAGATTTTTATATGTGCATGTGTATGTTTATGTATACATCATGTATATTTATGTATGAGTTTATTTTTTAAAGAGGATATTCATGTAAGTAAATTGAAATGAGTGCTAAAGTTTATACATACAAAAATTATGCCTGGTATATATAATTAAATAAACTTAGATAAATTAGATGTGAATTACTCAAAAGTTTGTAGTATTTCTATCGTATATTATTCTTGATATAGTTCTATTTTATAGAAAATTTATATATTAGAACATGCACAAGTAGTTTGGGGCTAGGCGCGAACCTATTTTCGGGCCTAATTCGGGCCAGGGTGCGACCCTAATTTTTTAAGCCCGAAGAAAAATCGAGTCAGGTTCAGGCCTATGTTTGAAACTTCAGGCTCGGGGCCGGGCCTATATGTGTCCGACCCAAACCCGGCCCGTTGCCAGACCTACTTCGATATGCCTGGGACTCGAAGGATCTCATTATGCACAAGTTGAGCGTCCATCCGGACTCCAAGTAAGTACACCAAAGGCGTTGGAAATTTGCCCCTGAGAGGCAGCAGGCGATGAAAGAGGAAGTGGAGAGGCTCCTCCCGCTCGCTTCATCTAAGAGGTCAACCACCCATAGTGGTTAGCCAATGTTGTGATGGTGAAGAAATCCAATGGCAAATAGCAGATATGAATCGATTTCACCGATTTCAACATGGAATGCCCAGAAGTTCCCTTTTCTCTCCTGGGCATCGACGCTCTCATCGATACGACATCCAAGCATGAGCTCCTTAGTTTCATGGATGCATTCTCGGAGTACAACTAGATTTAGATGTTCCCCCGGATATTTTGGAGAAGACCTTTGTGACAGACCAGGGGCTCTAGTGCAACGGCATCATGCCTTTTGACCTGAAGAATGCTGGCGCCACATATCAAAGGCTCATCAACTGGGTCTTAAAAAAGAAAATAGGCCGAAACATGTAGGTATATATCGACGACATGCTTTTCAAAAGACTCAAGGGAGAGGACCCTGTCAAAAACCTTGAGGAGGAATTCGAGGTGCTCAAAGTGCATAACATGAGGCTCAATGTTCAAATGAGCCTTCAGCGTAACTTCAGGGAAGTTCCTTGACTTCGTGGTTAGTCAACGAGGAATTGAGGCGAACCCCAAGAAAATTAAGGCCATATTGGACATGACCCCACCTAAGAATGTAAAGGAGGTTCAGAGACTCACCGGTTGACTTGCAGCCATCAGGTGTTTCCTCTCAAGGTCGGGTGAAAAATCCCTCCCCCTTTTCAAGGCTTTCTAGGGGTCAAAGAAATTTGAGTAGAGAGAGCCTCAGCAGCTGACCTTCAATCGGCTGAAGGTATACCTCGCCAATCCCCCTCTCCTCAGTAAACCCGAGCCAGGCCAGGTCCTATATCTCTACCTGGCAATGTATGAGCATGCCCTCAATGCCATCCTGATCAGAGAAGACGATGGGGGCAGAGGCCCATCCACTATGTTAACAAAGTCCTATGCGACATCGATCTGCGTTATGCTAATATGAAGAAGGTGATCTACGCCCTTGTCATGACCGTGAGGAAGCTTTACTCCTACTTTCAGGCCCATTCTATTCGGGTCCTCATCGACCAACCCTCTAAAGCAAGTCCTCGACAAGCCAGAGCACTCCGGCCGCCTGATCAAATGGTCCATTGAGCTTAGCCAACATGACATCAGCTATAAGCTCAGGACCCCCATCAAGGGGCAAGCCCTCACTGAATTCATAACCGAATGCACCATCCCTGAGGCATATAAGGTTCGAAAGGATGAGTAGATATGGGAACTCTATGTAGATGGTTCTTCATGCCAATAAAGGAGTGAAGCCGGCATCATACTGAATGGCCAGGACAACTTTGCCCTCCAGTACTCCTTGTGACTCAACTTTCCAGCCTCCAACGATGAAGCGAAGTATGAGACACTAATTGCCAGACTCCACCAGGCCCGCAAAGCTGGGCCAAAAAGATCAAAGCCTTCACTGACTCCTAACTTGTGGTCAACCAAGTCTTGGGGGACTACGAGGCTCGTAACACCCGAATGGTCTGATACTTGGCAGATGTCTATTTTCTTTTAGCAGATTTTGAAGAAGCCTATGTCTTGAGGATCCTAAGCAAAGAGAATAGCCGGGCTGATGCGCTGTCTAAATTGGCCTCCTCTTCCTTCGAGGGTCTTGACACCCACAGTCTTGGTGGAAGTCTTCGTTCAACCAAGCATCCATAAAGATGAATCCGAAGTCCTTTGACTCGACTTGCCAATGCCTTCAACAACATGGATGGATCCGATCGTGAACTTCTTAAGAAATAGCGAATTATTGTAGGATTCGTCCAAAGCAAGAAAGGTCCAGGTCCGGGCCGAGACCTTCGTACTCATTAATGATGTGCTCTTCAAGTGAAACTATACAAAAATTTATGGGAGGCCCTACCTCCGATGCCTAACCCCGGAGGAGGCCAAGTACGCCATCAAAGAAATGCACGAGCAGATTGGAAGCTGCAACATAGGTAGCAGATCGCTTTCAAGAAAAGTACTAAACCACGATTACTATTGGCCGACCCTCTTACAAGATGCTCAGGATTTTTTCAAGAAATGCAGACCATGCCAAAGGTTCTACTCAGTGAAGCACATTCCACAGGCCGAGCTCAAAATACTGGCTAGTCCAGCCCCCTTTTCCATGTGGGGGATGGATTTGTTGATTCTTGATTTTGATGATCACAACACAGTGCAACATGTGTCTATGTTATACAGCTAACATTGCAGGTTGTACATACAAAAGACTATTTCAGCTGAACAAATGAACAAGCTCAAAGGATACAGATAAAGACTTCACTCAGACAAGATTCAAGACTTCACTCAAGACAAGAATCAAGACTCAAGACCTTTAGCTCAATTTTGTCAAATTGTAGTGTCTTGTAAAAACAATGTATCTTACTTTTTGTTGAGTCTTAGTCTGATGTAAAGCCTTGTCACACACACACACACTCAAAATTTCATAATATGTGTGTCTCTTAAAAACCCCCTAAAAAGAGTCAAAACAGTTTGAAGTAATTTAACTTTTGAGTACCAGTCGACTTAAGCCTCTGCCAGTCGACTGACAGTACAAAACTGTTTAAATTTATTCAAACTCTGACCAGTCGACTCATATGGCAACCCAATCGACTGTTCGAGAAATTTTTAACCGTTTTCTGTTTTCAAAATCGAATTTTTCAAAATCAAAAGCTTAGATCCGTTGGTTGACAGTTGGAGTAACTGTCTCCCAACGTCCAGGAGATCAAACTCTATAAGTAGAGTTCAGATCTCACTGAAAAGATCTACAGAATATTCTTTGAAATCCGAGCATTCCTTGAGAAAAATTCTAAGTGATATTTTTGAGAAAAAAACTTTCAAGTTCATACTCTTTGGTTCTCTACATTCAGTCCAGTATAGCAATGAATTCGCTCTGGACTGAGTATAGAAGTCGACCTTGTTTTAGCCACGTGCAACAACACAACACATCAACAAGGCTATAGGTTGACTGTAAAGTTTCTCTTGTTCTTTTGCTCTCGGTTGGAGAGTGTTTTTGACTCTAGGTTGTAGAGTCGGTTTTGTTTCACTCTTGGTAGTAGAGTGGGTCTGCTTTCTCTGGTTGAGAGAAAGGACTACGGGTTGACAAGGTTGTTGTCTTAACGCCGTAGGGTATTCTTGTAATCTTTTTCAAGAATAGTGGAAATCTCAAGTGGGTTGCTTGGGGACTGGATGTAGGTCGGGAGGACCGAACCAGGATATATCTTGTGTACTCTGTGATTGGTTGTCTTGATTTTGCATTTACTTTTGTTTACTTAAGTTCTGCAAAAAGTGTCTGGACAGTCGACTCCTTGCACTATCAGTCGACTGGTCAGTGTCGTATAAGTTGTAGTTTCATTGTGTCTTCAGTCACCTATCTTATCCATAAGTTGACTGCACAGAGTTACTGTTTTTTCTTTATTTTGGTTATATCAGTCGACTGGGTCACAACCAAGTCGACTGCACCGAGAAAATTTCCGTAGTTTTTTATTAACACTATTCACCCCCCTCTAGTGTTTGTTGTCTCGCCTACAGGATCCAACACTTGGTATCAGAGCAAGGTTACAGGCTATGGCAACTACTTCAAATATAAATCAGTACCATGAAGGCCAATCTACACAACGGCCACCGCTATTTGATGGAACGAACTACAATTATTGGAAGTGCCGAATGAGAATCTACCTCCAATCAATCAACTACGAGATATGGCAAATGATAGAGACGGAATACACTGCCCCTACCATTCCATATGCACAATGGAATGATGATCAAAAGAATCAGACTATGAACAATGCCAAAGCAATGAATGCCTTATTTTGTGCACTCACAAAGGAAGAATTCAACTGTGTATCCAATGCTACAACCGCACATCAAATTTAGCATACACTCGAGATAACACATGAAGGAACGAATAAAGTAAAAGAGTCTAAAATTTCTGTTCTTGTCCACAGGTTTGAGATGTTCAGAATGAAGGAAAATGAGACTGTGTCCGAGATGATCACCAGATTCACAGACATCACAAACTCCCTTGTGGCACTTGGAAAGACTTACACTCAAGCAGAGATGGTTAGAAAAGTCTTACGTGCACTCACTCCAGAATGGGAGAAGAAGACCACAGCAATAGAGGAAGCAAATGACTTGTCACAACTTTCTCTCGAGAATCTTGTGGGTAATCTCATGGCATATGAGGTCCAACTTGAAGATCGAAAGAAGGATACAGAATCACACCAAGCAAAGAAGAAATAATTGGCTTTTAAAGCCATGACAGACTCAGAAGATGAGGAAGAAGATGAAGAAGAGATAGCAATGTTCATTCGAAGATTCAAGAAGTTCTTAAAGAAGGGTAAGTTTAATTCTAAAGTTAGAGATTCTAATGACCCTCCTACATGTTTCAGGTGCAATAAAATAGGTCACATGAAGAAGGATTGTCCCTTAGAAAATGCAAAGAACAAGGGAAAATCATCCAACTTCAAGAAGGACAAATATTCAAAGAACAAATTTGCCAAGAACAAGAAGGCCTATCAAGCTACATGGGATGATAGTGATTCGTCTTCCGAAGAAGAAACGGATGAAAATAACGAAGTGGCAAATGTATGTTTCGTGGCTGCACAAGAACATGTAAGTAATGATTATGATTCAGAAGATCATCTTGACGCTTTTAATGAAATATTCCAAGAGTTAAAGAAAGAAAAGATTAGAGTTAAGAATCTTGAGAAAGTGAATCAAATACTTAATCAAGAAAATCTTAACCTTGATAAGGAAGTAAAATCCTTAAATTCTCGCATTGCAAGTTTAGATACTGATCTTGAAACTCTCAAAAAGAATTATGAAGAGATTTCAAAGAACGTATCTAAGTTTAACAAAGACAAAGAGAATTTAAATGATATGCTTCATCATCAAGTAAAATCTAGTCAAAAATATGGACTTGGTTTTAAAAAATCTTCTGTAAAAGAATCTCCTGCTATAAACACTAGTAAAAATAAATCAGCATCTATTTCTAGTGTTACACACAAGTTGTATGATTTCTTTGAAAAGCCTAAGGTTGTTAATTTTAGTGATAAAAGCAATACTACCGTTCGGTTAAGTCGACTGAACCATACAACCAGTCGTCTGTCCAGAGAAATTGGATCTTATTCAACGAGATCAAAACCTTTTATAAGTCGACCTAGTGTATCAGCCAGTCGACTGACTTACACTAACAGTCGACTGAAGGACACTGTTAAGTTTACTGGACAGAACAAGTTAGTATGGGTTCCAGTCAGTCTAAATCAGAATGATAGAATTGCTTATATTAACTCATATGTGTTAAATGTGTGTAATTCTATTTATTATATTCCTGCTTATGGAGGAAGATCAAACTCTTCATGGGTTTGGTTTCCCCCAAACTAATGTGTTTTGGACCCAATAAAAAGGGTACCATATTTACCTTAAACTTTTTATAGGTACCCAAGAAAGAACGCTGGATATTAGACAGCGGATGTTCAAAATACATGACAGGACATGCCAACCTACTATCCACCATTCAAAGCATAGATGGAGGAACCGTCACCTTTGGAGATAACAACAAAGGCAAAGTCATAGGTATTGGTATGGTCAGTAAAACTTCTAACCCAACCATAGAAAATGTATTATTAGTTAGTGGTTTAAAGCATAATCTTTTAAGCATTAGTCAATTATGTGATAAAGGGTATAAAATAGTTTTTGAAAAAGATGCATGCTTGATTTATGACTCTACTATGCAAAATGTTATTTTTCAAGGTTTTCGTAAAAATAATATTTATGAATTGTGTTTGAATGCAATTGATTTTTCAAATGACTTTTGTTTAATAGCCTCTAACAATGAATCTTGGCTATGGCATAGAAGATTTGGACATGTGAACATGAAAAATCTCTCAAAATTATCTAAATATAACCTAGTTAAAGGACTGCCAAAACTATCCTTTAAAAAGGATAAGTTATGTGATGCATGTCAACTAGGAAAACAAATCAAATCCACTTTTAAAACAAAAGAAGTAATTTCTACTAGTAGGCCGCTCGAATTAATTCATATGGATTTATTTGGCCCTACTAGAGTTGCTTCTTTAAATAAAAGTAGATATGTGTTTGTTTTAGTAGATGATTTTTCAAGATTCACTTGGGCATTCTTTTTAAAACATAAAAATGATGCTTTTGATGAATTTGCACATTTTTGTAAACGTATTCAAAATCAAAGATCTCTAACCATAGTCACTATTAGAAGTGATCATGGTGGAGAATTTGAAAATGAAACATTTACAGAATATTGCAACAAGAATGGTATAACACATTCATTTGCATTTCCTAGAGCTTCACCACAAAATGGAGTGGTTGAAAGGAAAAATAGGACTTTGCAAGAATGCGCACGTACTATGCTTGTTGAAAGCAATCTACCAAAGCACTTTTGGGCTGAAGCTGTTGCTACAGCTTGTTATGTTTTAAATAGAATTCTTCTAAGATCTAAGCTAAAGAAGACTTGTTATGAGTTATTTTTTAACAAAATTCCTAAAGTTTCTTACTTTAAGACATTTGGTTGTAAGTGTTTTATTCTAAACACAAAAGATAATTTAAACAAATTTGATCCTAGATCTAATGAGGGTATCTTTTTAGGATACTCAAATAGGAGTAAAGCATATAGAATTTTCAATAAGTCTACAATGACTATTGAAGAATCAATGCATGTTACATTCGATGAATCTCTGCCTTCATCAACCTTAAATAAAGATGATGAAACTGATTCATCACCTTTAGATAATGTGATTAAATCCTTAGAACAAACTAATCTGACTGATAAGTCGACTGATAAGGACTACCAGTCGACTGAAGTGAAGCAGTCGACTGAAGAACCTGTCCAGCCGACTGATCCTATTGTGATATCTTCAACTTTACCAAAGTCATTTGTTGAAGTTAAAGATCATCCTCATGACTTAATAATTGGTGACATCTCCCATGGTATTCAGACATGTTCACATGTTAATATGATCTCTCATACAGCATTCTTGTCGGATTTTGAACCGAAAAATATACAAGAAGCTTGTGAGAATAAATATTGGATGAATGCCATGCAAGATGAACTAAACCAATTTATAAGGAATGATGTATGGGATTTAGTTCCTCGACCTCCTGATCAGACTATTATTGGTACCAAATGGGTATTTAAAAATAAGTTAGATAAATCAGGACAAGTTGTAAGGAACAAGGCTAAATTAGTTGCTCAAGGGTATAATCAAGAAGAAGGTATAGATTTTGATGAAACATATGCTCCTGTTGCTAGACTAGAATCTATTCGTATTTTATTATCTTTTGCTTGTTTTATGAATTTCATACTTTATCAAATGGATGTTAAAAGTGCTTTTCTTAATGGGTTTATTAAGAAAAATGTTTATGTTAAACAACCACCAGGTTTTGAACTTGAACAATTTCCAGATCATATTTATAAATTGAAAAAGGCTTTATACGGTCTTAAACAAGCACCTCGTGCTTGGTATGATCGTTTGAAAACTTTTCTTTTAGAAACAGGATTTGAAATAGGTAAAGTAGACACTACATTGTTTATCAAAAGAGTTAAGAATGATATCTTAATCATACAAATATATATTGATGATATAATTTTTGGTTCTACTAATAATAATTTATGTCAAGAATTTGCTAATACCATGAAAAATGAATTTGAGATGAGTCACATGGGTGAACTCAATTATTTCCTTGGACTTCAAATTAAACAGTCCTCAAATGGCATATTTATCAATCAAGGCAAATATGCAAAGGAACTACTCAAACGTTTTAACATGGATAGCACTAGTAGTAAATCCACACCTATGGCTACTACTACTACTCTTGACAAAGATATATTAGGTAAGAGTGTTGATCAAAAACTCTATCGAGGTATGATTGGTTCACTCTTATATATTACTGCAAGTAGACCAGATATTATGTTCAGCGTATGTTTATGTGCTCGATATCAATCTAGTCCTAAAGAATCTCATTTAAAAGCAGTGAAACGAATTTTAAGATATATTAAAGGCTATTCATTCTCACAAGCTTCTTGTATATTTTTCGGTTCAAAATCCGACAAGAATGTTGTATGAGAGATCATATTAACATGTGAACGTGTCTGAATACCATGGGAGATGAACTAAACCAATTTATAAGGAATGATGTATGGGATTTAGTTCCTCGACCTCCTGATCAGACTATTATTGGTACCAAATGGGTATTTAAAAATAAGTTAGATGAATCAGGACAAGTTGTAAGGAACAAGGCTAGATTAGTTGCTCAAGGGTATAATCAAGAAGAAGGTATAGATTTTGATGAAACATATGCTCCTGTTGCTAGACTAGAATTTATTCGTATTTTATTATCTTTTGCTTGTTTTATGAATTTCATACTTTATCAAATGGATGTTAAAAGTGCTTTTCTTAATGGGTTTATTAAGGAAAATGTTTATGTTAAACAACCACCAGGTTTTGAACATGAACAATTTCCAGATCATGTTTATAAATTGAAAAAGGCTTTATACGGTCTTAAACAAGCACCTCGTGCTTGGTATGATAGTTTGAAAACTTTTCTTTTAGAAATAGGATTTGAAATAGGTAAAGTAGGCACTACATTATTTATCAAAAGAGTTAAGAATGATATCTTAATCATACAAATATATGTTGATGATATAATTTTTGGTTCTACTAATAATAATCTATGTCAAGAGTTTGCTAATACCATGAAAAATGAATTTGAGATGAGTCACATGGGTGAACTCAATTATTTCCTTGGACTTCAAATTAAACAGTCCTCAAATGGCATATTTATCAATCAAGGCAAATATGCAAAGGAACTACTCAAACGTTTTAACATGGATAGCACTAGTAGTAAATCCACACCTATGGCTACTACTACTACTCTTGACAAAGATATATTAGGTAAGAGTGTTGATCAAAAACTCTATCGAGGTATGATTGGTTCACTCTTATATATTACTGCAAGTAGACCAGATATTATGTTCAGCGTATGTTTATGTGCTCGATATCAATCTAGTCCTAAAGAATCTCATTTAAAAGCAGTGAAACGAATTTTAAGATATATTAAAGGCACATCTGAATATGGTTTATTTTATCCACGCACCGATAATTTTCAACTTCTGTCATATAGCGATGCTGATTTTGCTGGAAGCAAAACTGATCGCAAGAGTACTAGTAGTACATGTCACTTTTTGGGACATTCCCTAGTCTCTTGGTGCAGTAAAAAGCAAAATTCCGTATCCCTATCAACCACAGAAGCTGGGTATATCGCTGCAAGTTTGGCATGTGCACAAATCTTATGGATGAAACAAACTTTATTAGATTATGGTATTTCATTTGAGAAACCCTCAATTATGTGTGATAATACCAGTGCAATTAATTTATCTAAAAATCCGATTCAACATTCACGTACGAAACATATTGATATTCGACATCATTTTCTACGTGATCATGTTTTAAAAGGAGATATATCTTTAGACTTTATCTCTACTGATAAACAAGTAGCAGATATATTTACCAAATTCCTTAAAGAAGATACTTTCATTAACTTAAGAAGAGAACTAGGAATATGTGATTCTATTGATATTTGTTGAAATTTGTTTCTATTAAGTCGACTGTATTTTCGATAAGTCGACTGTATTGTACTTAAAACTTATTTACTTTTAGTTCTCTGACCATTCGCCTGGTCCTAATGACAGTCGACTGATCAGCAGATATATAAAATATAGTCTCTTCTCGACTAAGTCGACTGATATACCCTACCAGTCGACTGTCGAGAGTTCAAACGTCTTCAGCGACTATTCATCGCGACTTTTCAGATAAAAGTATTTTCATTTTTCACCCGTGAATTCTTATCTCCGCCGTTGATCTCTATAATCTCAATCTCAGCCCTCTATTCTCAGTTAAAACCCTTTACCAGCCCCTCTTTCTCACCTTTACCGATATCCAATTTTTCACCCAAAATCCCAAACCCTAATCTGTGAAGAAGAAGGAAGTCGACTCCCAACTGCTGCTGGTGCTCGCCTCTGTTTTGATCCTTCGTTCTTTTTCTTTGGTAAAATCATTACAACTCTCTCTTTTATGGCTCCTAAAAGATCCAAGAGATCTCATGAGAATAGTTCTTCATCTCAAGATTACACTCAATTTCTTTTAAGTCCCGATCTCATTGAACGATGGTACCTTATTTGTACCATTACCATCTTCCCTGGAAGATTTGTTAACTTCAATGATCTTGATCGTTTTAATCTTGTCCCCTTATTTCAAAATAGTAGTCTTTATGATTTTCTCTCTCTATCTAATCAGCCCAACTATTATCCCCAACTCATCTATTTGTTTTACACAAATATGAGGGTTGTACAAAAACACGATGGGGATGTAGTTATCCGTTCGTCTGTGAAAAATATCAAAATGACACTCACACCCACTAGAATCAATCAAATACTGGGTATTGATGACGGAGGATCATATCTTGATGATGTTATTTTAGATGATGCCTCTGTTTTACCTAAAATCTTTTTACCCAATCATGGACCTCTAATGACTAGCAAAAATATTAAACCTATTGCTAAGCTTGTAGCTAGAATACTAGCCTATAACATCCTTCCCAAAAAGGGTAGTTATGACCAGTATTCTCTAGAATTACAAAAAGCTGTCTATGCAATATTTGGTAAAATTGCTGTCAATTGGGGTCGTGTCATCTTTTCTAAACTTGAACAAAACCACACTCACTTTCTACCTTTTGGAGGTCTTCTCACTAGAGTCTTTGTAGCTTTCGGTATTGATCTCGATTCCGAGACCAATATCGTTACGCACTATGACTGTTTCGATCGTGCTAGTTTGGCACGTATGAAACTTCTTGATCCTCCTTCTAGATCACCCCCTAGGTCTCCTCCACTTTCTCAAGCTCCTTTAGGCTCTACTTCTAGACCATCTAGACCTTCTACCTCTTCTGATCCACCTATTCTTCAAGCCAACTATGATGATCCTCGTACTCTATATGACTGTGTCTCTTATCTTATGAAACATTCGGCCACTGTGGATACCCAACTTCACACCCATGATTCCAAACTAGACAACATTGATACCAAACTTGACCACCTCACTGATCTCTTCAATTCTCAATTTCATCCTCCTTCTCATGGTGACGATGAAGACTCCGATGAGGACGATTGAAGACTTTTTATTTTTCTATTATGTAATTTTCTTTCTTAATGCACGTATTTATGTATGCGACTTTATCTTAGTTTCTTTTCTATGCAAAAGATTGTTATTTTGTGTTTTTGCTGATGATAAAGGGGGAGAGATATCTGTGTTATGGTTGCTTTATTATCTGTGTTTGTTATGTTTGATATCCTCTTTGTTCTATTTCTGGGTATTGGAAAATTCTCTGGTCAGTCGACTGCCAACAGGCATATAAGTCGACTGCTGCATCTATGTTTATTCCTTGTGATTGTGATTTTCTATGTATATGTTTTCTGATCAGTCGCCTGTTATATTGATAAGTCGACTGATACATATTTTATGATACTTTTTATCTACATGCATGATGTGTTTTTTATAGGGGGAGCATGTCTTTACTATGCTTGTATATTATCTGTTATTATCAGCTATTGTGTTGTCATCATCAAAAAGGGGGAGAATGTTGATTCTTGATTTTTATGATCACAACACAGTGCAACATGTGTCTATGTTATACAGCTAACATTGCAGGTTGTACATACAAAAGACTATTTCAGCTGAACAAATGAACAAGCTCAAAGGATACAGATAAAGACTTCACTCAGACAAGATTCAAGACTTCACTCAAGACAAGACTCAAGACTCAAGACCTTTAGCTCAATTTTGTCAAATTGTAGTGTCTTGTAAAAACAATGTATCTTACTTTTTGTTGAGTCTTAGTCTGATGTAAAGCCTTGTCACACACACACACACTCAAAATTTCATAATATGTGTGTCTCTTAAAAACCCCCCAAAAAGAGTCAAAACAGTTTGAAGTAATTTAACTTTTGAGTACCAGTCGACTTAAGCCTCTGCCAGTCGACTGACAGTACAAAACTGTTTAAATTTATTCAAACTCTGACCAGTCGACTCATATGGCAACCCAGTCGATTGTTCGAGAGCTTTTGACCGTTTTCTGTTTTCAAAACCGAATTTTTCAAAATCAAAAGCTTAGATCCGTTGGTTGACAGTTGGAGTAACTGTCTCCCAACGTCCAGGAGATCAAACTCTACAAGTAGAGTTCAGATCTCACTGAAAAGATCTACAGAATATTCTTTGAAATCCGAGCATTCCTTGAGAAAAATTCTAAGTGATATTTTTGAGAAAAAAACTTTTAAGTTCATACTCTTTGGTTCTCTACATTCAGTCCAGTATAGCAACGAATTCGCTCTGGACTGAGTATAGAAGTCGACCTTGTTTTAGCCACGTGCAACAACACAACACATCAACAAGGCTATAGGTTGACTGTAAAGTTTCTCTTGTTCTTTTGCTCTCGGTTGGAGAGTGTTTTTGACTCTAGGTTGTAGAGTCGGTTTTGTTTCACTCTTGGTAGTAGAGTGGGTCTGCTTTCTCTGGTTGAGAGAAAGGACTACGGGTTGACAAGGTTGTTGTCTTAACGCCGTAGGGTATTCTTGTAATCTTTTTCAAGAATAGTGGAAATCTCAAGTGGGTTGCTTGGGGACTGGATGTAGGTCGGGAGGACCGAACCAGGATATATCTTGTGTACTCTGTGATTGGTTATCTTGATTTTGCATTTACTCTTGTTTAATTAAGTTCTGCAAAAAGTGTCTGGACAGTCGACTCCTTGCACTATCATTCGACTGGTCAGTGTCGTATAAGTTGTAGTTTCATTGTGTCTTCAGTCGCCTATCTTATCCATAAGTCGACTGCACAGAGTTACAGTTTTTTCTTTATTTTGGTTATATCAGTCGACTGGGTCACAACCAAGTCGACTGCACCGAGAAAATTTCTGCAGTTTTTTATTAACACTATTCACCCCCCCTCTAGTGTTTGTTGTCTCGCCTACAGGATCCAACAAGATTTGGTTGGCCTGTTTTCCAAAGCGACAGGGCAAAGACGCTTCCTTATTGTAGCTATTAATTACTTTACAAAGTGGGTTGTAGCAGAACCTTTGGCCATTATCACCGAGCACCAGGCCCAGCAATTCCTTTGGAAATACATCATCTGCCGTTTTGGAATCCCTCGGATCCTCGTCACCGACAATGGCACCCAATTTGCTGGCAAAAATTTCCATAAGTTCTGTGAAGACCTGGGAATTCAGCAAAGGTTTTCTTCAATTTCGCACCCACAATCCAACGGCAAAGTAGAAAATGCTAACCGACAGATCCTCAATGTCCTCAAGAAGCGATTAGACAAATCCCCCAAGGGATTATGGGTCGACAAACTTACCATTTTGCTTTGGTCCTACCGAATGACCAAGAGGATTCTCACGGGCGAGTTGCCCTTCAACCTGACCTTCAACACCAAAGCTGTTATTCCTCTAGAGGTCGGGTTGCCCTCCCCACGGATCATGAGCTTCAATAAAGTCTTAAACTCAGACAACCTGGAACTCCTTGACGAGGTTCGTGATGTTGCAGAATCTACCACAACTCACAGTGCTAATAGCGGAACTCACACACCACAAGCAATGGAAACTTTTTAAGAACTAGATGAACCAAGAATAAGTCACCACAATAATCCCAATATCTCATAAGAACACAATAATATGCAGAGATAACCAATACTTCTTATTCCCAAAAAAAACAAAGATTACAAAAACATTACAACTCTCAATCTCTCTCACTCACCTTTAAAACACTCGGCACAATCCCCTCTTAAAGTTGAATAATGATAACAGCTCTCAAAATCTCTCATCTATTCTCTTGAGATGGATACAAACCCTAGAGTCTACAACTACTTATATAGACCTCAAGTAAACCCTAAAAGATAAACACAAATACAACTTATTTGATCCAAAACCCGAAAGCCCAAATAACATACTTTGCCATGTCGGTTGACCGCACTTTGGGTCGGTCGATTGCAACGTGTTAAGTCCACACCTAAGGCATGACTATTCGATTGCATGGTCGACTGCCCCCTTCTTTGTTGAACCCTGTACACTCGAAGAACTCTCAGAAGTTTGGGTCGGTCGACCGCACACCTGGTCAGTCGACCGCAACTCTTCAGCTGCACTTCTTCTACCTGTTGTTGTCTTTTTTTGCTGTCTATATCTTCTCATCTTTTTCTCCAACTTCAAGTACTTCGTACCTACGTGTATTTGAGGCCACAATCCTAAAAATCTCCCACTTGGACGAAATACACAATGCTTCAAAGATATTGTAATCTTTACCTTACATTATCTCTGCCAATCTCCTACTTTCATGGAAGACCCAAGTATTCCCTACTCTCTTGAAGAGCACCTCTGCCACTCCACGTGGAGTGCACCAACTACCCCTCTTCACCTCATGAAGGATGTGCTCCACCAATCACATAGAGCATGAATACCGGAGAAACAACCTCCCGTGTCGCATTCCGTGTTACAAGACTCCCCAACTCGCAAAATCTCCATTAACACCAGACATGGTTCAAAGCATCTCAATGCTCCATCTGCACTAGAAGTATCCATGGGCGACACCTCCAAAAAATGCGCTGACGGTTCAAACCCTACAGCCCCTTTTCGTTTACGCTCATCGACATCATCCCGCATATCGATAACAGTGCTCTCTACCTCACAAAAGCAACTTAAAGCTTCATCTGCCATATCGCAAAGTACCCTCACCGCAGCAGTGTCTTTCTCTCTAGGATTACTTTCATGGCCAGCAGCTCCCACTAAATTTGTAACCTCCTCTGCACAACTAAAAGAACTCGGTTGCACCCCACAGAACCTACTACTCGATTCCGGCTGAGACTCAACTACAGAAGAAACGCCCTTCACGTCTCTAAGAAAATACAACGTTCCCTCACCCTTTTCTTTTGCAATCACCCTTGAACTTTCATCTATACACTACTCCCCACTACCAACTATAGTAGACAACCCTCTTTGTCTATCCTTCCAATCGAGATAAGATTTTCCTTCAAGTCTGTAACATGCCTTGTCTCGCGCAAGACAACACTCTGATCATCATTGACTTTCATGTGAATAGTACCAACCCCTCGTACAGAACACCTGTGACCATTCTCTATGATCACATCTCCAAAAGAATCCTCATTGTAGTCATCAAACACCTCTCCTCGGAGTGTAATAAAAAGAAGCTCCCAAATCAATGCACCAATCTCTCGTGCCAAACTCCTCCCTAGCAGATAAGCACAACCCTTCAATTTTATCGGTGTCACGCCCCGCTTCACGGAATACGGAAACGCAGGCACGTAACTGAGGCCCAGCGAATGATATAAGTACGCTGACTTATATCATCCATAAGCTGTACCAGTCTTAATCAACAATATAAGAAAATTTAATCACAGCCACGCAGGAAACATGATCACATAAACTAGAATGAAATTCAATAACCATATCTGGAATATAAAGACTTACCAATTAACTCGAGAGACTCCTGCTCCAATGTAGAGGAACTGCTCATCAATGCCTCCTAGAAATTCTCTTTATGCATCTGTGCTTGATTATCTAAAGAGAAATAATAAATTGTCCTTAGAGCAAGTACGGACAGCAAGTAATGAAAGCAAAGAGTAAAGGAATAGGTTACTTGAAGGAATATGAATCAAGATCAAATATACGATGACAATAATGGCAGTAATAACAATGGTCTTAATAAAATATACATATATGTCAATTTATGTTCATTAGAGTGTCATTTCTCCTATCTAGTGCACGTACTACTGCATCCCATACTACAGATTCGGTGCACGCAAAACAGTGTACGTTTGAGACATAGTGGTGGGGTCTACAGAGCGTGTACTCGGTTTCAATAACAATCATTTACCATTTTCATTCATTCATTCACATTCATTACTTCTCCTTCCATTTCAATACCATTTCAATATAGGCCCTCGAGTACATTTTCTGAGATTTCCCACTACTAGGTCAACCCTTATAAACCCCGGCTTGTTTAGTATCTTATTAAATCATTCATGTCCATGTAAATGTGTATATAATAATGTCAAGGAGACGATAATAATGCAGCAACATGATGCATTGCTAAATAATAAACATGAAGTAATAAATTTAAAACAACAATTCTCTTTTTATTACTTAAACCGATTCCAATTATAGCTGGGTCGAAACCTCAGTACAATGCAGACAATGCAGCAGTAACTTATAAAAAAGCCATCACACATACGTTCATTAAAATGCCAATTAATGTGCTACTACAAATTATGGAACCCATTACAATGTCATATAACGATTAGAATGTCATTTTCTGTGTACAATCCACTTTATGAAGTCATTAATCCAATCACAATTGTCGCATTCAATCAATGTATACAATTACCATTCATTTTCTTTGTACACAATTCTATTCATTTTATTCATATCGATTATATCTATATGGGCTTAGGTTTGAGTCAATGGACAATTATAAGAGGTCAAGAGTATGTCGGGTTAGCTCGTGTAAACCCTTGATACTCCTAACGAGAAGGGACACAAGACAATTTAAGATAAAAAAATGGAACTACTTGCAGGAGATCAATTAATTGAACTAGAATAAAAAAGATTAGTTCAATGGACTTGCCTGTTAGTTGACGACGATGAAATTGAACAAGAATAACGGGATCAGTATCCCGGGCAATAGAACACGTGCGAGGTATGTGGCAGCCACGCCAAATCAACATCTCCAATTAGCAACAGCAACAACTCCAAAAGCAACTCCAAGATATTGGTCAACTCCTTCACAATTTTCAAGACAGCAAACACTCCACTCCAACTCCAACACAAACAGATTGCAACACCACTAAACCCTTCGGTCCAATCCCCCACTTCACAAAACCAAACACCAACACAACAATCCTACACCAACTCCAATAAAATCCTTCAACAGTACAGCACCCAACACCAAAAACAACAATACAAACAGCAACCACTAATTCCCAAAATCACTCTTCTTCTCTTTTTAATCCCCAACTCAATCCTTCTTTTCTTCTTCTCAATTAATACCCAGAGAGAGCGAGAGAGACAGAAAAGAGAGAGCGCGAGAGGGAGAAGAGGGGAGAGAGAGCGATGGCGGGAAATGGGGAGCTGCGAACGGCGAGTGAGTGGGGACGGCGGTCAGGGACGAAGCTTCGACTGTGCTTCGGCTTCGACGAGGCTGGAGGTGGGTTGACAGGGAAAGGAGGAGAGCGCACTGGTTCGGCAATGGTGGGAGGAGCTCGAATGGGGATGACGACGGCGGGACCTCGAGCGGCGGTTGAGAGACGGAGAGGCTTGACTGTGGATGTCGCCTGAGGTGACAGGGGAGTTCAGCGGCGACGGAGATCTCGGGGATCGAAGTCGAGGCTGGAGGCGATGACTGGTTGGCGGAGCTCCGATGAGAGAGCTCTGTTTCGCGCTCGAAACAGGGGAGGTGAGTCACGACGGTAGTCGACTGGCTGCGCGAGCGCGAGAGGCGGAGGTTACTGCCAAGGAGTCGAGCGGTGCGAGAAACGGCGGAGGCGAGGGTGAGGGCGGAGATGGAGGTAGTCGAGGCTGTCGATGGAGGGGGAGTTCGTCGAGGTCGGGGCTTCAATGGTGGGGCTTGAACAGTGGAGTGCGGCACTGTGGTGGCAGGAGCGGGAGATGGACGGGAAGATGCGATGGAGAAGGAAGAAGATGGAAGAGGTGGGTTCCGGTTGTTTGGTTGCTTTTGGGTTTGTTCTGTTTGATTGAGAAACAGAGAGAGAGATGGAGAGATGGGTTCGCTCTGAGTTTGGGTTTCTCTGTTTGGATTATCTGGTTTGTTTTGTTCTGTTCATTCTGTTTGGTTTTAACAGAGAAGAAGGGAGAGAGTACGGGAGAGAGGAGAGTGGGGTTTAGTTAGTGATTAAGAGATAATCAGGGGTTAGTTAGAGCTTGTGGGGGTGTGGTTACGGGGATTGAGCAGAGTGGGGAATACGGGAAAGAATTCTATAGGGATAGATGTAGGATTAATCTTTACAAGTATATAGGTTCTGGGTTAGTGGGCTTGGGCTTAATAATGGGTTCAAAAATATTAATTAAACAATTAAGACATTGGGCTGAAATATTTTGGGCTCAAATTGATTTTAATAAAATCAAATACGAATTTGGGCTTAGAATAACAATTGGATTTCAATAGAAGATTTAAAAAGGCTATAAATGCATCGGAAGAAATTTATACGGAATTTGAAATACAAGAATATATAAAAATCCGTATAATTGGAAACAGGGGTTACAAATCCTACCCACCTTACAACAAGAATTTCGTCCTCGAAATTCATTATGGCAGGCAGTAGGACAAAACAAGAGCAGATTTAAGAAATAACAAGGCAAGAGCTTTAGAAGAGAAAACTCAAGTGATGAAGGGTCCAGAATAAGAAAAGGACATAGATAAAGTCGATGTCGAATAATAAATTGACAAAAGATAACAAGTGAAAAGATGAACACGATCTGAACGATGCAAGGAAGGATCAGCAAGAGAATCCTGGGATCTATGGGTTATGGAGCCAATCACGCTTCCGCTGCGCCACTCTGATGGTGATGTTCCAAGCAACATGCATGTCGATGTAAGCCACATGATACCAATCGATGAACCGAGCAGGAAGGCAAGAATGAGGCATCAGGATCAGGGACAGTATGGGCTCAAGAAATATATAATTAAACAATGCAGAACGAATATAAAGTTTGTCTTCAATTTTTAAATGATCAAAAGATATGTTATAGATCAAGACTAATGGGTAGGAGAATTGGGTTATAATTCAAATAACAGGTTTAAATCCAATAAGGAAATATGCTATAGGATTTTGAAATGAACATTAAAATCAAATAGTGAAAAGTACATAAAATTGAGCATGTTCGGGCTCAAAACAAAATAATAGTAATAGTAGCGACAAGCATAATCATACCAATAACAATAATAATAACAAAATATCAACACCGCTAACAATAAAATAACAATGATAATAACAATAATATTAATAATAATAACAATAGTAACAATAACAATAAAAATAATAATGATGATGATAATAATAATAATAACAGAAATGGATATAATAATAATATACACATATGTGTCGGGATGGAAAATTGAGTTTAATAGATTTACTAAAATAATTCAAACAGTAGTAATATATGATATAAGTAATCGATCACTTAAATGTAAAATGAAATTAAAATATACCGTTGTTGCACTAAATAAAATTTTCAAATAGTCAGATGAAATAAAAGTTTCTTAGAAATCAGAATAATATTTTGTTAAAATCTGATCAATTGAAAATGTAACTTGCTGAAAAGAATTTGAAAGCGAAAGGGAGCTATAAAAATCTTAAATACATAAGGTACACGGAAAGATACATATATGCAGGAACAAGGGTTTGGTCTCAAGTTAAATATTAAAAAGGATGCAATCAAGTGTAATATAAAATTTAGGCTCCAACAAAAATACCAATAATAACACCAATAATATTAATATACCGGTAAAATAATAATGTAAGACAGAATATAATTTGGTTCCACAATTTTATTTATTTTTTTTTTTTGGTACGAAAGTAATTCATTATTAACAACAGTAACAATAACAATAACAACGGCAATATCAATATTAATAATGATATCAATAATAATAACGAGAAACATAACAATAATAATAACATTATAAAACAAGGTAAGAATTTGGTTTATCAAGTCTATAAATAAATCAAACAAGAATTTATATAGTCGATCAATATAAATGAAAAGTGAAGTCAAAATACACTATTAATTATCAATCGTAAGGAAATAGGAGACCATTCAATAAAAATTCAAACCCAAATATAAAAATGTTGATAATCATACAAAACAGAGGAACACAGACTAAAAATAATTTTTGGGTAATAGCCAGTCAAGATACATAGAAATACAGACGAATTTAGTTAAGTATATATATTAATAACAATGAATGTGAAAGACATTATAATTATTGAACGTTGACATTAAAATCAATACTCGAAAACACATTAAAGGGTAACGAGTAAAATAAACTAAAATATAAATATGCAAGAAAACTCAAAAGGTGTTCATTAAATATTACTAAAGTAAGCATCAATTCATTAATTAGGACGTGAAAACAAAATTAAGTGAGAATCTAAAGATTAAAGAATTAGGAAACGGTGACAATAAACAGTAATTCACAAAAGAATGAAAACTTATACCATGATTAATGTACTCAATCTTAACATAATGTAAAAATAAGTTGTAAACACAAAATAGGATAAATCAACTATACTAGTTCAAACTGTATGAAAACATAAAGTGTAATTGTATAAACAAAATGCCATAAAGAAAATATTCACTTACCATTAGTTTCATTATATAGGTAAAAATTATCTTGAAATATAAATTAGCAAATACTTAGAAAATCTTACATCCTTAACATCAAGTTGCATGTTTGCCTTCACGACATCAGGCTTCAAGTTGCCGTCCGGATATTCGGCTGCACATTCTGCCTCGCCGATATCCAGTTGCAATTTGCCTCCATTGACATCGAGTTGCATATTTGCCATCTTGACATTAGGTTGCACCGAAATAGTAAAATGAAAAATGTAACCTCCCATATACACAGAGATATGGGACATTAAATGTGAGTATGATGTTATATTTTGAAATTCGTGATATAAAAATAGTAGAAAGTAAGAAATGGAGTTGGATGCCACACAATAAAATATCAAAATAGATGTATAAATTGTAAATATTAAATAGTACAAAATCACAGTAGTGGAAATGATTTATAAAAGTAGGGAGAAAACGGAATAAAATACATGCATAAACACAATGCAATTGTGAAAAAGAAAATAAATATATAGTGTAGCAAATTTACAGAATAATTATGTCATACAAATATACAGTATCGTAGGAGTTAAACGAGCCTCTAACATGTCCTTGAAGATCCTCCGATGCCGATCGACGAACCAAGCGGGAAGAAAAGAATGGACAACTTCAGAATCAAAGGAATATGGATACAAAAGAATAAAATTACACTCAATGAGGAACCAATGAAGATGAGAACTGCAAGGGACGGAAGGAACCAAGGATTGAAAGACTTGAATAAGAATAGATCAAAGAGGAATCCAAATGAGAAGGGTATCTAGATTATATATTGGTTATTCATGTTCATGTGATTAACGTGGTGCGCATATTATCGAGTTAGACTGGCTAGAACCGAACTTGACTGACATATTAGTCAAACATGACTAACACATTAGCCAAACCAGCTAAACTCCAACATAGTTAGAGCCTAACCCGGGCTCTGATACCACTAAAAACCTGTCACGCCCCGCTTCACGGAATACGGAAACGCAGGCACGTAACTGAGGCCCAGCGAATGATATAAGTACGCTGACTTATATCATCCATAAGCTGTACCAGTCTTAATCAACAATATAAGAAAATTTAATCACAGCCACGCAGGAAACATGATCACATAAACTAGAATGAAATTCAATAACCATATCTGGAATATAAAGACTTACCAATTAACTCGAGAGACTCCTGCTCCAATGTAGAGGAACTGCTCATCAATGCCTCCTAGAAATTCTCTTTATGCATCTGTGCTTGATTATCTAAAGAGAAATAATAAATTGTCCTTAGAGCAAGTACGGACAGCAAGTAGTGAAAGCAAAGAGTAAAGGAATAGGTTACTTGAAGGAATATGAATCAAGATCAAATATACGATGACAATAATGGCAGTAATAACAATGGTCTTAATAAAATATACATATATGTCAATTTATGTTCATTAGAGTGTCATTTCTCCTATCTAGTGCACGTACTACTGCATCCCATACTACAGATTCGGTACACGCAAAACAGTGTACGTTTGAGACATAGTGGTGGGGTCTACAGAGCGTGTACTCGGTTTCAATAACAATCATTTACCATTTTCATTCATTCATTCACATTCATTACTTCTCCTTCCATTTCAATACCATTTCAATATAGGCCCTCGAGTACATTTTCTGAGATTTCCCACTACTAGGTCAACCCTTATAAACCCCGGCTTGTTTAGTATCTTATTAAATCATTCATGTCCATGTAAATGTGTATATAATAATGTCAAGGAGACGATAATAATGCAGCAACATGATGCATTGCTAAATAATAAACATGAAGTAATAAATTTAAAACAACAATTCTCTTTTTATTACTTAAACCGATTCCAATTATAGCTGGGTCGAAACCTCAGTACAATGCAGACAATGCAGCAGTAACTTATAAAAAAGCCATCACACATACGTTCATTAAAATGCCAATTAATGTGCTACTACAAATTATGGAACCCATTACAATGTCATATAACGATTAGAATGTCATTTTCTGTGTACAATCCACTTTATGAAGTCATTAATCCAATCACAATTGTCGCATTCAATCAATGTATACAATTACCATTCATTTTCTTTGTACACAATTCTATTCATTTTATTCATATCGATTATATCTATATGGGCTTAGGTTTGAGTCAATGGACAATTATAAGAGGTCAAGAGTATGTCGGGTTAGCTCGTGTAAACCCTTGATACTCCTAACGAGAAGGGACACAAGACAATTTAAGATAAAAAAATGGAACTACTTGCAGGAGATCAATTAATTGAACTAGAATAAAAAAGATTAGTTCAATGGACTTGCCTGTTAGTTGACGACGATGAAATTGAACAAGAATAACGGGATCAGTATCCCGGGCAATAGAACACGTGCGAGGTATGTGGCAGCCACGCCAAATCAGCATCTCCAATTAGCAACAGCAACAACTCCAAAAGCAACTCCAAGATATTGGTCAACTCCTTCACAATTTTCAAGACAGCAAACACTCCACTCCAACTCCAACACAAACAGATTGCAACACCACTAAACCCTTCGGTCCAATCCCCCACTTCACAAAACCAAACACCAACACAACAATCCTACACCAACTCCAATAAAATCCTTCAACAGTACAGCACCCAACACCAAAAACAACAATACAAACAGCAACCACTAATTCCCAAAATCACTCTTCTTCTCTTTTTAATCCCCAACTCAATCCTTCTTTTCTTCTTCTCAATTAATACCCAGAGAGAGCGAGAGAGACAGAAAAGAGAGAGCGCGAGAGGGAGAAGAGGGGAGAGAGAGCGATGGCGGGAAATGGGGAGCTGCGAACGGCGAGTGAGTGGGGACGGCGGTCAGGGACGAAGCTTCGACTGTGCTTCGGCTTCGACGAGGCTGGAGGTGGGTTGACAGGGAAAGGAGGAGAGCGCACTGGTTCGGCAATGGTGGGAGGAGCTCGAATGGGGATGACGACGGCGGGACCTCGAGCGGCGGTTGAGAGACGGAGAGGCTTGACTGTGGATGTCGCCTGAGGTGACAGGGGAGTTCAGCGGCGACGGAGATCTCGGGGATCGAAGTCGAGGCTGGAGGCGATGACTGGTTGGCGGAGCTCCGATGAGAGAGCTCTGTTTCGCGCTCGAAACAGGGGAGGTGAGTCACGACGGTAGTCGACTGGCTGCGCGAGCGCGAGAGGCGGAGGTTACTGCCAAGGAGTCGAGCGGTGCGAGAAACGGCGGAGGCGAGGGTGAGGGCGGAGATGGAGGTAGTCGAGGCTGTCGATGGAGGGGGAGTTCGTCGAGGTCGGGGCTTCAATGGTGGGGCTTGAACAGTGGAGTGCGGCACTGTGGTGGCAGGAGCGGGAGATGGACGGGAAGATGCGATGGAGAAGGAAGAAGATGGAAGAGGTGGGTTCCGGTTGTTTGGTTGCTTTTGGGTTTGTTCTGTTTGATTGAGAAACAGAGAGAGAGATGGAGAGATGGGTTCGCTCTGAGTTTGGGTTTCTCTGTTTGGATTATCTGGTTTGTTTTGTTCTGTTCATTCTGTTTGGTTTTAACAGAGAAGAAGGGAGAGAGTACGGGAGAGAGGAGAGTGGGGTTTAGTTAGTGATTAAGAGATAATCAGGGGTTAGTTAGAGCTTGTGGGGGTGTGGTTACGGGGATTGAGCAGAGTGGGGAATACGGGAAAGAATTCTATAGGGATAGATGTAGGATTAATCTTTACAAGTATATAGGTTCTGGGTTAGTGGGCTTGGGCTTAATAATGGGTTCAAAAATATTAATTAAACAATTAAGACATTGGGCTGAAATATTTTGGGCTCAAATTGATTTTAATAAAATCAAATACGAATTTGGGCTTAGAATAACAATTGGATTTCAATAGAAGATTTAAAAAGGCTATAAATGCATCGGAAGAAATTTATACGGAATTTGAAATACAAGAATACATAAAAATCCGTATAATTGGAAACAGGGGTTACAATCGGACACCACATTGACTTCATTTGGTTTGACTTCCTTCAGTTTTTCTTACTTCCTCTTCATATAAGTCTTACAACTGCACATCATGTGACCCTCTTGTGACAATACCAACACGCAGGTCCATGTCCCCATCGCTGTCATCAGACCCACTCTCAGATGAGCTACTATGATCATTTCTTCTTTGACTGCTCTTAGATCTCCCACGTCACATCTCAACTGAAATTGTAGAATCTCTAGAAGATGATGATGGAAGTCACGCGTTTCTCACTCTTCTCACCTTCACGTTCGGAATGCTACTCACCACATCCTGTGGAGTCGCCGAATCTATCATAGTGTCTGTAATAGTTTGTTCCACCGTATCAAAACTATCGGGCAAAGTAGATAGAAGTAACAATGACTGCCCTTTCTCTAAAAGCTTCAAACCCGCAACTTCCATCCAGTTGTAACCATGCAGTAATTGTTCACATGTTCTGCTACTGAACCCCCTTCCCTCAACTTCATATTAACCAATTTCTTCTTATGAAGATTTTGATTAGATGCCCACGGTTTCTCATACATATCTGTGAGAATCACCATAGCCTCCTTTGTGGTATGTTGCCTTCGAGAACGCCTTTCTACTCAGTCCCAGATGAATCTGCCCTAGCGCCTTTGTTTCAAACGATTCCACTTCACTAAGATCTTCACATCATTGTCTCCACTTTCTAGCTTTTCATAAAAAGAGGACCATCTAGATCTTTCTGACGAAGATACAATATCATTTGAATCTTCCACATCGCAAAGTCACTCTCATTAAACCTTTCGATCTTCGACTTGCTATCGGCCATCCCGAACCTAGTGCTCTGATACCACTTTTTGCAGAATCTACCACAACTCGTAGTGCTAATAGAGGATCTCACACACCACAAACAATAGAAACTTTCCAAGAATGAGATGAACCAAATACAAGCAACCATGATATATACAAGATCTCACAAGAAGACAATCAATATGCAAAGATAACCAATATTTTTTATTCCCCAAGAAATACAAAAATTACAAAGAGATTACAACTTTCAATCTCTCTCTCACCTTTGAAACACTCGGCACAATCCCCTTTTGAAGTTGAACAATGATAAAAGCTCACCAATTCTCTCATCTCTTCTCTTGAGATGGATACAAATCTAAAGTAAACCCTAAAAGATAAACACAAATACAGCTTATTGGACCCAAAACATAAAAGCCCAAATAACATACAGTGCTGATGTCGGTCGATCGCACTTTGGGTCGGTCGACCGCAACGTGTTAAGTCCAAACCCGAGGCATGACCGGTTGATAGCACAATCGACTGTCCCCTTCTCTGTTAAGCCTTGTACACTCAAATAACTCTCAGCAGCTTGGGTCGATCGACCACACATCCAGTCGGTCGACCGCAACTCTTCAATTGCACTCCTTTTACCTGTTGTTGTCTTCTCTATTTTCGTCTTATCCTCTTCTCCAATTTCAAGTACTCCGTGCCTATGCATATTTGAGGCCACAATCCTAACACATGAAAGGTAAGCTATTAGAATAAATGTCTGCCAGCAACAGATAGAACGGTTCTACAACAAAATGGTCGACCGATCAATATCAAAGATGGAGATCTAGTACTACGAAGGTTCGACATCTCCGAACCGAGCAAAAAGGGGAATCTGGCTCCTAATTGGAAAGACCCATATAGGTTCTCCAAAGTTGTGCGCCCTGGCACTTACCTACATGAAGACCTGGGGGGCAGGGTAGTCAAGAGGATTTGGAATGCAGAACACTTGATGAAGTTTCATGATGGCCCCCAACGGTCTGTACTTGTAATGAGGCTCATGAAGCCGACAAATGTAATTAGCGCTCGCCTCTCGGCAACCAATGAATAAATGTTAATTTCTTTTCAAATTCAAATTCAGAAAAGTTTACCAGGTCAAAGTCTCATGCGTTTCCTCATCTCAGTGCCTCGAAATGGCGCTACAACTCCGAGGCTGTCGTGGATTTCTCCGCTAACATGGTCCTTGTCTTAATGCCTCGAAATGGCACTCCGACTCTGAGGTCGTCGCGGATTTCTCCGCTAACATGGTTGTAACCCCTATTTTCGTCAATACTATTTTTTGTGTATTTTTGGTATTTTGATTTTTTGTAAATTATTTTTCCGCTCTCAAATTCCTTTTGTTAAAATGTATTGTTGGACATTCTATTAAAGTCTATTTTTAATCAATAATTTTATTTGTAACTATTTCCTATGATTTTTATATTGTAATACGAATCTTATTATTTTCTTATCATTATGACTTTGATTATTAAGGATATTATTATATTTATTGTTCTTAAACTTATTGTTTATAAAAATTTTGGAAGCCTATAAATCGTAATCTATATTGTATTTTTCTTAGAGTATGGATTTTATATATACCATTTTACTTAATTAAATAATATGTAATATCACTTTGCTCATTATATATTTTGGTCGATGCAAACACAGTCTTGGTCTTTTTGTGAGGTCCTACATTCTATTGTATTTAGTAATATTTGAGTATTAATTTAATGCATACAAATTGGTTATTTGTATTACTATATTATTATTGATCTATTTATTCATTTATTTTTCTAAAACTCTATTCCATTTCTTATTGGATTTCAACCTAAAACCCAACAACCTGTTAGCCTAATTACCTTATATATATTCCATTTAATAACCCTTAACCCTAATCTTATCTTAATCTAATTACCTTACTCTAATCTCGCCGTCTCCTGTTCATCTCCTTCCCGACCTCTCATCTTCCCTCCGTCGCCCCATTGCCTCGTTGACCTCGCCGCCCTCCTCGCCAGCACCAGCGCCTTCGCCACCTCCCACAGCACCGCTCGAGCCCCTCTCTGTTGCACCCCCTTGTGACCCTTCCACCTCGCCTCCTGGTCACGACTCCAACCACGCAACCATCAGCCCCTCCTCCTCGTCTGTTTCCCTCCTAAATCAGAGCTCTGCCACCACCTTCCCTCCATTCCGCCATCGTCCTGCCGTCGTGCCACCCTGTGCGCAGCCCGAGCACCCTTGCCATCTCCACCTTCTTCTCCCCTGATTTCATTTCGAAAACAGAGCTTTCTCGCCTGTGCCGCTCGAGTTCCCTGTGTGCCACCTGCGATCAACCTGAGCTCTGCCTGAGTCGTCGTCGAGCCTCTCGCCGCACCTCCCATGCACCGCCTTGAGCTCCGCCTCCGTTGACAGCTGCTCACACTATCGCAGAGCACCCCCTGGCTCTGTTGGGTGATCAAGACATCCTGGATCATCCGATCGACCTGATCATCCTGATCATCATCTCCACCATCATCAGATATTGATCACTTTGATTCAGAACCGTCTGATCACTTTGGTGATCTTGATCATCACATCATGATCATCACCATCCAGCCCTAAACCAGAGCCGTACGATCTGATCTGATCTGATCTTGATCATCGCTCTTGGATCTCAGTTGTCGGTTCCATTGATTTTGATCATCATCGAGATCTGTGCCTGATTGTGTTCGTCTCATCAAGATCTGTGCCGATCGTGCTCGTGCCTGGGAATTCATTCCCGTTAATCTCTTTCTCTCCGTTGGTTTCGTCGTCGATTTCAAGGCAAGTAACTTGTATAATTTCTGGTTACATATACAAGTACTAAATACCGCCTGTAGTGTGGCTTTCGCCTCTAAATTCATTCTTGTGCACATTCCTTGTTAGATTTTGTCTCAATTTGTTGATCCATCCGTAGTTGTCTCGTTACACACACGACATGAAATTAACTTAGAAATAATTAATTCTTGTTGCATATAAGAATGTTGTTCGTGATCCATGATGTGTTGTATGATCTTGTATGCATGATGTATTAGTCGTAGTATAACTTGTTGTAGACTTTTTAAATACCCCATACCATGTTGCTTGGACACCAATTATACCATCCTTGTGTTTTGTTTTGATTTGGATTTGTTGCACATGAACTAGTCGATTTAATGCATAAGAGAATTTCTATTTTTTGCTGCTTTCCCGTTTTTGTACAGTATTTTAGACCCTATTAAGGTCAGTAAATCAATTTTATTTGTGAATATGAATTATAGATCTCTCTTTCTATTTTCCAAAATTTCTGACAGATCTCAGTTTCGATTTGTGAGTTTCAAGTTATTGCTGTTTTACTACATATGTGTAGAAAATTCCAGATTCGGTGTTATGTGAATTCTGTAGAGTTATTTATTTTTATACTGATGTTAAACATGAAATTTAGATCTAATATTTTGTTGAGTATAACTAGAATTGACTAAGATTTACCCCATTTTCTGTGGATTTATTCGATGACTTTTACAAACTATTCTTTGCTTGCGAACAACTACTATACTTCCAGAAATTTCATGTTGTTCAGTAAAGAACCTAAATTTCAACATGATTCTAGTTATTGTTGGTAAAAAATTTGTAAATATGAAATGTAGCCTACTGTGTCAATTTTATCACCCTTTTGACGGATCTGAATATCAATTTATAATTTGTAATCTATTACTATTTTAGTACTGGTGTGTTCGCAGTTTCAGATTTACAAACTTGCTGTATCTTGCTGTCTTCTGATTTTATTTGACTATACTGTTTATATTGGAATATTATAAAATTATATTTGCTGATAATAGACATACTAGGGAATATGGATTTAATTAGTAAACTTTTATGCCATTTTCCTATTTATGAATATAACCTTGTGATTTCTGACTGAACATATTTTCTGGACATAATTTGTTTTGAACCCTGTTTCTGTGATTATTATGTGACTTGTATATACTTGTTGGATTCGGCCGGAAGTCTATTTTCTAGATTTTTTGACGGATCCAGATTGCATATTCGTGGCAACGGGAATCCCAGATTTGGTGCAATACTGTCCTGCTGTCCAGAACTATAATTTTCATTGTCTTAGTCTATTTAGAATCATTTGTCACCCGTTCGTGTCCTTTATTCAACTTGTACTTGTCCCTTGTTGTCTCGACATGTTTCTTGACTTGTTTGTGCACGTCCATGCTTGTTTGTAATAATAATAAGAAACTAAGCCGGGGTTTAAAGGGATAAATCTAATAGTGGAAAATAGAGAACATTGTACTCGGAAGAGGATCCACAGATTCTACTTGGTACTAGGAGCTTGATACTTGGTTATTTGGAGCTTGACACGTGATTACTTGACACTTGCACACTTGACACGTAATACTTGATACTTAGAGCTTGATACTTTATACTTGATACTTGATACTTGGAGCTTGTCCCTGAGTACACTGCCCTCTATGATCAACTATGAAATCTAAAACGTAAATTGCATGAATGGGCAACCATGTGGTAAGATTTGGTACACATGAAATGCTACCTAAATAAGAATAGATACAAGACTTGAAAACAACACGATCACTTGATACTTGCTACTTGCTACTTGTACATGATACTTGATATTTGACACATGTTACTCGTTACTCGTTTGCATGATACTTGACACTTGTTACATGCCACTTGCACCCGTTTATCTTGTCATGCTACTTTTTCTGTTCTTGATTAGAGTTAGTTGCTCTATTTTGTTGTTACATCCTTTCTACGTTATACTTGCTTCTGTTGTTATTATATTCTTGTTTATCTTTCCTGTACTTGTTGCCTGCACTACAAGCGGTCCGTAACTTGCATTGACGGGCATTTTTTTTCTCTTTTCTTTTTCATGCAATTTGTTAAATTGCAGATTATGGTGATCAGCTGCCCGATGGAGTAGGTGATCAAAGATTCTAGTTGGCTGGAGTCCTTGCTATATCTATTTATTTCTTGTTGCTTATCTTGAATAAATGTAATTTGTTACATGGATATTTGTATTGGGATTTTTGTCCCAGACTTGTGTTTTGTTCCAGACTTGATTATTTGAAATTCAGTATTCTTGCTTCTTGTTTCAAGTAATCTAGTTGACTATATTAATTCAGTTATGCATGCGTGGTTGACTATTTCTCTTGTATATCTCTTGTTTATACTTGTACTCGTTGTAAAGATCCTGACAGCTTATGAATGGTGAAAGTCATTCGCTGGACTTAGTCACATATCCGTATTTCGTATCTCCTTTTTGGGAAGCGGGGCGTGACAAGGTTTTTAGTGGTATCAGAGCTCCATGTTTGGCTAATGTATTAGTTTGACTAATATGTTCGACAAGTTTGGCTCGATCAAGGATTGGCTTAACAGTACACAGACCATGCAATAACATTAATGAATTATAATCAACTTGATCTGGATACTAGCCTTTTTCGATTTATTTTGATCCTTTCTTATTCCATTCCTTGATTCCTTGTTCTTCAGTCTCTTTTAGTCGTCCTCATTTGTTGATTTCTTATTGGGTATGAATTCATTCTTTCCATACCCATATCTTTCTAATTTTGGTGTCATCCATTCTTTTTTATTTTCTACTTGGTCCGCCAATCAGCATTTCTGGTTCTACTTCGACTTGTCAGCAGCTTGGATCATCACCAGGATACGAAGTTGTTGGATCCTATATGCAAGGTAGATAACACTAGAGGGGGGTAAATAGTGTTATCAAAAAACTAAAAAAAATATTAAACTTGAAACACCTGTTAAGTCGACTGGGACGAAAAACCAGTCAACTGAATCGATAGATAATGAAAAAGAGAGTTGATCAACTTAAAGAACAACGAGTCCGTAAGTCGACTTAATAGGAATACCAATTGACTGATTAGACATAGACAGACTAAATAAAATGTAGCAAAATTAAATTTACAAGTTAGAAAGATCAAACCACAGAGAATCAATAATGCTAACACAGCGATACATCCTGGTTCGGTCCTCCCGACCTACGTCCAGTCCCTAAGCAACCCACTTGAGATTTCTCACTATTCTTGAAAAGATTTACAAGAATACCCTACGATCTTTGGCAACAACTATGCCAAACCTATAGACCTCTCTCACCACTAGAGAAAGCAAGACCCCATTATACAACCTAGAGTGAACACTGGATCTACACCAGGAGCCCTTCTCTCCAACCGAGAGTACCACTCTCAAAACCCGACAGTGAACAATAAAGAAATCGAAAAATACAACACCTAGAGCCTTGATTTTTGAATGTATTTTTTGTATTGAGGCTATAGGTCAACTTCTAATCGCAGTCTTGAACTTAATTATTGTTATACCAGACTGAGATTAGAGAACCAAGTCTAAGAGAGAGTGAGAGTTCTTTGAAAACTTTGAGTTCCTTTTCACAAATACTTGAACAAAAGAAAAGACTTGTTTAATGCATGGGTAACCTTTTCCAAGTGAAATCTGAACTCTATTTATAGAGTATCATCTCCAGAGTCGTTGGAAAATAGTTAGCCAACTGTCATCAAATTGCAGAAAAGATTTTGAATTCGAAAATCAAATTTAAACCCTCAGAAAACTATCAAAAACTACTCGAATAATCGACTGGGTTGCCAAAGGAGTTGACTGGTCAGAGCTTGAGTAAGTTCAGATTGTTTTGTACTTGAATAGTCGACTGCTTTAGCAAAGTAAGTCGACTGGTACTTGACAGCTAAACTCATAGAAGCTAGAATTTGACATTTTTGATTTTAATAAACTTTATTTTAGTCCTAGAGGATGTGTGAGTGTATGCATCATGGCTATTACAAGATTTCTAAGCAGACATACCAAAGATTGCAATTTTGTACATCAATTTATATAAACACTCTTTTGTTCTTGAACTGATCACTTTGGAAATCTTTGAAGCTTTGAATGACACTTTTCTTGAAACTTGATCTTGAACCTTGAAAGCTTTGGGTACGCATTGTAAGAGACATGTTGAATAGAACATATGTGTATCGTGTTGTAGTCATCAAAATCATGAATCTACATTCTCCTCCTTTTTTATTATGACAACTATAGAATAGTAACTTTAAGCAACATGCTTCTCCTGAACATAACACACATAGATATGCGAAAAATATTATTAAATTTGCTCCCCCTCAATAAGATAGAACATGCACACAACAATAAGATAGAATATGTACACAACAATAAAATAGAATATGCACACAACCAATCATCATAAAAATCCTCCCCCTTTGGCATCAATAAAAACAGATAAGATAACTGTCACGCCCCGCTTCCCAAAATACGGAAATACAGCGTAAGACTAAGGCCCAGCGAATGATGCGAACACATCATTTATGAGCTGTACAAGTAACTCAACAACAAGATAATTAAATAATCCACGCAGGCATGTAAAATCACAATGTGATCATGAAAGTTCATGACATAGTCCATAACATAACCAACAACTGGGAAATACAAATAGTTACGGGCCAAACATGCCCGGATTACAAAAAAAAAGAGTCGTATGAAATAAAACATAAACTAAAGATAACATGATAAACAAATAGTCTAAAACACTTGATCAGCGACGCCTTCAGGTAACTCTCCATTCGGGCCTGCAAGTACATTATTACAAAAAGAACAGAAAAAGAAAACAAGAAGATGCCCGTTAATACAAGTCACGGGCCGCAAGCGGTACAAGCTAATGAAAAATAGGTACAAAAAAAAAACAAAAGAAAAACTGGAAAAAGAGCAAGGAATCGAGAGTCATGAAATAGGGGAAAGCAATATGTAAACATGATATGAACAAGGCATTATGGAACAAGTGGCATGTAAAACAAGTAATCAAGTAAACAAATATCAAGTCAACATGAACATATAACATGTAATTGGATCATGCAAGTGCACGTGTTAATCTTAAGTCTAATGTTTGATTCTAATCTAGGTAGCACTTCATGCATCCATCTTTTTACTACATGGTTACTACAGTCAATGCAATTTCGTTTAGACTTAGTGGTGGATTTTATAGGTCATGTACTCGGGAAAAATATATCAATTGTATCATGTATCAAGATACGTGCAAACATATAACGTGAAACATATCAAGTCAAACATAGTGTAAACATGTAGCGTGAAACATATGAACATATAGTTCGCAAACTTGCAACTTGTAACTTGCAACTTCTATCGGGAAACCACGAGCACCCGTCCGAGTACGCTGTTCTATATTGTCTACTACTTAAATCTTTTTCCTTATACCCCGGCTTGTTACTTTTATTAATTTTGTTAACATGATCATAATGTAATGAGAACGATGTCAAGTTGTGGACTGGGAACATCAAGGAATTTTGCATGAAATTTGTTCTAAGTCATGAGATGCAAAACATACAGTTTAAAATGTCATACTTGGATCTAGTTTTTTTTTTATTACAAAGTATGGGTCAACAGTATTTTAGGATTATATAAAACAATATTGCAACTACAAAGTGGCATGTATAAAACTGAATCAAAAAGGTATTATAACAACATTCAAATTATTATCATGGGTAAAATAGTCATTCACACTATCCTATATAACCCTAAAAGTACATATGTGTGTATTAATTTGTGTTCATGTCATGCATAAGGCAACAAAGTATTCACGATCATATGTGAATACGGGATTGACAGATTTTGTATAGTAACAGATTGAATTCGATCTATGAATGCAAATTAGAATCAAGAAATATACTTCCGGTATTTATGCAAAGAGCTTGTACTAGAACAAATGAATTTGTACAAGAGATACTTGCCTGATTTGACGATTCAAAAAAAGAGAATAACCGGCGAACTCCCAAAAATCACGTGTGAAATACGTGCAAGAAAGTCCAAGCAAACAAGCCAGCAACTCAGCAAATCCCTACACCGGATCTGATCCAAACACAGAACGGCGATCAAGATCCAATGCGGATGGAACACGAAACAACAAATCCCACTACGACTCCACACCGGATCCCAGGCAGAACACAAAATAGCAAGATGGATCCCCACACACAAAACACTGAACATCAATCTTACGCACTCACGGTTCTTCTTCCCCACGCGACTGAAAGAGAGAGAGCCCGGGAGAGTAGGCAGCGACTGCAGCACGACGGCGAGGACTGGACGGCGAATCAGTCGGGGTGGCGAAGACGATGAGGATGGCGGCTCGCTGATAAGTCTTCGAAGGAGGATGAAGACGGGGATGAAGACATTACAGACGTCACAGTCCGGAAGCGACGACGATGGAGGTGAGGGACAGTGGCGGGGTCTGGCGATGATGTGATGAGGGCAGTTGGCGACGAGGAGCGATGGCGGGAGGTGGTCGAGGCTTCAGAGGATGAGCGGGCGATGTAGGGCTTGGGTTGTAACAGGGCAATGGCGAATGGAGAGGAGCAGGGTGGCGCTGCGGATGACGAGGAGAGCGGAGGCAGGTGAAGCTTCGACAATGGCGGAATGGGAGCACAGGGAAGAAGATGGTGGCGGGGTGTTGGCGTCACGATGGGTTCTCTGGCAGTGCAGGGGGAGGAGCCTCGAGGTCGGGGCTCAGGCGGAGGGTGGTGTCGAGGTGGAGTGCAGGGGATGCAGTGGAGGGGCGCGAGGGAGAAGGTGGAGTTGCGGTTTGGGTTTCGATAATGGGGTGAGTGGGAGGAAGGAGGAGGATGAGCTCTGTGGGTTTTTTTGTTTGGGTTTAAACAGAGAAGGAGAGAGAGAGTACGGGAAAAGAGAGAGTAAGAGGAGTAATAAATGTATAAAAATAATTTAATAATAAGGAGTAGAGTGATTATAGGGGGAGGGGGTTACGGGGTCAAATGGCTGATTGTGTGGAGAAGATTAAAGGTAATTAAAATTTGTTGTAACAGCTAAATAAAGGAGAAGGGATTTCAGGGCTAGTTGATATGGATTTAATTTTGGGGTTACAGGATGTAGGAGAGATTAGGGGAGATCTATGGGGGATTTGTTGATCTGGTCAACAATGAGAGTTTGGGTTTGGGCTAGTGGATTGTTGTGCTATCTATATGATCTAAACTAGACACAAATTAAAAACCTCGCAAGTGTACGAATCGTTTGGAGAAGCGTAGTGACGAGCAAGGGTCGATCCCACAGAGATTGTAGAAATTAACTTTCTAATCAATAAAATAGAAAATAGAATCTTAAAGTGTTGATCTAAAAGTCTAAGGAAATGAAAGGATAAAAATCTAAATTAAATAGCATCACAAATTGAGTCACAAATATCTATTAAAGTAGTTGGGCATTGATTTCCACCTGTAGTCAGTAATGCTAAGTCATATACTACTCTTATTACTCATGTTTGTTCCTTCAAGGGCATGGTATCTACTCCTTAAAGTTAATGTTTTCCTATGCCAAGAATTAGGCATGGTATCTACTCTAATTCGTTTCTTCCCTTAAGTATTTAGCATGGTATCTACTAAGTTGCACTTAAAGAAAATATAAGAACAATGGAAACGAACAAACACTCAAGGTTCTAGAAATTGGTATCAGATCTAGATCCTTCAAGTTGATTGAACCAAGAATCCCTAAAGATTCCCTTGTTACAAGATATGAACACGAGATATGGGTCGTCTCAATATGCTCATATAACAGATTCAGATCTATACTACACAAACTTGATAAACTCAGGTTCTGTATGTCAGTCGACTGGCTGTCACTTCAGTCGACTGCTCTTAGAACATTTGAACAAGTTCGAGCATTATAAATCTATACCAATACTCTCAGGTTTAATTAATAAATAATAGAGTAGCATTTAGAAAAATATAAGCATTACATGACTATGGTTTCAATCAACCCAACTATGAAATTAGTTGCACATAATACAACCTTTATTGATTAATATAATAGAGTTCATGACTACAATAGAAATAAAAATAGAAGAAAGAACAGAAGAACACTGATTTTTATGATGTTGACGTTGAGCCCAATCAGCAGTCGACTCGTTCTCCTTCTTTGATGCTTGCTGTCGATGGCCTTCATGGCTGATCCAGAGATAGTCCGAGAGATAGATCCTCTAGCCGCTTCTTTCTTGGTTGGTATTTATAGAACAAGGGAAGAGAATTAGGGTTTGTACTTTTTGCAGAGAAGTCCTCTTCTTTTGATTATTTCTTTCCTTATTTTCATCTGCGTTTTTATATCTTTCTCTCTTCTTCTTTTCTTCCTTATCTGCTCACCACGTGCTCTTGCTTTGATTGTTGGAGAAGTTGTTATTCGCAGAAAACACCTGGTTTTGGATAACTTAATTTCTGATTCGGATTTGGATGAGGATGCATCTGTTCTTATCTTCTAACTCGCCGCATACCAGTCGACTGGTGTTGGAGTAAGTCGACTGTGTCGAGACTTCTACGTAAACTTGATTTCTCTGTTCAGTCGCCTGTGTGGAAGAATCAGTCGACTGATGATCTGCAGTTTTCTGTGCATTATCCTTAAAGTCCTGAATCTGCTTCGTTTTGCTGTTATAGGCTGTTTCCTATGGAAAAGAGAAAATAAGAGTTAAATACCACATATAGAGCTTTTAAATGTCTAATTGCTTTAAGATTATTGCTCCTAAAGGTGAATAATATTTGGTTCATCATGGATCAAGACCCAATAGGAGGTGGGCTTGGTTTACGGGCTCAAAACAACTAATAATTATAGAATTTGGGCCCATACAAAATAATTTGGACAATTTAGTTTAAATTAAACAATTTGCTTGGGCTTCAAATCAATTAAATAATTAAATGATGCAAAATAGGTTAACATCAATTGGGCTTTAAAAATAATAATAATAATAATAAAGATCATGAAAATAAAAGTAATAACAACATCACTAATTTTAATGATAACAATAATAATATTACTAATAATAAGAACAACCAATATTAATAAAAATGATAACAATGACAATACTAAAAATAATAGTAATAATAATGAAAATAATAAAATAATAATAGCAATGTTATATAAAGGAATTGGGTTTAACAAATTATTAAAGAAGTTCCGAATATTTTTAGTTTGGCTAAAATGAAAATAGTCGATCAATTACAAAATAGAAAGTACGGTAGAATATACCCTTATTCGAAATAACCATAATTCCCGATTAGAAAATATTTTAATAGAAAATTTAAAATGAATTTAACACAACTAAATTTATAAATAATTCGAAATACAGAAAATTATTCAGAAATTATATATTTACGAGAACGAGAGTTACAATAACAAAGGGCAATCCAAAGAGAGAACATAAAGTCATACATAAGCATCCAAATATAGTGCATAATCCAAAGTCAAGGATAAAGTCTTACAAAAATAAATAGAAAAATAATGCAAAATAAAAGAAATGCAATATCAATCTTCGTCTTCGTCACTGTCAGAGGCAGGAGTAGGCTGAGGAAATTGCCAAACAAACAACTTAGTGAGGCTGGAAAGACTAGCCTCTATAGAATCCTGACAACCCAGAATAAGATCCTGACGGTCCATAATGTAGTTTACAGACGAATAAAGACTTTTAGGATGAGAAAAACTTGCCCTAGGACGAGAACGACAACCGGAAGACGAACTAGATGCCAAAGAACGAGGTGGAATGGAAGAGGCCAAAGGTAGAGGTGGAGCATTACGGGTAGGTGAATGAGGAGGAGTATGTAGCAATTCCATACGGGCAAGACCGGCACGATCAAAAGTTTCAAAGCGAGACAGAACACTAGACTCCAAATCTAAATCTACCTTAAAGTGGCTAAAGATATGAGTGAGAATAACACCATAAGGTAAAAAAGAAGTGAGAGCTTTGTGGACACGACTAAATATAACTTGACTCCAGTTGATATGGATATTCCAAAAAATAGCATAAACGGCCGCTTGTAATTCGTGCGAAAATTTATCGTAGCTCCTTGTTTTAGTGATAATATTATACGATAAAATTATTGCAGCAAGCTTTGCAAGCGAGGTGATGTTCTTATTGGTCATAGGAGGACCATGAAGCAAATATTTGGGAAGAAATTTTTTAGACAAAATGGAGGGATCATCAAGTTCAAGTTCCCCTAAATCCAACCCATCAAAAGGAATTTTCAGAAGCTGTCCTAATTTCCTAACATCCAATTTTATATTCACATTTTTAACAAATGTAGTGATAATTATCTCATCACTATCAGCATTACTAGCAACTTTCATATTAGCATAAAACAAATAAATAAGTTGCGGGTAGTAATGGGATTGATTTACGAGAGATAAAAGATCAAACAATCCACGCTGTTGAAACAGTGGAGCAATGGGATAGTTATCTAAATCGGGAAAGTTAATAAATGTACCAGGAAAAATAACCAGTTGGCAAATGGCAAAATATTTTTCAACTAGGTTTGAATTCCTCAAATATTGAAGGTAATTCGGATGGGTTTGTTCATCCTCAACAGGAGTAGAAGACCTAGATCTTTTGGATTTCGACATGAATATAATTGAACAACCTAAAAGACCTAAAGTGATCAGAGAAAGATACAGAGAACAAATGTTACCCAACATCAAAGAGAGAAAAGAAGACCAAATCAGAGAAACTCCAAGTAAAGAAGTAAGCTCTAACCAGCGATCTTGCAGCAAACTCCAATCAGCGATCTTGCGAGAAAAAGAAATCCAAGAAACCTCAGCAGTCGTCTGGTTCTAGAAGAAGAGTAAAAGGGTAAAGTGAAAAGAAGCTAGGATTTTACAAGATAAAAAAAAGGTAGAGATTAAAAGATAGGATTAATTGATGGTGGAGATCAAATAGATAGTAAAAGTAACGCGGGTCGGGTCTAAGAAGTGCAAAAGAAACCCCAAACAAGTGACAATTCAGATATAAAAAAAATCAAGAAAGAAACAAATACATAAGCTAGGTATATATCCGACTCAAATAAAATAAGTTGACTTAGACAACAATTTTTTAGGAAATATCATGATATGAACAGATTCCTAGTTCTCGTCTAAACTTTATAAAAATGTCTTCTTTCAACGGTTTGGTAAAAATATCTGCTATTTGTTTAGAAAATCAGCTCGGATCTAAATGAGGTTATGGAGATTGAGAACGACGAACCATTTGGGAAGATTCCAGATCCTCGAGCTTCGAGATTCGCGACAGAGAGATGGAAGATGGAGTTTGACAGGAAATGGGAGCAGAGGTGGAAAAGATCTAGAAGACGAAGGCGTGTTAGTAGTTGTATATACAGGGTGATAATATCACCACCTACTGGCAAGTGCAGTGCATGTAAAAACTTAGTTAATGACGGATCAAATCACACGGAAAAATAGCAAATATGGAAGTACTAATGGATTGTTGGATTATGTACTGAATATAATTTTGATACGTAATACGGCTTTCGTGTAGTAAAAGCAAGTTATAACACAATAGAATGCTCTGAATGTGAGGTTTTTTTGGTGTAGCTGATACGAAGCTGCTCCTACGAGACTGAGAAGCAGTAGTACATTAGAAAAGTAAGAGAGCGTGATAAAAGCCCTCTACTTGGTAGCCTGCGCAATTACGTTGCTTATCGAACCCGCCTCCTCTTTTGCAGTCTGTACCAGTGAGTCCTGCAAAAAAAGCACCAGGAAAAGAAGAAAGTTGAGAATGCATTTCATATAGGCAACAACCGAAAGATGTTCATATTATTAATAAACAAAAAATTACCGAGCAATCTGACTAACAATACAGCTGGTAGATGAAATGTTTACAAGAATACACATATTGACACTTGAGATTATTTATTAAATATCTAGCAGTAGATTCAAAAATTTTCTCTTCAAATACACATTTTGACACTTGAGATTATGTATTAAATATCTAGCAGTAGATTCATAATTTTTCTCTTCAAAAGTAAAGTTTTTGCGATTGTTCCAGAAAAAAGTTGCAACATAAACAGTCGAAAGGCAACTGGCATCCAAAGGTTACTTTCCGTTTCCGCAATCTTCAGCCACATGTAAGTTTCTGGCTGGTGGCAATGGTGCCCTAAGATTTTAAAATATGAATATTAATAGAGACCGACTGTGTCAATACTTGGAAGCTCCTTGCAAAATAGCATTACTACACACGAAAAGTTGCCCCACACGAGAAAATTAAAAATGCATATTTGGTAATATTTACGTTCTTTAAATTTTGTAAAGAAAATGTCATCTGATATCAATTCAGTGAATCATTTTGCTAAGTTCAGGGTGTAGTTTGACAGTCTAAACATACATGATCGTGGTCAGTAGATGATTAAACTGAAATAAAAAGTAGAACGAAAAATGGATGCATTTTTTCAATTCAACTCTAGCAAGTACCTTATGAAAATTAAAGATCAAATCCAACTCGCACACCTAAACAAGCCAACAAGGAGAAAGTCGCAAAAAAAAATCTCTGATTCTGTTCAAATAAGCCAAAATAACGATCTAATGTCTCAACAAAATGGTGAATAATTTCGAGGATCACCAATTCATTGCCGTCCTCATCAACGCGCATGCAGAAGTAAAGGCTAGCATATCTGCATATGATGTTTATAGAACCAAATTATTATAATACAACGAAAAAACAATGCATTTTGAATGAAAATTGAATTTTCACAGCAATATTGCATTACCTTCGGTATACAACTTTGTAGCCTCTCCACTCAATGAAATTGCACAGCTTTGGGCCTCGGGCCAAAATAACTCCACTAAGCTCTCGAATGACCTGTATATGACAAATGCATTTAGGAAGCAAACATATAAATCAAAAATTCTAGACAGTCAAAGATCGGACACAACCAAAATTAGGAATCTTGTGTGCACTTTGGAACACAATATGAAATAAAACAATTGAGTTAGCACTTAGTAGCATCAACAACAAGTCACATTCTTCAAATCCTTGGAAACTAAACATGGAAGGGAAACAGTGAAACAAAACTTATGGCAGTTCATACAACCACGAGAGTAGAGTTCGAATCTAATATTGTGAGAGCAAAGTTTATGATCAAAAGAAGACCAATTGAACGCAAATGCGACAGTGTTGACAAAAAGAAAATTCGATCATGCTATCAAATATAAAAATACTGACAGAAATGACATTGTGAATGTATTGGCATATTCTTAACAAGAATAGCACTAGTTCTTTAATAAATGTATGACAAATTTTGCAGGTAGGATAAGAACGAACCCAGCAAGATTCATTGATAAATGGGACATAAACAGATAAAAGGACGAAACAGGAGATTTCAAAAAACGGTTTACCTTGGACCTTTCCTATTGCGGGTATGGAGAGTACCATTTCGTCAATCTGACTTTCCCTTGTCGACTAATCAGAAGTACAAAATGGTTGTGTGTAAAGAAAGGAAAATCCAATTACAATTTTGTAACAGATATTTGTAGGTGATTTACCATCCACTCAGTATGTATATATGAATCATATGATATTTTTAAACATTGATAAGATAAGTCTACTGTTAACTACGGGATTTATATCTCTACCAAATAACAGGTAATGTATACGATGACAATACTGACATCGCTTCCCACCCCCCATTCATCAAGGTGGCAGCAGCTATAATTATATCTATCGTCGAGTAATATCCACATAACCAGGGTTATTAAGAAAACATAAAACTTAACCAACGGACGAAACAATCATTCATGGAGATCTAAACACCGTTATTGTCTAAACGATACCTGCTATCTTGGGGCATGTTTGGATATAGCGGTGAGGTAGGATATGGGCATTAACGCAAGGCCATCTAAAGATACTTCCAGCTATCCTGACTTGGATTGCTAAAGACACATTTCGGAATTGGGATACAAGTTATCTCACCCCACAAACTGAGATACTTGGAGTCATCTAAGTTCTAAGGTAGCCTACCTCCTCCTAGAAGCAAAATTGATTTGAGATAAGTTCACTAGTGTTATCAAACAGTAACTGAAGTAATTTGAAAGTGGAGGTAGAGATAAGTAAACTGAAACCCACCAGGCACATCTCTCCAATTATATCTCCAATTGGATGGTTAATGTGGACTTGTAACAACCATTTAGTATGATTCAACAACAATAACAACAACAAAGTCTTTAACACAAATTTTGTTGTCGGCTTTATCCTTATGTTTTCAAATTCCTATTTATAGCTTCAACCCAAATTCGTTTCCGTCCACCCCTAGTCCGTCTTCCTCTTTTATATACCATCCTATCAATTTTCTTACCTGATCAGTTACCGATCCTCATTGTAAGTGTCCAAACCACCGCTGTGAACGAAAATTGCTTTCATTGAAAATTTCTGGTACTGTTAGAAATAATTATGTTTAACTTCAAAATTTTTCAAATAAGTAAGGCACTTTTTTATAAGCAATTTTTAGGTACTTTAAGAAAAATGATAAGAAATGTAGTTCTAGAGGGATTAAACACACTTTAAATTAAGTTCTTCAAACACCTATTTTGAATCTAAAACAGCTTTTATATCCAAAAGCATCATCCAAAAGCAGTGTCAAATGAAGCCTAATCTCCCTTGCATTTTAACCATCTAAAAATAAATTGAATTTCACTTTCCTACTTGTTAATAATCTTCCCTTTTAAACACGCACCATGAACCTAGTTTTCGTGCAATCCTTGTGCACTTTTGCGTGGTGGAACAATTATACAATTTGCGAGGAAATCACTGCTCCCCTAGTTACAACAACATTGCAAATTTTGCAAATTTAACCCATCCTAGAGCATCCAAATTGCCATTTTATAGCAAATCGATCGCTGCAGTGGTTTTCTATTTTGCTATTTTTTAGCAAATCTGCTATATTCGTTTCTCATATATGAGAAACAGAATAGCGATTCTCAAATTTTGAAAGACGGTACAACATATACCGTCCGGTATATGTTATACCGTCTCATTAATTTTTTTTTTTTTTAAAAGTGGGTCGGACGGTATAACATATACCGTCCGGTATATGTTATACCGGCCCACGTATATATATATATTTTTTTTCTAATCCAACGGTCAGATTTATTCTAAAAAATAAAATAAAATAAACTAAAATAAAAAGGTTAGACGGTATAACATATACCGGCCGGTATATGTTATACCGGCTGACCAAAGAATCTGATAGTTAATATACTTTAATAGGTTTAGTGGGTAGGTTAGGTGGATATAAATAGGTTTAGTTAATTTTTGGATAGGTTTAGTTATTATTATATTATTTAATTTATTTAACTAATATAGTTTAATAGTTAATAAGTAATTAACTTTTTTAAATTTATTTTTAAACGATGAGACGGTATAACATATACCGTCGCTCGCTTATTTTCTAAAAAATGAGAAACATATAGCAAACGATCACTGCAGCAAACAGGTTTATTTGCTATTACTGTAGCTGCCATTTTTTAACATATGAGAAAAACGACTGTGGATGCTCTTATAGAATAAAATTATCATACAATGAATCATTATAACTCGAAGCTTCCATTCGTTTAAGGTAATTAAGATTACGTTAACACTAAATTAGGGCAGACCTCCCTCAAATCAAACCCTAACAAATACAATCCAAACGCACCAAAACTGCGCGCCACTGCATTCATGACATCATCGATTTCAACGAACGATTGATTCGTTCGTGTTATGATCCAAATTTAGTCCCACATAGGTTATATGGGGAACCAATGTTGGGTAGTTATAAACTTGGGCTCCCTCCCTTTAACAGCTAGCTTTTAAGGGTGAGTTCTCCTAGGTTCCTAACAATTGGTATCAGAGCCAACCCCATGCTTCTTAATTCGCTCTAGAGGCTAGATTAAAATTACTGGTAGACCCGGGTCAGGCCAGTGTCGCTAGAGTGAAAGCCGCCGAGAGTCGGAAAGGGCTACCTAGAGGCTAGATTAAAATTACTGGTAGGGCCGGGCCGGGCCAGTGTCGCTAGAGTGAATACCGCCGAGGGCGGCGGCTTACGGAAGTGTGGTGGAATGTTATGATCCAAATTTAGTCCCACATCGGTTATATGGAGAACCAATGTTGGGTAGTTATAAACTTGGGCTCCCTCCCTTTAACAGCTAGCTTTTAAGGGTGAGTTCTCCTAGGTTCCTAACAATTGGTATCAGAGCCGACCCCATGCTTCTTAATTCGCTCTAGAGGCTGGATTAAAATTACTGGTAGACCCGGGTTGGGCCAGTGTCGCTAGAGTGAAAGCCGCCGAGAGTCGGAAAGAGCTACCTAGAGGCTGGATTAAAATTACTGGTAGGTCCGGGCCGGGCCAGTGTCGCTAGAGTGAATACCGCCGAGGGCGGCGGGTTACGGAAGCGTGGTGGAATGTTATGATCCAAATTTAGTCCCACATAGGTTATATGGGGAACCAATGTTGGGTAGTTATAAACTTGGGCTCCCTCCCTTTAACAGCTAGCTTATGGGGAACCAATGTTGGGTAGTTATAAACTTGGGCTCCCTCCCTTTAACAGCTAGCTTTTAAGTGTGAGTTCTCCTAGGTTCCTAACAGTTCGTCAAGACTAATCCGATCTATGTACTTAAAAAACGCGGGAAAATCAGCTGGATATTAATGAGGTTATGGAGATTGAGAACGACGAACCATTTGGGAAGATTCTAGATCCTCGAGCTTCGAGATTCGCGATGGACAGACGGAAGATGGAGTTTGACGGGAAATGGGAGCAGAGGTGGAAAAGATCTAGAAGACGAAGGTGTGTTAGTTGTTGTATATACGGGGGTGATAATATCACCACCCATTGGCACGTGCAGTGCATGTAAAAACTTAGTTAATGACCAATCAAATCACAGGGGAAAAATAGCAAATATGGAAGTTACAGTAAACTTAGTTATAAGAGCATCAACAGTGGTATTTCTCATATTATACAATATGGCAGCTACAGTAATAGCATATGAGGCAAGGTGGTGCAGTGGTTGTTTGCAATATTTTTTTTTAAATGGGAGAGACGATATAACATATATCGTCCCTGAAAGAAAGAAAGAAAAAAAGCGTTCAAGTGTCGGACGGGATAACATATCCCGTCCTAGAAATAGGTAACTTTATTTACAAATATTAATTACTTATTAACTATTAATTTATGTTAATTAAATAAATTAAATAATATAATATTAACTAAACCTAATTATAAACTAACTAATCCTAAAATTAACTACACCTAACCTAGGACGGGATATGTTCTCTTGGACGGTACATGTTGTACCGTCCAGGATTTCAGGGGAATTTTTTTTAAAAAAATTTTGGGCAAAATCTGGCCGTCGGATTAAAAAAAAAAAAATTTAAAATTAGAAAATTGGGACGGTATATGTTAAACCGTCCGAAGCGAATAAAAAATATTAAAATAAGAGGGACGGTATATGTTATACCGTTCTTTATAATTTGAGAATCGCTACTTTGTTTCTCATTTTTGAGAAATGAATATAGAAAGTTTGCCAAAAAATGGCAAAATAGAAAACCGTTGCAGCATGCCATTTGCTATAATATGGCAAATTGGCAAATATAAGAAACCACTGTGGATGCTCTAAGAGCATCCACAATGGCATTTCTCAAATTTTAAAAAATGGCAGCTATAGTGTTAGCATTTAACGAAACGGTCTGTAGTGCTTGTTTGCTATATTTTTCTCATTTTTACATGTATCGTCCGTTGATGCGTAAAATAAAAAAAGAAAGAGACGAGACAACATGTTTCGTCCCTCTCAATTTTTTTTAAAAAATTTGCGTGGGACGGCAAAACATTTACCGTCGCGCAATTTTTTTTTTAAAATGGGAGACCATACATGTTGTATCGTCTCTTTCCTTAACAAAAAAAAAATTCATTAATAATTAACTATTAAAATATGTTAATTAAATAATATAATAATATCTAAACCTAATTAAAACCAACTAAACCTACTCACTAATCCCTCCTCAATTCAAGGACGGGATGTCCCGTCCAAGAATTTTTCCTTTTTTTTTTCCCCGGCGAATCTGACCGTTCGATCTATTTAAAAAAAAAACGATCCATGTTGTATCGTCCGACGTTATTAAAATAAAATAAAATAAAATAAAGTAATTGGGATGATACATGTATCGTCCGACGTTATTAAAAAAAAAAATTGGGACGAGAAATGTTGTCCCGTCTCTTATAATTTGAGAATCACAATTTCGTTTCTCAAAAATGAGAAGCGACTGTAGCGATTTTGCCAAAATATGGCAAAATAGCTAACGACTGCAGCGTCATGTTTCTCAAAAAATGGCATATTGGCAAATATAGCAAACGACTGTGGATGCTCTAATGGATTGTTGGATAATGTACCGTATATAATTTTGATAAGTATTACTGCTTTCGTGTAGTAAAAGCAAGTTGTAACGCAATAGAATGCTCTGAATGTGATAGAGGTTTTTTCGGTGTAGCTGATACGAAGCTGCTCCTACAAGACATCTAGCCAATAAAAGCCCTCCATTGCTGCTCTTGCTATTGTTTGTTGGGCATGTGGTTGCTCGTGTTTGTACGTGTTGTTGCTGTGTTGCTGTGTGTCTCTTTGCACGTGTGTGTGCGTGCTTTGAAAGTTCGTGTATCATACGTGAGTGGTATCATTGGTCCGGGATCCTAATCCCGTTATTCTTGCATATTCGGGCTTAACGTCGTTATAAAGGCAAGTCTACTTGAACTCACTCGTCATTCTAGTTCAAGATTGTTGATCTCTGCAGGTAGTTCTCTTTCAATTATCATATTGTTATATTGTATACCTTCCGTTGAAGATATCGAGGGTTTACACGAGCTAACCCGAGGTATTCTTGACTTCGTGCCAATATCTATTGTTTAAAACCCAAGCTTGTATATAGTCATATGCACACACGACATGAATAACTTGACTAGAAACTCGCATATAGGAATTATAGGGTGATTTGAGTGCATGTCGATTGATTGTGATCTCAAGACATGAATCGTAACAGGATAGTTTTGCTTTGTGTGTTATAGAAATTCATCTTAAATTGTTGCATATAATGTTAGTGCATTCCACGATATAGGAGCATGTAGATTGTTCATTTTGACGGATGTATATGATTGCATTTCATCTTATCCTGCCGCCTGTCCTGTTTTGTACTGAGATTTCGACTCTGTTACTATTAAAATCAACTGGAACTATATAAAAAGAAATTGTAGCTTGAGGAATCTAGTTTCCAGAACATCTTACGGATCTAGATTCTGATTCATGAGCTGTTAGATATCACACTTTTTTTCACTGCTGGCTGTGTATTTTCAGATTCGCTGTTTAGTGGAACATCGACACAACTTGTATTGAAACACAGGATTAACAGTGGAATAATGACATGAAATTCTCCAGGAAATTAATAGACATGCTTAGGGTCCACTTTCTAAATTTTATAGATTTTTGTATTGAATTTACACCTTGATTTTACGTGTAGAGATTCGACTGTAGACTGCTGCAAGAACCTTCAATCTGTAAAGAATAGAGTAATCGACCTAGCTATAGTCAGAATCATTTGAAACTTACTGAATATTAATTGTAGCCCCATGTGTCTATTTTCCAGAACGTTCGACGAAATTGAATTCCGATTCATAATCTGTTAGATATCAGTCTTTTAGTACTACTAGGTCTGGATTTCCAGATTCACAATTTTATGTGTATCACCTTGATCTATTAATTAACAGAACATGTTAATAGTAAAATTAAATCTGAAATAAATTTGGCTGAGACTAAACATACTTATGATTCACCCTGAATTTTTGTAAATTTAATTGATGAGTTTTCTAACCTGAAACATATATGAGAACGCAATCTATAACCTGCTGCCTGAACATGAAATCTGAAAAATTAGGAGTTTCGACCTAGTTTCTGTATTTTTTATATATAGTGTGCATATGCGCTCGAACCGGTAGAGGGTCTAGTTTCTAGAATCCCTGATGGATCCAGATTTGCCTTCCTGTAGCAGCGGAAAAGTTCACTTTTGTAGAACAACGTCTTGCTGTCCAGAATATGCGCTTTCATAGTATTGCATGTAAACGTGTTAACCTTGAATCTAGTGAATGAGAACCAAATATATATCATGCATCGCATCATTTTTTTGCATCCTTATCATCACCTTGACACTCTTATACACATTTGCATGATCATGATTAACATAATAAAATATTAACAAGTCGGGGTATTATGGGTTGACTTGGTAGTGAACAATCGGAAACTGTACTCGGTAGGACCCTTCTTGTTTACATGAACACTTGACATTGTAGGTGGAGAAATCTTTGTTATCTTTTTATCACGTCATCACGTTATCTTGTTATCACGTTCTTATGATATCCGAGTACACGATCTATTGAGTTCACCATCAGTCTAAAACAAACATTGGTTGCATGCACCGAACCTGTGGTATGGGACGCAGTAATACATGCATTAGTTAGCCTAAATACTAATAGACTAGATTGACACTTGCATCATTGATCATGACTATTGATATTGACATTATTTATTAATTATTATTATTGAAAATTGCATTGTTAAATCTAGACTCTTCATCAGTCCCTGCTATTGCTTTTGATTTTGTTTTAGCTTCATATTCCTTGATGTACCAAGTTCCTTTACTCTTTATTTTTCTCTAGTTGCTATCCATAATAGCTCTAATGGACTCCCCCCCCCCCTCCTCCCAACTCTAGATGATCAAACTATAGGTGCACAAGGAGAATTGCCTGAAGGTCTAGTAATTCTTTTAGGATGGAAGCTGGAGCATTGCCTACAATAACTTATTTCCTGCATGTTTATTTCGTTTGCATTATTACTTTGTTGAACTTTGTATTCCGTGCTTGTTGACCCAAAGTTGTTTAATCCCAGTTGTTGGTTATTACTTTGGACTGTTGCATGTTTTATCATAGTATCCTTGTTTATGTGATTATGTTTTTCCTGCGTGGTTGTGATTATTCTTTCCATATTGTTGAGTTAAGATTGGTACAGCTTATGGATGATGTTAATATCATTCGCTGGGCCTTCGTCACGGACTCGTATTCCCGTATTTTGGAAAGTGGGGCATGATAAAAAATTTAATTATTAATATTTTTTGGGGACCTTACATTACTTCCTTCTTAGAGTAGTTCTGTCCTCAGAACTACGCTTGATAGGGAGAGAACAAGATATACAAGGTCACAGAATCAATCCCGGGAATGTGTCCCTCATACGGCTCTCCGGCTACGAAGGGCTTCCTCCACGAACTGGTTTCTCCAGAGCACCTTGACCATCTGAATGACTTTATTTCTCAGTACCTTCTCTTAACGATCTAGGATCTTCACTGGCTATTCTTTGTAAGAGAGGTCCACCTGCAAATCCTCAGGAATCTTTGGCAGCTGGTGGCTCGGATCTGGTACATATCCCCTTAGCATCGAGACATGGAATACATCGTGCACTTGTGCCAACTTTGCCGGTAGCTCTAACTTGTACGCCACCTTTCCGACCCTCTTCAGAATCTTATATGGTCCAATATACCTTGGGGATAACTTGCCACCCCTTCCAATTCTGATTACACCCTTGGTGGGTGAGACTTTCAAGAACACTGATTTGCCTTCTTCAAATTCTAGTTCCCTTCGGCGGTTTCGGCATAGCTTTTCTGTCTGCTCTATGCTATTAGTAATCTTTTCCTGATTAGCTCAATCTTCTCTGAAGCCTGCTGTACAATTTCAGGTCCCAAAATCTGTCTCTCTTCTACTTCATACAACATACGGGCGTCCTACATTTCCTTCCATAAAGTGCTTCGTATGGAGCCATACCAATACTAGCTTGGAAACTGTTATTATAAGCAAATTCTACTAGAGCTAAGTACTTCTCCCAGCTCCCTTCGAAGTCCATGACACACACCCTTAGCATATCTTCCATAATTCTATTTATTCTCACGGTTTGTCCATCCGTTTTTGGGTGAAAAGTTGTATTGAAATCTGTCATAGTTCCTACAGCTGCTTGCAGACCCTGCTAGAATCATGAAGTGATCCTTGCATCTCTGTCGGAGACTATTGATACGGGCACTCCATGTGGTTTCACTACCCCTTCAATGTACACTTCGGCCAACTTCTCCAATGACCATGTAATTTTTACTGGAAGAAAATGTGCAGACTTCGTCAAACAGTCTACAATAACCTAGATAGAGTCGTTACCTTTAGAACTCCTGGGTAAACCCGTGATGGTGTCCATATTGATGTTCTCCCACTTCCACTCTAGAATGGGTAGCGGTTGTAGTAATCCTCCGGGCTTCTGAGTCTCTGCCTTGATCTTCTGACATGTAAGACATCTGGCCACAAACCTTGCTATATCCCGCTTCATTCCGGCCCACCAATAATATTGTTTCACATACCGATACATCTTTGTACATCCCAGCAAGTAGAGTGGTGTTCACTTCCTTCACGATTTGTTCCCTTAGATCCTCATCCTTGGGTATGCACAACCTGTTCCCGAGCCACAGTAATCCTTCCCTTCTAGAAGTTTCCATTCATTCACATGCTCCTTCATTGCTTGAATATCTGCATCCCATTCCTGAGCCCCCTTGAATTGCTCCTTCAGGCTTGGCTGTAACTCCAACCGAGTTAAAATTGCCCCCAGATCTTGAGTGACCATCTTGATACCGACCTGCCTAATCTCATCCTCTAACTTTTTCCTGGTTGCAATCAAAGTGGATATGCTTCTTTTCCTACTAAGTGCATCTGCCACTACATTTGTCTTCCCCGGATGGTATAGAATTTCTGGTTTGATATCATCCAAGACTTCCAACCATCGCCTCTACCGCAGATTCAAATCTTTCTGCTGGTATATGTACTTTAGGCTCTTTTGATCTGTATACAATTTCACCTTTGCCCTGTAGATATAATGTCGCCATATTTTTAAGGCAAAAATTACTGCGGCTAGCTCCAAATCATGCGTGGGATAGTTCTTTTCGTGTGGTCGGAGTTGCCTTGATCCTTAGGCTATTACTCTTCCTTCTTGCATCAGGATGCACCCAAATTCCAAATGTGAAGCATCATTGTAGATCACGTACCATTTGTCCGCTTGAGGCAAGACCAAAATTGGTGCCGAAGTCAACCGATTTTTCAACTCTTGGAAGCCTTCCTCACACTTTTCAGTCCATTCAAATTTCTTGTCCTTCCTTGTAAAGGCTGTGAGCGGCACTACTATCTTTGCATAGTCCTGGATGAACTTTCGGTAGTATCCGATTAACCCTATGAAACTTCTGACTTCTTTCACTGTTTTCGGTTGAGGCCAATCCTTCACTACTTCAATCTTTCGTGGATCAGTGGTCACTCCCTCCTTAGAAAGGACATGGCCAAGGAATGCAACTTCTTTCTTCCATAACTCACACTTGGACAACTTCGCATACAATTTTTGTTCTTGTAGCTTGTTCAGTACTGCAGTCAAGTGCCTGGCATGCTCTCCCTCTGATCTTGAGTACACCAAAATATCGTCTATGAAGGCCACAACGAACGATTTGATGAATGGACGAAGAATCTGGTTCATCATATCCATAAAAATTGCTGGAGCATTGGTCACTCTGAATGGCATTACTAAGAACTCGTAGTGACCATGCCGAGTCCTGAATGTCATCTTTGGTACATCCTCCTCTTTGACACGGAATTGATGGTAGCCTGACCGCAGATCAATCTTTGAGAATACAGCTGCTCTCTGAAGCTGATCGAATAAGTCATCGATCCTGGGAATTGGATACTTGTTCCGAACTATAACTTTATTCAATTTCCGGTAATCAATACACATTCTTGCTGAACCATCTTTCTTTTTTTACCAGTAACACTGGTGCTCCCCAGGGTGAAGCACTAGGCCTGATAAATCCTTTCTGCACTAGTTCCTCAATTTGCTGCTTGATTTCATTCTGCTCTACGGGTGCCATCCGATATGGTGCCTTAAATACTGGCGCACTGCCTGGTTGAACAACGATGCTGAACTCCAGATCCCTGTGTGGAGGTAATCCTGGTAACTCCTCCAAAAATACAAGTGGGAAGTCCCGTATAATGGGTATCTTCTGAACCTCCTCTGGTACCTTCATCCCAGCTGTAGTGGCCAGAAACTTCCCTATCTTCTTCTTACCTTGAAACACAATCTCCGACCTTCCGGGCGCCCTCACGGTTACCTCTTTTTCCTTGCAGTCTATGGTAGCCCTATACCTCGACATCCAATCCATCCCGATTACCACATCTATTCCCACAAATCCCAGATCCAATAGGTTCACACTTAGGGTTTCACCTCCGATCACAGTCTTGTAGTCTTTATAACACACACTGGTAGTTAGAGTAGCTCCCGACAGCGTAGCCACCTCCAAAGCTAATTCAGGAGTTGCTGGATGCGTGCATTTCAACATCTCAGAAAAAGACTTAGACACAAAAGTGTGAGATGATTTACTATCGAACAAAACACTAGCTTGGATTCCATTGATAATTAAAAACTCTGTTACAAAAAGTTACAGCTTCATCAACTTCCTTACATAGTTCAAAAATAGACTTAAACATCCTACATATCATTTTATACCAGTTATTACACCTTCATTCCCTTCTGCATCCTCCTCGGTTAGGGCAAAGACACGTCCTTGGCGAAGAGGGTTCTTTCCCTTGTCATTTGTCTTCTGAGTCGGCCTGTCATTGCGTTTCTGAAGTTGGGGACAGCTGGATCTGACGTGCCTAGCCCTTCCACAATTGAAGCATGCAAGTGGGCTAGTATGCAATTTGTGCTTTGGGCATTGATTCTTGAAATTTCCTAGCTCACCACAATTAAAACAGCTCCCTGGCTGGAGGGTTCTTGTCCTGTCATTGGGCTTCTGGAACTTCGGTCTTTGACCTTGCTTCTGGAAGTTTAAGGCTGGAACAGACCTTTTCCCCTTGTTCGAGCTTCCTGTCCATCCTTGTGACGACTGATTCTATTTCATTTCTATCTCCGTAACGGCTGCCCGACGAACTAGTTTGTCAAACCTTCGAATACAAAGTGACACCATCCTTGACCTTAACGCCGACCTCAACCCTTGCTCAAACCTTTTCGCCTTCTTTACCTCATCATGTACCACCTCAGGAGCATACCGAGACAACTGTGTAAATTTCGTCTCATACTCTCTGACTGACATATTTCCTTGGTTTAAGTTGAGGAATTCCATGGACTTTTTTTCCTGGACATCGAGAGGGAAATAGTGCTGTCTAAACTCCTCGAGAAAGTCTTCCCATGTTACAGAGCCATCTCCCAAGCTGCATTTTATGGATTGCCACCAGACACCCGCATCCTTCTCCAGAAGAATAGTTGTTATTTAACCTTGATCTCCTCCAGTGTCTCAAGCACTTCGAAGACAATCTCCACTTGTTGTATCCAGTTGCCGCTTCTGTGGGATCTGCTTGGCCGTCAAAGACTGGCGGCTTCATCCTTTTAAAGGACTCTACCAGCTTGACTGAACTATCATGTTCGGTAGGTTCCTTCCTTGTGCCTGCTGTGGCATGAAGTTCTTACTTGCTTCCACAAATGCCCCCATCATTTGATAGACATGGGCAAACTCTGCTTTGACATTGAGGCCGGTTCCATTGGCCCCACTACCCTCGACTTCAGACCATCCACTGGGACCACTCCTAGTCCTTCTCGACATCTGATGCATGGTAGGAAACATTCACATATGGGTGCCTTAATATGGTGTTGTGAAAAAAGAAGGAAAATTGGCATTTAACAGCAATAATGTAACACCAGTATTTAGGTAAAACATAATACTCAGATCTTCATTCATTCATTCATATATACATAACAGTCCAGATAGTCACTTGCACATATACACCCCACATATACACTCCAAAACATATCCATAGTTGCAAAACATGCAAAACACACAAAACATATACTAAGCTTGCTTTTACTGATTGGTTCTTGCGGAGTTCACAACTTCCTGCACCGCTCCCTAAGACTGCCCTGATTGGGCTCGCAGCTGGGCCACCTAGGCCTGCAACTGCTCATGCTTGCGTTCCAGGCATGCAATCTTAACCTGAAAAATGTGTTCCATTCGTACAATCCTTCGGGTGGTCTTTCTTTTAAACCTCTTTAGTTTGTCCACCTCTTCCTCGTAGTCAAGTGTCTGTAAACCACAAGACTCAAGTCTCTCTTCAAGGTGGCCATGGCTCCATTTATAAGCAGTGAGCTCCCAGAAAAGTAGACTAATGGCATGGTGTATTGCAGTTTGCTGGGGTGGGGGTGGTGGAGAAGATTGACCGGTCGTGGGGTCGCCTCCTGCTGCGTCTGCCACTGTCCCTTCGCTTGCCATCCCAGTAGTGACTGGGGGTTCCTCGACCTCCATTTGTGGTTCCTCCTCATCTGTTTCCTCTTCCTCCTCCACCCATCCGTTCCCAAAAGGTGCATCACCGTCAGCCATCCTGCGAGGAGAAAATACGGGAGTTAGTCCAGATATAGAAAATTATAACACATAAGTTTAATAGTGCAACAATATGAAATATAATCATCTACTAACTGAACTAAACCCAACACTAACAAGGGAATCAAGGTCTAATTCTCCGTTGTGTTAGACTAAATTTAAAGTCGGTTCTCATACCGACTCTGTAGCGCCCCGAGTTCCCAACACTAGAAATTCGTGACACAACCAGAATCTTACTTCAAATAGTACATAACACAGGAAAGTACAGGAAATTTAAAAAAACTTTTATTACATAATGTGTTATTACATTGTCCAAAAGTACAAAATTTTATTACAAATAACTTTACAATGAACTATGGACAACGTTTCTCCACTAGGATGCTCGCTCGGCTCGAGGGCCTCTCGCTCCCACAATCAAGTAGTCTTGCATTTAGCAACAGTGGGCACGTCAATTGAATACAACTGACGCAATGCTGATAAAACCAGCGACTCCTCAAAACTCAACAAACAAGATTTACGGTAAAGGAAGAACGTGTAGACAAGATAACTAGTGTTGGTGTATGCCGTGCTAAATTCTAATGCACAATACACAATGCACAATACACAAATGCACATGATGCACTTATCCTAATGCAATTAATTTGAAAACTTATGCATCCCATACTACATACTTTCCCAAAGTCAATTCAATGGACACGTATGCATCACATACTACATACTTCCCAAGGAGTTCGCTTCCTTCTGGTTATAGGGTTCGATCCCTCGCTATGTATCATACACTTGTACTCTATCCCATTCCTGACATTCACCTAGTGACTGATGAGGTTGCATTTGGTCGGTCTACTTCCGCCATTGCAGTCAATAGTGGTGTCCCCCATTTTTCACTATGCCCGGTCCCTGCAGTCCCACTGCTCCGGACCTCACCCAAAAGCTGTTCACGAGCATACAAGTGGCCCTGTGGAATCCCCGCTCACCGAGACACATAAAGTCTTACTCACCCTCGGAGAGTCTTACTCAAGCTCACTGCTCGCACTAAACAATATAGAACTTGACGGATCTGTAGGGTCCATTCCCTACTTTCGACAGGAGCACCTCCCGTTCTTACCACTAGATCCCAGAAATAAACAGACGACATCACGCCGCTGTTTATTTTTGGGAATGGACTGCGCGAGCCACGGTTAGCGATCCGTCAGTACGCAAGAATTGTCTTTCTCCAAACCGCTAGGGCGACAAGGAGACAAACCACCCAAAAACAAGCAATACTAAAGACCATAGGGTGCGACTTACTACACTAAGTCCTTAACCTCAAAATCAACTTGAAAGAAACAATGATTGTGCCAAATGGCCAACTAAGATTCATGCCGCTCTAATATAAGCACAAGATGCACACAGGCCCACACAAGCATGTACAACCAGATTCAAAGGTTAGATAGACCTCGATTTGAAGCTCAATCTAAAGTTCAAATATGACGAAGGCACAATTTGATCAAAACAACGAAAATCCAATACCACATGCATCTGCGATGTTATGGAAAAAAATCATTATAATTCACTTGCTTAACGGAATTTCATGTGTTTTGATTCTTTAAAAAGACCATTGTGTCTAGTCTAAGTTCTTAGTTGAAAGTTTTCTCAATTTACTCCATTTTGAAGGCAAAAATGGCCAAAAAACAGGCATGCGTAAAAGCTTTCAGCATTAACAAAACTGTCACATAGTCAAACGATAAAACTCTTTTAAAATAACAAATAATCTTGGAAGTTCATAAAATTAGGTAGTAATGCTCCACACACATAGGGTAACCACATATCCGAAGTTGTCCAAAAATTTTCAAGTACAAAAGAAGTAATGATATTTTGAATAGGGTACAAATTTCCATACTACATTCTGTGCTGCCTCTCGACCATGTCAACAAGTTGCATCTTAAAATAATAGAAATTCCCTTCCAAAAATTAAAAAATTGGTGGAAATATTCCCCAAGACTTAGGAAGCTACTGTAAAATTTTCAGAGTAAAATTTGATATGGATACCAAGTAATGATTTTTTCTAAGTTGTGCATGTTACAATCGCATAACAGAATTTCCATCCCCAAACCAGCAACAAATGTGATTTTTGATAAGATAGCAATTCATCTTCAAAATATACGAAATTAGTTAGAGTTGTAGTAGACATGTATATGAAGTCACAATAAAAATTTCAACTCTAAACACATACTAATCATGGGGGTACAATTTTTCTAAATCAAGCATGACAATTTCATTCGCAGGCAGCAAAATACACAACACAACAGCAACTTGGCATTTTTAAAAAATATCAACCCTCGACCAAAATTCACGAAATTTGGTGGAGATATTAGGGACACAATCTAGATGCTCCTATAAAATTTTTGAGCCTAAATCCCAACATGACACAAAGTTATAAATTTCTAAATCTTCTCATGTTAAAACCTTCCAAGATTTGATCTTTCTTTCCTTATTATACTTCTAACACTTAAAAATGTAAGCACACAACTATTCTTCATTCACACCATCATGTAACTCAATCCAATAGCATTTTCATCATAAAAAAATAATTATTTAGACATGCATAGAGTTTTAGAAGTTACCCACTATGAAAAGTTGAGATCTTTCCTCCAATTCCTCTCCTTGCTTGAAAACTCCACCTCCAAGCTCCTCCACTTGTTGGCTCTTCCTCACTTCTTCACCACCTAAGCTTTAGAATGTAGAAATTTTATCTTTGAAGTGGTAGAATGTGTAGAAAATGTTAGAAGCAAGAAAGGTGAAATTTAGGGTTTGAATGAAGATGGAGAGAAAGAAAAAGGAGTGAGCTTGAGAGAACTTGAGAGTGTATAAATGGGGGCGGGGGAGGGGGGGGGGGGGGTTGATTTCTGGCCACTTGAGGGTGAGAGTAAGGTGAGGGAGAGGGGAGGTGACCACACACCCAAAACTAGCCCATATTTTTTAGAGTGGATTAGGTTTTTGGTAAATGGTTTTAGGGTTTCATTTTTAATTTGTTTTATTCTTGATCCTAAGGATAATCTTAACATATAAATACTCATACATGTATTCATACATCTATACTTGCATACATATGTCTATATACATATGTAACACAATGCAAGCCAAAAATTTAAAGGAAGTTTGTATGAAAAATTAATTATTAATATTTTTTGGGGACCTTACACCACATACTCTTTACAAATAACTCTATTGACAAAAACTTTTATTTTATATGAGTGACACTTTTGTAATTAACTATGTTGTAAATAAATTTGAACTTATTATGGTAACTAACAACAGTTGATAAAATGAATGGTTAATATAACTCCCACATAAAAATGAATGGTTGAGATTGGATGGTTGAATGAATGTTTACAAATTACGGGTTGTCTACAAATGACAATTCCAATTCTCCCATTATAATATTAGAGATTAGAGATTAGAGATTAGAGATTATTATTATTATTATTATAGAGATTATAATTTATATTGCGATTTGTTTTGTTTGTATACTTTGAACGTTGTGTTTTTAAAAGAGGCATGCTAAAAAAAGTCTTTCTTCAAATCCGTGTTAAAATGTATCATCAGGAATGCATCATCAGAAATGCCGTCCTTAGTGACTTTTAACGTTTAATCGGGGAAAACTGCATCCCCGAGTGTACTATCCCCGCTGCTAATCCCCAATAGAAATTTCATATGGGATCCCATTTGGGATGAGTTTAGGGGCTTTCCCAGATGATTTCCTTCATCATGGTTAAATAGGTGTTATTTCTTTAATCGTGTGATAATGTGCTTAGTAATTACTCTCTTTTAACAAGTGGGTCCCACACTCCCACTTATACTTAAAACTTTCAAATACAAAATTTAAATGGGCAAAAACCAAAGTACCCCACCCCCAATGTTTGGCCTGAGTACAAAATGGCCATATAATGTTTGAAAAAATACATTATACCCATTTTTCCGTTAACTTAACGCATTCCGTTAACTTTGAATTATTGAATTACATTTCTACCCTTACTCTTTCCTATCTCAATCTCTTTTTCCTTTATCACCTTTCGTCATTCTAAAAAATTAAACAAAACCAAATCCCAATCTCATCATCTAATATTATATATAAAAAAAAAGGACTTGAGAGTAGCATCTTTATTTTTTTTTACTCCATGAACAAGTATCCATGGAACTAACATTGTATAAAAATATACATTCCATGCACAATTTCTTCTTTCTAGCTAAGAAAAAGTTTAAACCCAACTACTATCTCAGTAATCCAATGAGAAATATTCTTAAATGAGAAAATGAGAAAATACAATTCATACCGTTGGATATGAGGAGATTTAGATGAATAGCTGAGATTTCTTCCGCTCTCTCACTTGTGATGGAGGGGTATTGTAGTCATTTCACTCATTCTTAAATCCATGGTCTCCTTCTCTCTCACAGGTCTCCCTCATTTTCCTCATTCTTCAAAATCCAATCAAGAGTTACCCCAAATTTCTCTCGCTCTCTTCGAAATCGCCCCCCAAATCCCAAACCCTAGCTCTCGACGACCACAACCTCGACGCCCCTCTCTCTTGCTTCTCTCGTCGTAGAAACCATCGGTAATGGGACTTTACTACCACGACGCCCATCGATTGCAAATAGTACTTTAACTGTCAACTTCAGGATTTTTGGAATAGGGAGAGATGGACATAGCTCACCATAGGGATGCAATTAACACATCCAATTTTGTGGTAGTTGATCTTAAGTGAGGGGGAAGTTGGTTAAGTAGGATGGACATGTCTTTGGTCCTAAAGAAGAATGAATGGGCAACCACGTCTTAGGTTGGTGGTTGATCAATCAATTGGGTGGAGTCTTTTTGGTATTCCGTGTGGTCGCAGGTGATGATACGCAGGTTTCGAGCCAATAGGAGGTGGCGCGCCCTACCCTAGAGGCGGGTAAGGCGGCTGCCTTGGGCCCCCGGAGATTTCGCAATTCTAGGGGTCCCAAATTTGAACTTCGCTTGTAAATATAGGTACATATTTTGCGTGTAAAAAAATATATATATGTTATTAGGGGACCCATTTCGAAAGTTCGCCTAGGACCCCCGGGAACTCAGGGCCGGCTCTTGCGCGCCCAAACAAACAGAGTAGGTTGGCCTCTGGCTACAGCTCGACGATCAGGCGAAGGCATTCAAGAGTTGAGCTATGCCCTGAATGTAACTAAATGTTCATTTACTACAGCTCCAGGAAATAGATTACATGTGCCCTAAATGCAGTGTTTAAACTTGGTGGTCAGTTGTATGATCCAACATTTGGATCGGTCCCTGATGTAAAGTTTGTAGAGCTGTTCAGGGAAATTTAATGGCAGTTATTGATTTTGTTGCAGGAACTCGAATGGTAGTAATCATCTTACAGACCATTTGCTTGCAAAATTATCTCTCGGCTTATTCACCAGATGAACAATTTTAGTTTCCACTTCGTGTTCAAGCTATGATTCTTGGAATACAAGAAGTTTAATTACTAATAATAGATAGCATGCGTATAATATATGATACTAAATGCAGATGAGTTTCAAAAAAGAGATGAATGACATATCAACATAAAAGAATCAGATAAGTGTGAAATACAGAAAAGTGTTCAAGTTTCTTTAACATTAGCATGTCCATAGTTAGATAGGAGAGTTCATTAGCCATTTGGTATGTACACTCTCCAAGATCCTGTAATACCCCGCAAAATAACATATATATAGCTATTTTTGCATAGTAATCCGTGCACAGTCAAGAATTGCACACAATTACACATTTTTCTAATAATTATCAGTTTAATTGAGAAATTTCATATATATGAGCTATTCTGAACCCGATAAGATAAACTCGGGATATTTTCTCAATTAAACTATGGATTTGCACCGATTATTTTAACAAGACAATCTTCGGAAAAATAATAATTTTTATAAATTATATTTTCATCTTATGGTTAAGTAAATAGATAAAATATTTTATTATATATATTATTTATTTTTAAAACTAAGTTGACACATGAATTAAATATGGTTCATACTTGTGCTTAAGGGTTAAGGTTAGGGTTATTTCTCTTGACCTAGGGTTAGGAGCCAACCCTCATCATGATGAAAACCCTAGAGCAAATCTTGATGAGATCCAAAGGTTGATTTTGAGCCATGAGGACTTCTTCATGAAATTTCCAAGAGAGCTCTTGAAGTTTCTAGGACTTGATGTGTTGGCACTCATATCCACCATTCCCTTCCACTAACTTAACCCTACCCCATCCTATCCCCTCATCCATTTTCGGCCCAATCCCCAAACCCTAGCACCTCATTTTTCTATAAAATCCCCACTCCTTTCACTTCTCATCTCTTCTATCTTGTTTTGTCAAAAAAAAGAGAAGGAAAGGAAAAGGTGAAATCTTTTTAGTAGTAGAAAGAAGTAGTAGAGAAGGAGAAGATAAAGTTAGCCAACAACTATACTGGGATTGTGGAAGATCAAGTGAGCAAAGGAAGGGAGCTAAAGCTAGTAGAAGTCTTCTTGCAACAAGGATGTGGGTGATTCTCTAAAACTCTAAAAACTTAGTTTTGTGTGTGTATGTGATTTTAGCATGTGGTAGTAGTTAAGAGAATTCCATGTATGCATATTGACATGCTAAGAAGAAGAAAAAAAATTACTTTGTATGGTAGAACAACTCTTTTCATGATTCTTTTGTGAAGAAACATGTATGTGATGTGTACCTTAAGAATTTCTATCTCACAAACGGCTTGGAATTTTGGATTAAAATTTTTAGGACTTGTTATTCTATGGATCTAGAGCACACATGAATTTTTTCATAATATTTGGAGTCCATTTGGTAGCCCAAACACTCACATGATTTTCAGACAGAAACAAGCTGAAAAGCTGTTGTTTTGTGAGAACTTGTTACGTCTTTCAAAAATCCTAACTCAGTGTTGGTAGGATATTTTAAGATAAATTTTTTTTTGGATGCTCTTGTATGTGTCTACAACCATATTCTCAAATTTTACACTTTTCAGAGATCATTTGATGCCTCAAATTCTTTTCTAAGTTACAACTGGTCTGAAAGACAGAAGCTGAATCTGTCTGTTTTGAGACTGAAATTAATCTATTCATAAATACTTGTGCGTGCATGATATTGGAATTAAATTTTTGCAGTAGCTTTTAGTATGAGTCTAAATCACGATTCTCAAATTTTAGAGTTAAGTTTCAAAAATAAATTGTATATAGAGGTAAAGACCCAGTCTAAAAAGCAGTAGAATTTTTATGCTATGTTTGAAGAGTCATAACCCCCTTTGTATTATGAATTTAGATGCATTTTTTGGACACAATGGAATGGTATATGTGTAGTTTCAGAATCTCAAATTTCATAAGCTTTGGAATTAGGGTTGATTTGTTATTGAATGTTAAAGTAGACCAGGTTTAGCTTTAGCTCAAGTTAACTGGTATGTGAATATGTGTAATTATGGAATTATGCGTTAAGAATTTGGAAGAATGATCAACTAGAGATTTGTAGCGGAGAGTCATAGCTTCCAAAGCATCTAGAATCATGCAATTCCAGTTTGTGTAGCAAAAGTTATGATTTTCCTAAGATTGGGGCAGACCCAGTCTTAGTCGAGGCCCTGTTTGTTAAATGAATCAATTTTTCCTATTTGTGCACCTGATAGAAATTGGCATTTTAGAAGACTTTAATGGATGAATCTTGTTGACTCTTAATTTGGTGTGCACAAAATGTGTCTATAAATACTAATAAGTTTAAGTTGAGTTGTTCAAATTTTCAGGATCAAATAATATCAATAAGAGATTCAAGAGAGAGTCAAGAATATGCAAAGAATGAAAGTAATAAAGAAATATGGCAAAATCAAGCAAAATAAGAAGATATTCAAAAAGAGCACATGACTGATTAGTGCCCAAGAAAGCTATCAAGACCAGTTGTTGTCATTCCATAATTGTGAGATTTTATCTGTATTTGATTGATTGATGATTGATTAGTATATGGTAAAAATATAAAGTGAATTCGTCATGAACAGCATGATTGCAGTCGACCGCACTTTATGCCGGTCGACTGCACCACAGTCGACTACACATTATAGCTATACAATGAAACAATCGACCATTCATCTTTTGACTTTTCGTTTAAAGATGAACGGTCGACTGTCCCTTAATTGCGGTCGACCGTAACTTGCGCTGTTCACTTTTTGGGAATGTATCATTTCTATTTTTGATAGATACACTTTCTAGTCTATATATTTGGACGAACCCACTATGTATTCTTCACCTATTACTTTGAGAAAAATCTTTTGAACTAATCAATTCAACAATCAATCCGAGTGTGTGTGATAATTATTTGTTCTCTTCAGTCAGGATCATTAAAGATCTTGAGTTTTTCTTTTCTTCCTCTTCGGTGAGATTGACGGGACTTGTGTTAGAAGTCCTATGGGTGTAATAGGTCTCTCGGCCTGAATTCGAGAATCACTGTACAAGGGTTTGAGTATAGTGGAATGCTTGTGGCGGAGAATTGCTACAAGTAGGTGGTGTGAACATAGACCTAGGGGTCAAACCACGTTATATCGCTGTGTCACTTGTGCTTGCTGTGTTTGCATTTCTTATCTCTTCTCTTTTACTTTGCAATTTAGTTTTAATTTTTCTTTAATTTTTTAATTCCGCATAATCACCCTATTCACCCCCCTAGGGTGATTTACAGTGGTATCAGAGCGAGGTACTTATCAAAAAGCTTAAATGCTTAAGCAGAAGGTCCAATGGCTGAAATCCCTCATATAGAAAACTTGTACTCATCGGAGCCATTCATCTCCAATGGGACAAGTCTTACATGCTCACCATATTTTGATGGAAAATGCTGTGATGTTTGGAAAGTTCGTATGTCTCATTTCTTACAGATGCTTGGAGAACAAGTATGGAACATGTGCATAAACAAAACTGAGATTCCTGTCAGTGATGGAAAGAGGGCCTTCACAAAAGCTGAATTAGCATTGAAAACTGCAAATTCCATGGCTATGACAGCACTATATGCTGGTTTGAATAAAGAAGAGTTGATGCGATGTAGGAGAAATTGTAAAACGGCCTATGAAATTTGGAACAACATGCTAAAATGGCATGAAGGAACAACATTTGAGGTAAAGGAAGAAGTTAATTTATGCTTTTATAAGTTTGATGTTTTTCGTATGTTGCTAGAAGAAGACATAGAACAGATTCTTGCCCACATCGAAATTATCGCACATGAGCTTGGGAGCTTAGGTAAGGGATTAGATGATGACCGAAAGGTCGAAAAACTCATAAGCGGTCTCACGCCTGAATGGGATGTTAAAGCTGCAGCAATGAGGGAGACACTAGATAAAAAAAGATTCGACTACTACACTTTTCAAGGAAAATGGAAGACGTATGAGATGGAGATGGTCGAAACAAAAAGGTACCGTCAGAACATTGAGATTGAACCCAAAACTGAAGAGAAGACCATAGCCTTAAAAGCAGAAACTTCACGACCATCAAAATCAGAATCAGACAATGAAGAATCAGACGTAGAATTCATACGACTAACTAAACAATTCTGTAAGCATCTCAAACGCAAAAATTACAGCAGGTCACATGGAGAAAGAGACAAAGATAAAAATGATGTGTGCTACAAATGCAACAAGCCAGGACATATCCACCCAAACTGTCCCCTATCGGAATTTTTTACCAAACTATCCCACTTTTTGTAAGTATGTACGAAACTATCTATGTTTGAAAATTTAATACCAAAACATTCCTGTCGTTAACGGGGTTAACGAGTTTAGTAGTTTCCCTAGCGTTAACCCCGTTAACGTGCTCATGAGGATACAACTTTTGCCCTTGAGTGGGGATTTGCAAAAAAACTCATCCAATATAGACTCGTTAACCCCGTTAGCGGTAGTATTTAAACCACTTGCGTTAACGGGGTTAACGTTTGTAGTTGGGACAGTATGGGGCACTACCTCAAAGAGGGGTGTGGGTAAAAAATCACTAAGTATAGACACGCTAACTCAGTTAACGTGCCTATTATTACCCAGGCCGTTAACTGAGTTAATGAGTGTGAAGATTTCAAGTTTCCAGAAAGTTGAAAATTTCTGGAAATTGGAGATACTCACACACGTTAACTCCGTTAACGTGCCTTATTTTACCAAGGCCGTTAATTGAGTTAACGTGTATGCCTATCTTCACAAACAAACAGACAAGGATGTTTTGTACATAAAAAATCACTAAGTATAGACACGTTAACTCAGTTAACGTGCCTTATTTTACCAAGGCCGTTAACTGAGTTAACGTGTATGACTATCTTCACAAACAAACAGATAGGGATGTTTTGTACATAAAAAGTCACTAAGTATAGACACGTTAACTCAGTTAACGTGCCTATTATTACCAAGGCCGTTAACCTCGTTAACAACAGAGATGTTTTGGTATTAACTTTTCAAACATGGATAGTTTCGTACAAACTTACAAAAAGTGGGATAGTTTGGTAAAAAAAATTCCCCCTATCGCAAGGTAGGAACAAAGATTATCATCACTCCAATTCAGGATTGAGAAATAAGGCGTTGAAGGCAACGTGGCTAGACTCAGACTCAAGCGAGGATGAGCAAGGTCACAACGATGTTGGCTTCATGGATCTTGGGAATGGTGAGGTGCAATCACCATCTCAAGAAGAGGTAATTTAAGAACCCACTTATGATGAGTTAGTAGATATGTGTAATGCATTAAAAGATTATGCTAGAAATTGAGTCGTGAACTAAGACAGTATAAATAAATTCCAAATGAATCTCATGACTCTTGCATCGCTAAAAATCAAAAACTGAAAAATAAAAATTCTTTGATCATGGAAAAATTTGAGTCATTTAGAAAAGATCATGATGTATTGCTAGAAGAAAATGAACTTTTAAAACAAAAAATTCAAGAATCCTTAGCAACACATGATGAACACTTAAGAGAAATTCATGAGAAATCTGTTTATATTGCTAAGCTCACTGATGATTTAAAAGAATGCAAAAGAAAATTCGATGAGGTCGTGGAAGGTTATAATGAAGCTCTTGAACAAAATAGAATACTTGATGCTAACCTAGACACTCTTCATTGGAATACTAAAGACGATGAGATGACTAGGAAAAGACTTTGTAAAAGAGTAATTGAGCTTGAGAAAATTGTTGAAAAATATGAAGGGCCCATTTACCTTATTACAAAGAATTCAAGATCTTATCATGATAATCGAGGGCTTGGTTACAATGAGCCAATACAACATAAGAAATCTAAGCAATCATGTCATACTGTAATGCCCTGATTTTTCATTAATGAAAAATTATTTATTTTGCACGTAGTGTGCACGTGCAATATTTTAGTTGAATTAAATCTTATAATTATTTTCATTGTGATGGGTATAACTATTTAAATTTGTGCTTTCAAATTATTTTATACAAAAGCCTTCTTCTAAATGGATGAAAAGCCTTTTCTTTAAAAGCCCAAAGTTAATTAAATTTATTATTTTTATAATAATTATTTTGGCCCATAAACTAAAGCCCATAGACTATTTTTTTATGCAACTTTTCATGTAGAATACAATTTAAAGACTATTTTATTCTTATACAAAAATTTTATGTACAATTTTTGGATCAAGTGGCATGCACGTGCATTGCACGTATACGTGCAATTGCACATGCTTTGGAGTAGGCCGAGAATGCTTCTTTTGGAGGGAGAAATCAAATTTTGGATGGAGATCATGGTGTGGTGGTTACTCATCATGGGTAGTTTGCGTAACTCCTCCGTAAATCTCCACCCGTTGTTCTTAACTCCTACTCTAATCTTAGCCATCCATTCCATCAAGATTTTAGTATAAATACCCCCTCCCATGGCTAGTTATTTTTGTGCTTATTACTTTCTACAAACCTATAGTCTAAATTGCATTATCTAGTAGTATTTATGTGAGTTAAGAGATTGAGTTGTGTGGGAGTTGGGCTTGCAACAAGAAGGAGAGGCCGGCTATTCAAAGGAGGGAGCTTTCGGTTTGGTGTGCTCGGGTTGGAGGCTTGTGCGCGCGTGTACAAGGAGGAGAAGCATTTCGTTGCAAGGACATTCGTCTAGGAGATCACTAGTTGTACTTTCTTCAATAAGGTGGGTAAATTTTCCCTATTTCTAAATAAGAATGCATGCTAGATTCAATTGGGAAAATGATGCATGAAAATGATTATAAGGATGCACCATTAATTGGAAAAATGATCTATAATTGATTGAATTGTTGACATGCAAATTGTGTCTGATTCTACTATTAAAATTTAAGTTGGGTGCAATATAAGTATGGATATGAATTTTGTAAATGAACTTTCGTTAGTAGCATGGAAATTATGCACAAAGATTAGTAGTTGATAATGTCGCATTATGTGCTAGTTAGAAATTTGGTTATGTTGTTGTAACGATTAAATTAAGATGTAGTCATTATATTTATGAGATGAATAATGGCAGAAAATTAGTGTAGAGATTTGTGAAATTATAATGTCGAAAAAGAATGCAATAGTGATAGTATATCAAATTAACAAAATTGTATGGTAGAAAGGTGTTAACTATTGAAAGAATGTTTAATTGTTTAAGAAAAAAATGATTTTCATATACTGGAGTATAATTCATGATGTAAATGAGTAATCTGGAATTTTTACAGTCTATTAGTAAGAGCAAGTTGAAGTAAAAATTTTGATGAACATCGATATATTTCAAATAACAGAGAGTATAGATTTAAATGAAATTCGAATGGTACTAGTGACAACTTGAGCACGTAGCTCAAGTGGTCGGGGGTTTTCTTCCGCTACGGTGTGCGGCTGGGTCTCATGAGGTTGTTGTTTCGAATCCCTGACGGGCATACTTTTATTTCGTTTTTTTTAAAACAAGAATAGCAGCAGAAGAGAGCTCTTATGGCTCTCAGCATCTCTTTATGACGCCAGTAGCATTCGGCCTAGTGGTTGTGGCTTTCGGTTGGGTTCTCTGTGGTGCTGGGTTCGAATCTTGTTCTCGGCAAGATTGAAAAACATTCTTTTTTAAGGGTTTTAGTGCTCAAAAAAATATGAGAAAAATATGACTATTCTATTAAAAATATATGGGACTTTATAAAAATAATTTGGGAATTATTTGCATGAAATGCACTATGATTTGAGTCTAAAATGCATAAATAGAACTATGGTTCTCTATGTATATTTTTGTGAAAATTATACCTTACAAAAGAATTTAAAATAAAGTGCTAGAATGGAGTTATAACAAATAAAGAAATTACATTCAGTGATGTGAAATGAATTTATTCTCATTGGAGAATATATTGAAATTATGAAATGTGAATATCCACTTTAGTGATGAGATTTAAATTGTGAAATTGATATTTGATGAAATATATAGTTCATGTATGGATATGGACTCATGTTTAAATTAGAAATTCAGGCTATTGAAAGAGAAAATCTGTTATGATTATGAAAATGAATCCATGAGTTAGAAATGTTCAATTTTGGAAATTGTGAATTGAAATTGAAATGAAAGAGTAGCTAAGTCTCCCCCGGCAATTGGAAAAAATAAAATGAAATTTGAAATGAAAGACCAAGGTTGGTCATGTTTGAATAAATGAATAAGTCCGGTTTAGTGGAGAGGCTAACTCTAGACCTTTGATTATGTTCATGATTCTATTAAACTAAGGATTAGTACATAGTGGAGACGTGATGAAAGTAAGAGAAAAACATTGAGTATGACGGCCATTGGATAGCGGCGGGAGCGTATCCCAGGATGTCCCATGATGAGTCTGGGCGAGGATTAGACCTGGCAATCTTGACCCGTGACCCGTGGGTACCCGCGGGTGTACCCGTACGGGCCGGGTACGGGTAAGGAAAATTTTGAAAAAAAATGAGCAGTTACTTTTTTACCCGGCCCGTGAACCCGCGGGTCGGGTCGGTTATACCCACGGGTACCCGTGGGTACCCATGTATTTAAATAAATTAAATTAAATTAAATACTCATCAACTTGAGTTGTAATTTATTTGAGTGTGTTGAGTTTGAATTTTATTTAGTATCATTGTTTTTAATGTAATTAATTTCAAGACTATAGAAACTTGTCATATGGTTTCATTGTTTTGATTTTGCAATTGTATTTTTGATTATGTTTAAATTTTGTTTAGACTCAATTATGTCTGTATACTTTGAAAAATAATTGCTCTTTCTTTTCATGATTGGACAAATTATTGCTCTTTTGTCTTTGTTGATGAAATGATAAATTGAAATGCTAGTTGGATTTTGAATGTTGATACATATATTTATTTGAACAAGAAGCATAAAAATACAACAAATAACAAGCTTATTAAATTATCGTTCTTGATTCCTGATTACATTTGTTGTTGTTTCAGTTATTCAATTTTATATTTTCAATTTTTTTAAAAAATGATAGCTGGTTGCTAATGTTTTTAATCAATTATTCAATTAAAATAAAATTTTAAATTATTTTTAAAAACCCCAAAACAAACTCAAAATAAACAATGAAATATTGACGGGTACCCATGGGTACTTGTGGGTACCCGTGGGCCGGGTCCGGGTTGGAAAAAAACTTTTAAAAAAGTTGCGGTTACTTTTCGACCCGGCCCGTTGGACCCGTGGGTCAAGCAACCCGTACCCATGGGTACCCGACCCGGCCCGTTTGCCAGGTCTAGCGAGGATACTGCTCCAGAGTACCGTCCCGGTGGCGACGCTCGTGGGATGTTTGAAGACTACCGGTGGTGTCATGTCTACGGTAGGAGCTGAATTACCACAGGATGTCTGCATGATGAGTCATGTCAGTGATGGGATTCCCTCCAGGGCGCCTAGATATGAGTTCGTAGGTCAGAAAATATCTAGGATACTTACCGTAGTTACAGTAGTAGATTAAGTCATGACGAGGGATCGAACCCTATAAAGATGAAGAACGATTAAGGGCTTGCCCTCGGGCCTATGTAGTATGGGATGCATAGAATCCGAACAAGTGCGCATTAGTATCATACAATATTAATAATTGTATTAAGGACTAAGTGCACAATCACAACACGACATCAATAAGGTAGTCCCTTTAGTTTGAAATGTGACAAGTTTGTGTTTGCTAAATATGGAAAATAAGTTATACTATTTCCGGCATAGAGAGGATGGCCGTGTATAATGATCGTCGGTTGAATAAACTGACGTACCCACAGTCTTATATGCAGGTAAATGGCTTGATAAAGATTAAAGAGGAACAAATGTTTAAAGATTACTCAATGTTGTTGTATATTTGTTTTCATTGTTGTAAAATTCTACTTCCACTGTGCAATGTAAAATGTAATATTGATGTAAACTCTGATGTAAAGTGAAAAGTTCAAATTTCCTTGTAAAATTGTACTAAAGGAAGTGGAAAGATCCTGTAGAACATCTCGAATTCAGTGTATTTGGGATTCGGGGCGTTACACATACACATATGCATAGCCACCAAAATAGCTAAAAACCAACACACAATTATGCATATGTGCATGATCCAAAGCATAATCGCATTACTTGTCTTTATTGTTGTAGATTAGGACACATTTCTTATAATTGTTCTTTAAAAAGAATTACTAACTTCGTTTGGATAAAGAAGAATACAAGTGCAGGAACAGTACTTACTTGGATACACACATATATTAATGTAGGTACATCAATGCACTTCACTTAAAGATCGGTAGCACCTTGATAGTGGATGCATAAAGCTCAAGACGGATGAAAACAACACTTTTGCATCACTATCAAGAAAAGAAAAGGGAAGATCATATTTCTTTTAGGTAAAACAATTTTAGTTTAATTCTTTGTCTGGTAAGCAAATTTAAACTCATTTTTCCCGAATTGCTGATATCTTTACTAAGCCTTTAGATGAAAAATGATTTTATTTTTTAAAAGGAAAATTGAATGTTATTGATATTTCTGCTTAAAATTGGGTTTCGGTCAACTGTACTACTGACTGTACTACTGTAAAGGTGTACAGTCGACTGGGCGGTCGACCGAAATGCTTTTGGTCTTCGTTTTGTTTTGTGCGAGTTTTTCAAAAATTGGACTTCAGTATTTGCCATCGACCGGTTCACTCTCTATCTTTCGTTTTTCATTAGATTTGTGTTTTACAGGGTGTGCGGTCGACCGGTTAGCTCTCGGGTTGGTTCTTTGTTTTTTGAACTAAATTATTTTTTCGACTGGCTTCATCTCTGGTCGTTTTTTTATAGTTGCCATCTGCTATGAGTTTGGGTTCTTGAAATTTACTTTTTCTCTTTGCCACGTGCTTGTGTTGGGAAAATCTCAAATCTATGATATCATGAAGAGCTCTCACTGTATACCAAAGAGTCCCGCGATCAACGGTATTATGTAAGAAGATTTTATTTCTGTTCTTTAGAAAATATTCTATTCCCCAATTTCATCTCCTATTTTGTTTACTGTATGGTACTTTATTTTACAATGGATTTCGAGCGAGTATGTTATACATTTACCTTATGCTATTTTTGCCTCCTCTTGGTGTGTTCCAAAAAGGGGGAGAACTTTTTTATGAATGTTTTTAACTAAAAATTACTGTATCTCACTATATATCGTATATGAAACTCTGTATAACATGAAGTATTGAATTAAGGGGGAGTATTTACAAATCTCTCTTAAATACTCTTTATCTATGAAAATCTGTATTACAGGAAGTATTGAATTAAGGGGGGGTAATTTTTTATGCTTTATTGTTGATTTTTATTTTCAACATTCAAAGGCATGTTTTGTTCACACCGAAAGGGTGAGATTGTTGACTCATAGTTTGGTGTGCACAAAACGTGTCTATAAATACTGATAAGTTTAAGTTAAGTTGTTCAGATTTTCAGGATAAAATAATATCAATAAGAGATTCAAGAGAGAGTCAAGAATATGCAAAAAAGGAAAGTAATAAAGAAAGATTGCAAAATCAAGCAAAAGAAGAAGATATTCAAAAAGAGCACATGATTGATTAGTGCCCAAAAAAGCTTTCAAGACCAGTTGTTGTCATTCCATATTTGTGAGATTTTATCTATATTTGATTGGTTGATGATTGATTAGTATATGGTAAAAATATAAAGTGGATTCGTCATGAACAGCACGATTGCGATCGACCGCACCACAGTCGACTGCACATTATAGATATATAATGAAACAATCGACCATTCATCTTTTGACTTTTCATTTAAAGATGAACGATCGACTGTCCCTTAATTGCGGTTGACCGTAACTTGCGCTATTCACTTTTTGGGAATTTATCGTTTCTATTTTTGATTGATACACTTCCTAGTCTATATATTTGGACGAACTCACTATGTATTCTTCACCTATTACTTTGAGAAAAATTTTCTGAACTAATCAATTCAACAATCAATCCGAGTGTATGTGATAATTATTTGTTCTCTTCAGCCAGGATCATTAAAGATCTTGAGTTTTTCTTTTCTTCCACTTCGGTTTGATTGACGAGACTTGTGTTAGAAGTCCTATGGGTGTAATAGGTCTCTCGGCCTGAATTCGAGAATTACAATACAATGGTTTGAGTATAGTGGAACGCTTGTGGCGGAGAATTGCTACAAGTAGGTGGTATGGAGTAGACCTGGGGGTCGAACCACGTCATATCTCTGCGTCACATGTGTTTGCTGTGTTTGCATTTCTTATCTCTTCTCTTTTACTTTGCAATTTAGTTTTAATTTTTCTTTAATTTTTAATTCCGCACAATCACCCTATTCACCCCCCAGGGTGATTTACAAATCTGAGGATGTGTTCAACTAGGAAGATGTAGTAGAAACTCCTACCTCTCCATGGAACCTGGATTTGTTTCTTTCCGATGTGCAAGTAGGTTTTTATGCCAACGGCAAGATGCACCCAGTGTCCGGGGAGCGCACGGGCTGATGATTGAGAAACCTTTTTGAACAATTAGATGGATGAATCTGATGAAGTGGTCAACTGGAAAGTTGTGGCCCAGACTCTTAGTTTTCCAGAATTTGTAATATCATGCAATTCCGAATTGTATATTGGAAGTTATGGATGTTTAAGTTCAGCAAACTACTGTCTTGATCAACTTTAAGCATATGTTAACTCAGGGAACAGAGTTCTATAAGGAATTTGTGGGAAATGTCAATTAGGGGATTACAGTAGAGTTTCCTACCCTTCCAGAAAACCTAATTTTGTTGGATTCCGATGAGCGTAGCTTGAGTTGTAATAATGGCTTATGATTATAAGATTGTAAGGAATTCTCTGCATACCGCAGTATGGTGATTGTGAGTTATTAAGTTTTAAGAATTTTCAAGCACTTCTTTTGGAACTTAGACAAGATTCCTGTGCTTAGTACTCATGTTGGACACGTGACTAAGTTGGGAGATAGTTATTTGGTCGATTTGTGATTGGTATCTTGATGCATGGGTCTATCAATGGTCGGGTAATGGTGTTGTGTGTATGTTTACCTTCATTCACGAATTTGTATGCATCTCTTGGCGCCGATGAATACTCGCTGAGAGTCACGGACTGGGAATATGGTCGAAGACATGTGAATGTATTGGAAATCGGTGAATGTTGATTCACCGTGATAAATTGCTTTTTGACAAGACCACTCAGGCTCAACTTTATTTGTTATGACATCGTGCATGATTTGTGTGATAAACGTATTTTTAGTAAACTGCATTTGATTAGGTTTTCTGTACTGATCGCTTAAAGATCAAGTTGGTGTTAGGGGTGATTCCCTATAATCCGACTCGTTCTAAGAGTCAGCACTAGGCGGTAATAACCAGGGTTGTCTCTTCCTATCATTAGGGATACGTGCTGATGTGCATATCTCGCACTATTGATTCCTGAAGTGTCGTGGTAAGAATGAGAGGTTCCTGTCGGATAGGGGGTTTATTCCTACGATCCATCATGTTCTTATGTTGAGTGAACACGAACGGACGATGGGGCTACTATCCCATGGATCTTCGGCGTCATAGATATGCGATAGTGTATCTGTAAGATCATCATGACATTTAGTGTGATCCAGACCGGTTTGGGGCACTAGTGGCAAACACCACTGTGTTTAACAGTGATAACTGCAGGATTCACCGATCACAATTGTATCTATCAGGAACAGGTTGAGTACAATAGTAGAATATATTTGCATGGCGAGGGTTCAAAACTTTGAAACTAGAGGAAACAGCTTGATCTGGAATGCATATAGTATGGGATGCATGCATATCTGAGTCTTGCTGACATTAGACTAAGTACATCGGCTGTTTGTGCATTGTGTACCATGCATTAGACTTCAGGTCATGGCATACACTGACACTAGGAAATTAGGATGCACTTTTCTGTTTTCATTAAAGGCTGATGTGACTGCTAGTTGGAGATCGCTGTTTTCTTATCGGCATTGCGTCAGAAAAATTACTGACGTGCCCACTCAATTAGGTGCTGGAAACCAGAATCAGGAATGCGAGCATCCAATGAAGGAGCGGTGTACTTACCTACCATTCGAGCAGGTGCAGAAATATCAGAGTCGCGCAACAGAAGGCTCAAGCCAAGGGGTAAGTCAGTGGATGGGTAAATGAATTTCAAATGATTTGATTTTACATATTTAGACTAATTTAGATGTGTAGATTAATATGAACGGTTCGGATTTTCGATATGAATGCCCGAAGGCCTAGTGTTCACGCGGTGAGCACTAGATTAGTGCTCAACCGAAGCTTATACATATATAAGTTATATGTATTTTGTATGGTGGAAAGAGTGGAGAAACAACCAAAGCATGTAGGAGGGGTTGCTGGATTGAATTTTGGCAATGGGTAGAGAGGAGAAAGAAGGAAGATGAGAGAGTGTGAATGGTTTATGGGGTATGTATAGGTTTTAATTAAGTGGTTATAGTAACTACTCCTCACTTAAACCACTAACTCCACTCATGCAATTCAAAAAATTGTTCTTCCCTCCATTCCAAAAATAGCCGGCCACTTTGAGGTGTGCACATCGCACGAGTGCACGTGCACGTGCTTTGTGTACACTTCACAAAAAATAATTATTTTTATTTTTTAATTAGAACATAAGTTATATCTATATAATGTGCATATAAAAATTTGTTTAATAAAAATTATTCTTTTCATGCATGAATAAAATAGACACACACACATACTTCATGAAATTTTATTTTAAAATACAACTAATATGTGCACTGCAAACACGTGCGTCACACCTAAAATATCGAAATACAACTTTTTCATGATTAATCATAATTCTCATTTCATGTTCATAGTATTCATGTATTCATATTCACATTTCTTCATAACTCATCATGTCAATTAATTCAATTTCATACACAATATCACGCATAAACAATTTAATTCAATCCTTCTAACATATCACAATTAATAGTTCATATCTCCCACATAATGCTCTTAATCTCTTTTAATCAATACCAAATTCACAATCACAATTTCATTTGATTTCACAAATTCATACTAAATTTTATTTTTTACAAAAATCTCATTTTAAACTCCCAAATAATCCTTTTTTTTTCTTTCATCAAAAGAGACAAGTTAAAATTAAAATTAAACACAAGTTCATTCTTGAAATTTAGTCTCAAATTCTCTGTTACTTTTCATCAAAAGTCATATAAATTTATTTCATGAAGACTAAATAATTTAAAGTAATTCCCACATTTTTTCCCAATTTATAACTCATTCTTTTTATAACCCAATTTCATTAATACACTCTTAAAAAACGTTTTTTAAAGTCAAAGCCCACACCCGGCCTCGAACCCACAACCAGCGCCCCAAAGACAGCGCCCAAGACCGCTGCGCCAACCCGCTAGAGCAATAGAGAATGAGTTTTAATTCTTTTATATTCAGTCTCGGCAATTTGGGTTTTTTTTTCAAAATAAAAACAAAGTGCCCCTACTCAAGATTGAACCTGAGACCAGAGAACAAGCCCCCCCTCGCTACTGTAGCGACTGAGACCAACCTGACCAACTGGTCTAAGTGACCATATCGTTTCAAAGTGAATTAGAATCCTTTTGATCCGGTTTTCTGTTCATTACTAGTTTTCAAAATTTGCAAAAAACGTTTTTAATTCTTTTTCTTCTCTTTTTGAACTCAAAATTTCCAGAATGTAAATTATATGAAAATACAGTAAACCAGTATTTTTATAGTCATTATTTGCTTTATAAAAACATATATTTGAGTCATATTTTGTGTTTTATGTCCATGATTTTTGACATTGAGAACACTTTCCATTTCTACATAATTTATAAATCTAGTTTCCCTAAATTCACTTTATGTCTCTATTTAATACTTCATTAACCCATTACCATGATTAAAGCACTAGATCTTGTTCTCTACAATTGAGTTGTTCTAATTCTACAAGATGCATTTAGTCAATTTGTGTCTCATAAGTACAAATTTGTTTCACATAGCACAATTTGTAAACATAAAGCATGATGATAAGATAGATTCTAGCATTTCAATTTCGTATCTTTATCCATTAACAGTCATCTTAACAATCATTCTTTAAACTACTATTTTATCTCTAATCAACCAACCATGGGACTACAATTTATCAATTTCTTCTCAACTATTTTATCAAACATTCCTAGCATGGCATCTATATCTAGAAGCATGAGAAACACCCACCTATTGGAGAAAACGAATTGAAAGCTCCTAGAATGCAAGAAAAGTGGCCTTCTCCTCCTAGATTGTGTAGCGAATTGTCTCCTCCTCCTTGTGTTTGATGGAACCTGAACTCCTTGCTTTGTTGGATAGTTGGCCGGCCTCCTCTTGTTGGAACACACACAAAAGTTTCACCCTCTTATCTTTTACTCACTATTTCTACTCAATCTTTTCCCTCTCTTACCTTTTCTTTTAATAAAAGTTTAGTGCACTAATGAGAAGAATAGCTAGAGGTATTTATACATATTTAGGATGAGAATAGAAGGCTAGGATTCAATCAAGGAGTTAGAGATTAAGGACCAAGATGAATTGGAAAGTTGTAGTAACTTCCATGATCACATAACCACTACCCTCAACTCTATCCACTCTCCTTCTCTCTTTGCTCAAAACCAGCCACCTCTAGGGTGTGTAAGATTTTAATCATGTTGTTTTCACTACAAAATTTGAGAATATTTTGACTAGTTTATATGAAGTTATGATAGAATGTATTCATTTAACACTATACAGACACAAAATGTTAGTTCTTCTTTTTCTTCTATATTATCAAAGGGAAAGGGTCTTGCTACTAGTAATGTTTTAAATCTCTTAAAATCAAAAAATCAAGAACCAATTCACTAAATGAGTTGAATTGGTATAATGCACATCCTCCCAGTTTTCTTTTTAGAAAACTAATGAAAATATTTTTAGTATTCTTTCTCGCATGGTTAAAGATTTGCTAACTGTCCAGGTGTCCACCGTTGCATCAGAAAGTGTTGTTTCTCTTGGTGGAAGGATTATGAGCCCGAACACGATTCGCTTGACATCAGAGAATTGGAGAAGTTAGTATGTGTCGAAGATTGGATGAAAGCGGAAGAGAGGACCCAAGATTTATAAGAAGCACAAAACGGATCAACAAGTAGCAACGAATGAACATCTAGTAGTATGTAATTTGTGTAATGTATTGTATATAATTGGGAAAATTTAGGGGGATGAGATTCTATATTTAGGTTAAGTAGAAGTACACGAAAATAATCCACTGTCTTCTCTTCAATCTAAATAGGGGTCATCTCGATCTCTAAATACAAATGTTTCCCTCGTATTGTAATTTGAAGTTATTTGAATGAAATAAAATTTTACTAACTTATTTGATTACTGTAACCCTTATTTTTCTATTTTGGATTTATTGTATTTTTATTTTCTTTATTGCTTATTGTGTCTAAATTCCTTTTTGTAATAAAGTTTTTGTTTGTATTGGGTTCATTTATTCTCTTTTTGATCATTCCGTGCTCTTTTGTTTTGTTTGACTATGGTGCTACCCACTCTTTAATCTCCTCCCGCTTTGTTGATCAGCATAGTTTGGCAAGCGATGTTATGCCCGCATGTCACGCCCCACTTCCCAAAAATATGAAATACGTGCACATGATATTGGCCCAGCGAATGACTAACATCACCCATAACCTGTTTATCCGTTCAACTCAACAATATAATCAGTACAGGACAATTGCACAGGCAATAATAATAATCTCATGACCAATAATACTTGGAATGAAGCAATATGAAATATCCAAATACAATAATAATCAAACATCTGGAAACAAATAAAAGCAATATTCGAGTCAAAAGTCCACAATACAATGAAATAACAATAGTTCAATAATTAAATCTCCATGATAAAAAAATAATTTATTAAGCGGCGATACTATCAATTCCTTCACCAATGTTGTTCTCCTAATCCATCAGGAAATTCTCCATCAAAACCTGTAGACACTTCATCTAAAAAGAGGAGAAAATTTTTCCTCAGAGCAAGTCGTGGACAGCAAGTAGAGAAAGCAAAAAACAATGAAATAAAGGTATAACAATGAATCAATGGATCAATATGGGATAATAACAATAATCAATATCATGATAGTCGACACAATGACTATAAACGATGATTCAATATTCAATAACGATATTCACTGATCAATATCAATAACACTTAGCCAATATTTGATATCAGTAGAATAATAATGAACAATATGCAATGTCGATGTGGTGTCAATCCTTAAGTCTATTAATCATTTTAATCCTAACTAATGTAGCACTTCATGCGTCTCATTTATTTACCACATGGCTGCTACAAACAAACAAGTTACGTTTAGACTTAGTAGTGGATTTTATAGTTCATGTACCCGGGAAACGATATAAACGATTCTCTTCAGTATTCAGTTATTTAGTTATTCAGTCATTCAGTTATTCAGTATCAATGTCTATGGAACAATATGCAGTTATCCAGTTAATCAGTCATTCAGTTATTCATTCATTCAGTCATTCAGTAATTGTAAGGAAACCGCGAGCTCCCTTCCGAGTACAGTCTCTATATTGTCCACTACTTAGGTCAACCTTTAAACCCCGACTTGTTAACAATTTTTATCGATGCAACAATATAATACAATATGCAAATATGAGACATTAGATAGACAATAGTAACAATGGGGGAAAATAGGATACTAGGATCATGCAATGCAATATACACTTCAATTCATGCAATACCATGATATAGGATAATTAAACTATTAAAAACTGAAATATAAAATTCTGGACGGCAAGAGTAGTCTGCACAAAAATACAGTTTCCCGCTGTTTCAGAAATTGAAAACTGAATCCGTCATAAATTCTAGAAACTAGACTTCTACACGGTTTCAACGCATATTTAAAGTTCAAAATCCGAAAATAGTGGCTAGGTTAATCACATTGTTCTTTATAGATTTCATATTCAGACAGAAAATCGACATTAAGTTACTATAATTTTAGAATCAGCAAAAACTCGTTATAAAATTCATTAAAAATATTTTCTAGACTCCTGAACATTATTACTAACAATCTGGAAATTTTCAGGACAAAATTTTATTATTTGATCGGCCTTTTTATAGTTTAAGCATGAAAGGTACAAGAATCTGAAAATCTGGAAATAAAAACATAGCTGTAGTAAAACGGGAATAACTTTTTCTACACAACTCGGAATTCAAAATTCAAGATTTTATGAAAACTAGACAGACAAGGCTACAATTCTTATTCAAAAAAATATTCTTTTTAAGATGATTTACTGGGTCGAAAATAGCAGTCAACATACAGCCAGCGAGCAACATACAGGTTTTGGATTGTTTTCATGAAATAAATTAATTAACATGATGGGTATCAATTCTACTAGTCTATAAATTATATAATCAACATGAAAAGTGTAATAGCATGATAAATACAATTAAAAACACACACATACACAATTCTAACAATATCCAAACAACAATCAACCTATCAAACATAAAACCTAGCAATTATTTCTACAATCAATTCATTGTGTCATGACTATATGTGTAACCCTATTATCAATTCTACATGAATGTATGAAAGATTCAATCTTTGGATTCAAAACTGGCATGATATCAAGAATATTGGGGTTAGCTCGTGTAAACCCTCAATAGACCCAACGAAGAGATGAACAAAGTATAATACGATAAACAAGGGATCTACTTGCAAGAGTTTCGACAAAACTTGAATTTGATACAATTAATAATTCAAGAGGTCGGCAACTTGCCTGTAAAATGATAATATCAAATATTTAGAATAATGGGATGAGAATCCTGGGCGACGAACCATAAACAGGAGAACACAGAATCACGTGCGAACTACTAGCAAACACACACCCAAAACGGCGAACAACGGATCTCCAATCCAAACACCAAACATCGGATCCAAAACACCAAAGACAACTCCTCCTTCTTCAAAAACATCAAACACCAACTGCGATCCTTCCAAACCAAAACATCACACAGGGAAACGACAACACAGTGGTTATGGTTCGACGACGGGGATGTGCACGGCGACTAGCTGACGTCGGCGGCGAGGAGTGCTTAGGCTAGAAATGGGGATTGGCGGTGGGGAATGGCGGTCGACTACGGTGGCCGAGGGGGCGTGAACGGTTTTGGCACCAAAAATAGGGGAGAAAAGAAGCGGCAGGCGAAGGCGATCAGGGGTTGAGTCACTGGCAGCGGGGCACAGTGAGGAGTAGGTGGTGACGCAGGGGGTGACGGAGCTGAGGTGGGGTTGGCAATGGCGATGGGCGGTTGCAGAGGTCGTGTTGGTGTTGGGGGATGGCAAGGATGAGGTTGTCCTGTTTCATTTCGAAACAGAGGTAGAGAGAGGGGGGGTGATGATGGTGGGGTGGTTGCAGAGCAGCGACGGGGGTGGTATGAGCGGTAGTAGGAAGGCGATGAGGTGGGTGATGGGTTTGAGCGGTGCTGGCGAATATGAAGGAGGAGTAGGTCGGGGTGTTCTGAGGTGGCTGTGGTTGGCTGTGAGGGTGATCGGAGGGAGTTGGGGGTCTACGACGGAGCGGGGTGAGGTTGATGGAAGGGAGCTGGGGGTCTACGACGGAGCGGGACGAGGGTGGCTCGAGGTTGCAGTCGATGGGTCAATAAGGAAGAGAGGACAGGATGATGAGGTCGCACAGGCGGGGGGAAAAGAAGATGAACGGGAAAGATGAACAGTAGGGGGAGGGTAAGTTTGCACAGTAGGGGGCGGCTAGGGATAGGTTAGGGGTTAGGGTAGGTTAGAATAGTATTTATAGGATATATATAGGATGTTGGGTTTCGGGTAGGATCCAATAAGAGAATGGACTTGGGTTTTGGGTTAAAAATCAATTAGCGGGTATAAATTCAATAGGGAAAAAATAATTAACATTATAGGGTTTATAAAATACTATAATAATAATTATAGTATTAACAATAAAAAGAATAATAATGCAATTAACAAGAAAATAATACTAATAATGATAATAACAACAGTAATAATAGTATTAATGATAATAACAATAATAACGATAACAATAACAATAATAATAACCATAGTAACAAAATAATAATACTAACATTAATAAAATAATAATAATAATAATAACAATAACAATAACAATAATAATAATAGTAATAACAAGATTATATAACAAATTTGGAATTTGGTTCAACAAATTTATTAAAATGATCGAACTAGTAATAATATCAATATTCGATCAATTAGTGGTAGAAAATAAAGTTCAAATATACCATTATTCAAAATGAATTTCAATTAGAAAACACTTTAATACAAATCTGAAATGAATTTAGCACAAAATAATTTTACAAAAATCAAAATACAAAAAATATTCAGAAAATATGTATTTACGGGAATGGGGGTTACACCGCAGATTGGGATATCACCATAGGTGGAGGTGTCATTTTCTGTTCTAGGATATGCAAGCAAAGCCCGTTGCTAATTGGTGGTGTGGATTTCTTGGCTGATTTGATTGTGATTCCCAATTCCGGTTTCGATGTCATTCTGGGCATGGGTTGGTTGGGTGTTTCTTGTGTCGTGATTGATTGCCGAGAGAAGAATGTGACTTTTAGGATTTCTGGTCAACCAGAGTTTGTGTTCCATGCAGGTGAGACACCATCAGGGCATGTCAAGAACACGATGGAACCTAAGGCTGTTTCGCTGGTGTCGTTGGGCTCTGATGAAGTTGTTGCACCCTTAGTTGTGCGGGATTTCCTTGATGTCTTTCCTGAGGATTTCCCCACTTTGCCACCAAACCGAGATGTGGAGTTCAGCGTAGATGTTCAGCCAGGTACGATGCCTATTTTCAAGAGTCCGTTTTGTATGGCACTGGTTGAATTGGCGGAACTGAAAGTGCAAGTTCAGAAGCTGCTTGATAAGGATTTTATCAAGCCTAGAGTTTCACCTTGGGGAGCCCCAGTTCTATTCATCAACAAGAAGGATGGTAGCCGTAGGCTTTGCATTGACTACAGAGAGTTGAACAATGTCACTGTGAAGAATCGGTATCCATTGCCGATGATTGACGATTTGTTTGACCAACTGGGAGGTGCTTAGGTGTTCTCAAAGTTGGATCTTCATTCCCAGTATCATCAAGTTAAAGTGAAGTAAGAAGATGTTCCAAAAACGGCTTTTCTAACGAGGTACACGCATTACGAGTTCTTGCAGATGCCTTTCCGAGTTACTAATGCACCGGCTGTGTTCATGAGTCTGATGAACAGGGAGTTCTCGCCGTTCTTGGATCAGTTTTTCGTTGTCTTTATTGGTGTATTCTCGGAATATTGGTGTATTCTCGGAATAGGAAAGATCATGCTGAGCATTTGATGATTATTCTGCAAACCTTGAGGGAGAACCAGCTGTATGGAAAGCTCAGTAAGTGTGAGTTCTGACTGGATCAGGTTGCTTTTCTGGGCCACATTATTTCGAGTGCTGGTGTTTTTGTGGATCCGTCGAAGATCTCTCCGGTCAAGGATTGGCCGATTCCGAAGTCTGTTTCTGAGGAGTGAAGTTTTCTTGGTTTGGCTGGCTATTATCAGAAATTCATTCGAGATTTCTCGAAGATTGCTGGGCCTCTGACCAGTTTGACGAAGAAGGAGTAGAAGTTTGATTGGGATGAAGCTTGTGGTGAAGCTTTTGCCGAGTTGAAGTGTCTGTTGACGTCAGCGCCTGTACTGACTATACCCGACAGTTCGGGTGATTTTGTGATCCATTGTGATGCATCGGGTAGAGGTCTGGGAGCAGTGCTGATGCAGCGAAGCAGGGTTGTCGCTTATGCATTGAGGCATTTGAGACCTCATGAAAAGAACTATCCTACGCATGATCTGGAGCTTGCGGCCGTGGTTTTTGCCTTGAAGTTGTTGAGGCATTATCTCCTTAGGGATAGAGTGAAGATATTCACAAATCACAAGAGCCTAAAGTATGTGTTCACGCAGAAAGAATTGAACATGAGGCAAAGAAGATGGTTGAAATTGATAGCAGACTTTGACATCAATTTGCAGTATCACCCGGGCAGAGTGAACTTGGTGCCTGATGCTTTGAGTAGGAGGCCTGCCGCCTTGTTCCTTACTAAGCAGAAGGAAATAGTGGAGGATATGAGGGGGCTGGAGTTGGATGTGTGACTTCCTGGATCAACTCAGCAGTCCATAATGTTTCAGTTGCAGTCTTCTTTGATTGAGCAGATTAAGGAAGCCCAAGTGGGTGACCAGCAGTTGCAGCAGTTTCGAAGTGAGGTGGAAGCCGGTTTGAGATCCGATTTGGTCATTCATGCTGATGGGTCGCTTTGTTTTGGCTCTAGGTTATGTGTACCTAGAGGAGAAGTCAGGCAGAAACTACTTGATGAAGCTCATTGGTCTTCGTATTCTATTCATACAGGTGGTACCAAGATGGACAAGGGCTTGAAGCAACATTTCTCGTGGCATGGTATGAAGAGGGATGTGGCTAGATATGTCTCTCAGTGCCTGATCTGTCAGCAAGTGAAGGCAGAGGATCAGAGGATCACGGGACTTTTGCAACCTCTTCCAATCCCAGAACGGAAGTTGGAGAATATCACGATGTATTTTGTGACAGCTTTGCTGAGGAGTCCCAAGGGTCATAATGCTATTTGGGTGATAGTGGATCGGATGACGAAGTTTGATCACTTCATTCCTTTTCGTGTGGGTCAGTCCACAGAGAGTTTGGCTGAGAAGTATGTTCAGGAGGTTGTTCATCTGCATGGAGTTCCTGTCAGCATTGTATCAGATAGAGATACGAGATTCAGGTCTCAGTTCTGGGAGAGTCTGCAGAAGAGCTTGGGTACTAGGTTGAGCTACAGTACAGCGTTCCATCCTTACACGGATGGACAGTCATAAAGGACGATTCAGACCCTAGAAGACATGTTGAGATCCTGCGTTCTTCAGTTTGGAGGTTTGTGGGAAGATCATCTTCACTTAGTTGAGTTTTCTTATAATAACAGTTACCAGGCGAGTCTCAAGGCTGCTCCATTTGAAGCTTTGTATGGCGCAAGTGTAGTTCGCCGATCTATTGGGAAGATATCGGCGAAAGGAAGCTTTTGGGTCCTGAGTTGATCAAGAAAATAGTTGATGCCGTGGCTCAGATCCGGAAGCATTTGCAGGTCGCTCAGGATAGGCAGAAGATGTGGGCTGACTGTTGCCGTAGACCTTTAGAGTTTGTGGAGGGCGACCATGTGTTCCTTAAGGTTTTTCCTTGGAAAGGTGTTATCCGTTTTTGATGTGGGGACAAGTTGAGTCCCCGATTCATCGGTCCATTCGATATTGTGGAACGTGTGGGCAAGATAGCTTACAGGCTCGCGTTGCCGCCAGCTTTAGCGGGTGTCCATGATGTAATCCATGTTTCTCAGCTCAGGAAATACATCAGGGATGACAGTCATGTGATTGACTACTTAGACATGTCTGTGAGGCCAAATTTTTTCTATGAAATTCAGCAATTCTCTATCATAGACCGTTGAGAGAAGGTGCTGAAGAATAGAGTCATCAAGATGGTTCGAGTTTCTTGGAATCCTCACTCGCCAGGTGAGTCGACTTGGGAGTTGGAGGAGGAAATTCGGGAGAAGTTTCCTTATTTATTTGAGTAGCTTTTTTACTTTGTTTTGTTCTGTTTCGGGGTTCACCCTGTGTACCACTTGTATGAATTTTGAGGACGAAATTCTTCTTGTAAGGTGTGTAGGATTTGTAACCGCTATTTTTCTATTTTTGGATTTATTGTATTTTTATTTCCTTTCTTTCTTATTGTATCTGAATTCCTTTTTATAATAAATTTTTTGCATGTATTGGGTTCATTTATTCTCTTTTGATCATTCTGTGCTCTTTTGGCTAATTGCAAATTTTTTGCCCTTCGTGTTTAGAGTTTGAAATGTTCCGCTATATGTTCATCCCATTGATTCCTATGTGTTTTTCTCTTTTTGGCGCCTAAACCTGTACTCTAAACTCATTAACCCGCAACCCAAAACCCCAACTTCTTAATCCCCTATAAATACCCCCATTGAACCCTAATTATTCATAACCCTAATAACTATATCTCTCTCTCTCCTCTAACCTGCCGCTCATCTCTCTCTCTATTTTTCTTCAACCCATCCACCCTCCGCCCATCGCTCCTTCCGTCCTCTCCGACCCCCACCCCGATCACCCTAGCCCTTCGCCATCATCTCCTCACCACTCTCTCATCCACCATCCCGCTATCCAATCCCCATTGCCTTCAACATCGCCTGCACCCATCCATCTCGCCACCACCGCCTCGTCAACCACCACGATCCCTCTCAGATGTCCCCCGCAACCACCAGTGACCCCCCTTTTTGCCCTTGTCGTCGTCCAGAGCCCTGAATACTCCGCCATCTCCTCCTCTATTTTGTCGAGAAACAGAGTGCCGCCGTTTCCCTGTTGCATCGCTCCTCGAATGCAGTGTCACCGCCAGCGTCCCGCCGTCACCGCCTTGCTCTCGTCGCTGCTGTCGCTTCCTGATCACGAGCATCGCCAGTCGTCGTTCCCCTCCTACCATCTCGCTCTCTCTTTATCGCGGCTGAGAATGAGGGGAGAGCTTGATGTTTGTTGTTTTGGAGTGTAAGGGATCCTAGTTGCCGTGTTTGTTTTTTTGTGAAGAGGAAGGCGTTGGATTGGCTAATTTTGCTGTGTTTGCAGTTTCATTGTGTTGGTGTGTTGCACGTAGCTCGCACGTGTTCCGTGATCGTGGCTCGTCGCCCAGGATTCTTATCCCATTATTCTATATATTCGAAATTAACAACTAAAAGGCAAGTCTCTTTTTAAACTAGTTATTTGTTTTGTTCAAGATTCTTTGATCTCTGCAAGTAGATCCAAATCTTTTTATCATATTGCTATTTGAAATTCCGTTAAGTTTATTGAGAGTTTACACGAGCTAACCCGATATATTTTTAACATTATGCCTACATCTTTGTTCTAAAACCTAGTCTCTCTTGTACATTGCATATGCACGTTTACATGAAAAATAACTAGATCCATGTGTTATAGAATTGTTTGCTAAATTGGATATGTTAGATTGAATTGAATTAATGAATTGATTACCATGCCTGTGAAATTGCATCTTAAAACTGTAATTATGAATGTTAAACATCTAGCATCACTTTGATTATTAATTAGCATGAATGATATGGTTATATGATTAAGTTGTTGCCTATTCATGTCAAAATAAATTCTGGACTGCTGTTTGTTCCTTTTTGTTCAGATTTTCGACAATATTGCTGTTGTAATTTGAAATAACTTTCTAAACATGAATTATAGACCCATGAATCTATTTACCAGAACTTTTAACGAATCTGAATTCCTAGTTATAATCTATTAGATATCAGTATTTTAGTACACCTATGTCTGAATTTCCAGATATTCACAAATTCATACTTATCTTTCTGTTTCAGAATTAAATTGAACATGTTAACAGTAAAATAAAAATATGAAATAAATTTAGCTAAGACTGGACATGTGTAGGAACCACCATGAATTTTTGTATATTTAATTGATGAGTTTTCTAACCTAAAATATATAGGTGAACACAATTTTCAACTTGCTGCCTGAACATAAAATCTGAAAAGAATAGGATTTTCACCCTAGTTTACGTAGCTTTTATATGTTGTATATAAATATTTGCTGGAACCGAGAGAGAGTAGTTTCTAGAATTTCTGACGGATCCAAATTTTCTTTTCTGTAGTAGCGGTAATCTATATTTTTGTACAGCAACGTCATGCTGTCCAGATTGTGTAATTTGTGTTGATTTAATATATGCTTGCTTTTTGATTTGTCTGTAATGAGTAGAATTAGTCATACCTGGCATCTAGCATCGTATACATTGAAACCTTCTTGCATGCTCACATAAGGTGAAATAAAATGATAACAAGTCGGGGTATTAGGGATGACTTACAAGTGGACAATCGGAAACTGTACTCGGTCGGGCCCTACTGCTTGACTTATACTGACTGATGGTCATAAAATACAGCTTAATAATCACTATCACTGAACATTAAATACTGATTACTGGGCTGAGTATACGAACCGTGAATTCACCATCAGTCTAAAGCATACACTGTGTGCTTGCGCCGAACCTGTGGAATGGGACGTAGTAGTATGTTCACTAAATAGGTTAATAAAATGATTAATAACCTTCATTTGACATTTCATGCTTGATCCCGTATACTGTCACCAATATTAAACTTGAATTGAAATTATTAATTAAATGCATGATTAAACATAGACCCTTGACATTATTGTCATTCCTTGTCTCTGCTTTTGACTTTGATCTCGTCCCTTTTCTTTTGATATATCATGTTCCTATTATTCTCTGCTTCCATCTACTTGCTGTCCATAACTTGCTCTAAGGAAATTATTTTCTTTCTTTTTAGATCAAGAGTTTACAAGTACTGGAGGAACAATACCATAAGAAATTAGTGAGCAACGATTCTAGAAAATGGAGTCCAATATTAGATTGCTTGAATTAATTTATTGCTAGATTTATTATTTGAATATTGTCTTGATATTATACTTTGTTTTTGGGATTTATGACCCGAAGTTTGTTTTTATCCCAGATGTTGGATATTATTATTTGGATTATTTTATTTATTATTGAAGTTGATCTTTGTTTATGTGATTATATCTTCTTGCGTGGTTGTGACTGTTCTTCCATATTGTTGAGTTAGTCTGGTACAGCTTATGGATGGTGTTTACATCATTCGCTGGGCCTACGTTACGTACTCATATTCCGTACATTAGAAAGCGGGGTGTGACGATTACAAATTTAACTTTGTAATTAATAAAAATAATATAATTTATGAATATTTTTTTTATCTATATGGTCTTAACAGTTGTGAACAAATTTCCTTATAAATTATTTTGTTAAAAAATATTTTAAAATTAAAAAAAAAGCCCGAACCGGCCCGGCCTCGAGCTAGGGGCCAAGGGCCAGGGCCGGGCCTCAATATTCCAGCATCAGCCCAGCCCGGCTTGGCACGGCCCGAGATCTTTGGTGGCCCGGTCCGCCTAAGCCTGGGACCAGGTCAAACCCGCCGAGCTTCGGCCCGGCCCGAATACGTTCAATTTGCCGACGACGAGGTGATTCGATTGGGTTCCTCAGTTTCATTGCCGAATTTTAAGATGGTGTTTAAGTAATGGTGAATAAAGCTATGATACAGTTTTAATTGAATGTATATAGTTTTTATTCAAAAGCTATGATACAATTGGTAACCCAATATTGGTTTATAATGAATTAGGCTATGATAGATTGATAATCATGTCAAATGTTTAAGATTTTTATCCCAAAGATGACAACAAGCCAGATTGCTGCCTTAGCTGAAAATTGTTAAATGATAGTAAGTTAGGTTTTGCATCAAGCTAATATGATGTGTAGGATTGCCAATTTTAAGATGGCATCAGATCAAAAACCATCATCACTGTTATTTCACAAATAATTGATATGTAGAGGGAATTCCGAATTATTCAACAAGAAAGTTTGAAACAAAAGAATATATATATATATATATATATATATATATATCTATCTATCTATCTTAAGCTAATAGGCCTACCCCATTTCTCCTTTCTCTATTTTGAAATAGAGAAAGGAGAGCAAAAGTAGGAACTGACACGTGCAGCCCACACCAATTGCCAAACAGAATTAATTTAAAAAACACCAGAAAAAAAACCTTTCTCTTCCACATGTCCCCAAAACCCATAAACCCTAACTCTCCCTACTCCAAAACCCACCCACACCTCCTCACCCGTCCATCCCTACCGCCGTCCACCCCGCCCCGATCCTGCCCGTCTCTAGCCTCCATCGTCACCGTTCATCGTCGATCCCGCCCCGATCCCGCCGTCTCTACCCTCCATCGTAAGTTTCCCTTTTACTAAAGATTTTTCTATCTTTCTCTCAGGCTCAACAGTTCCCTTTTAATTATTGTGATGATATGAAGGGTGAAAATGAAAGAAAGAAAAATGTTTTGTTCTGGTCATAAATTAGGTTGTCATTGCATCCAATGCAGCTTCTCCTCTGATCGACACGATGGCGCACAATATTGATCCATCCAGTGTAGCATAAGTCAGAGGAAAGCACTTCATCTTCCTCAATCGAAATCAAGTAGTATGTTTATCAAAATTAGTACACTTCCATTATACTGTCCATTCTTTCTAAGGTAGCAAACAAAGTTTCTTTAATTTGATTTTTTATACTCTATTAAAATCATAATGGGAATTTCCCTTTTTTTTTGAACGGTGGGATGGTTTAGGAAGGTGTATAAAATAGGGACAAAGGTGCTAACAAAAAATTATGTTAATTAAAAGGCCTAAATTATTTTACACTGGTGCTAACAAAGGTGCTAACTTGGATGAATGTTGTAAAAGGGGGGAATGAAATTAGTACATTAATAGACCTTGGGCATTTTTTTTTTGTTTCTGGATGAACAAGCAATGAGGCTGAACAAAATTTAACTGCTTTTAGTCTCTCAAGTTACTCTTAGTATATAATTTAATTGACAATAGTAAATGTTGTGTTTTCTTCATAATCAAAGTGATTGTAGAGTGAATCTGATTTGATCTCAAACGGAGTTTTCCTTCCTTTATGAATCAGGAGTACTGTGGATGGAGGAAGAACACCAAACATTTCTAGCAGAACTCGAAGAGCTTGGGTAGGGAGACTGGACAGGAATTTTAACTTTGTGACCACAAGAACTCCGACGCAAGTAACCATTCATGCTCAGAAGTATTTTCTAAGGCAGAGTAATCCCAACAAAAAGGAGAGATGATCCAGCCTCTTTGATGTGGGGGTAATGATAATGTAAGTAATTATATTTTGCGTTCTTCAATAGTAACCTCTTTTTTGTTCCTTAAATTGATGCCTTAATAGTTAAGTGCAATATTTATGCTTGCAGGTCAGACCTGCGCCAACTGAAGCTCCTACTGTGTCATTCACAAAGTAGATTTAGCTGATGAAGGAACTAATCACATCTCCAGCTAAATCTGACCAACTCATGAGTTGTGATATTCATATTATATCTATATATTATACTAATAGGTCTACACCACATCCCCTTCCTCTATTTTGAAATGGAGTAAAGAGAGCAAAAATAGGGACTAACATGTTCAACACGCATACAAAAAGAAAAAGAAAAAATACGACATCACGTACTCATCCTCCCCCATTTCCAAAACTCTTCAAACCCTTCCTCTTCCCCAACCCCCAACCTCTTCTAACCCTTCTACTCGCCACACGTCGCCCTACGCTGCATGCCTCATGCTGCCAAATGTCCGATCATTCCCCCCCCCCCCCCCCCCCCCTTCTTTGCAAAATTTTCAAAATCTTGGGTGAATTTTTAGACTAATTTGATTCATTTTTGTGAATTTTTTATTCCGCATCCTTTGTACAAGGATTTCAAATTGATCATACATTCTTTGCTACTACTGTCACCGAAAATGGAGTTGTGAGTGATTTGTTTAATTCATTGTGTTTTATTTGTAGATTAGTTGTTTGTCGATTTAATTTGGATTACTGTGTTTGTTGACTTTTAGGGTTTCTTTTTTAGTCAGTTGTTGTTATTAGTTGTGATTTTCAATTACTATCTAAACCGAAGATGATGTTGTAACAACTTTGTCACCTTATAATGCAAGATAGTGTTATTTCCACTGATTATGAGTGGTCAAGAATGTTGATTACGATGTTCGCAAAAAATGCGTGGATACTGTTGCATTAAAAAATAAAGGGCATCTCTAAATTTAGTGACTTAGGGTTTACATTTTCTTGGTGGTGGAATTGTTGAAAAATTACACATCTAAAATTTTGGGGTTTCCTTTCAATAGAATATAAAATGTAGAATGATGTTGGTTTTAAAATGTGAATTGGTTAATATGTATATTTGTCATATTTTGATATAGCTAATTATCAATTATTGTTTCCTCCATGTATTTCTAATGTTGATTATGATTGATTTTAGAGAGAATGCTTGATTTAAGAGAGAAGGTGGTTGAGAAGCACGTTGTGGAGAAGAAGATAGCGGAGTACATTAAGGAGTCCAAGAAAAGCCACAACCCAACTTTGGTAATTATTTGACTTTTTCTCTCTCTTTCCTTTTAATTGAATAGAAATATATAATGATGTTGGTTGGTTCGAAAATTGCTTGGTTTAAAAATATGAATTGGTTAATCTGTAGAATTTTCGTTTTTTGATTATATTCTAATTGAAATAGTTAAAAGACATCTCTAAATTTTTGAATTACATATAATTTTATAAGTCTCTCAAAATTATTTTGGTCTGTGCAATTTGCACAGGGTAAAACTAGTATATTATATATAATTAGTTAGAAAGTTTTCCCCTACCTTTATTTTCTAAATCGGTTGAAAGTTTTCCCCTACCTTTATTTTCATATTCAGGGCCGACCCTGAGTTCCCGGGGGCCCGAGGCGAACTCCCAAAATAGGCCCCCCACACACAAAAAAAAAACAAAAACAAAAAAACAAAAACAAAAACAAAAATAAAAAAATTGCACATTGTTGAAAGCAAAATATGCAAAATATATAAATTTGTTTTAAATTACCTAAATTAAAGTCTCAAATTCAATTCAAGTCTTCAAGTCTAAACCTAAATATTTTTAAAAAAATTTAAAGGCTCAAATAATTTTTTTTCGGGCCCTAATAACTGTATTTTTCTTTTACGCCCAAAATACGTGCCTACGTTTACAAGGGAATTACAAATTTGGGGTCTCTAAAATCACAAAAATGCTGGGGGCCTAAGGCGGCCGCCTCACCCGCCTAAGGGTGGGGCCGGCCCTGTTCATATTAGTTAGCGTATTCGAGTGAAGTCAAAAGCTTTTAGGGAGTTTTCGGATTGAAGTGTCATTAGCAAGTCATTGAAGAGAGGGAGAGGAGGACGTCAAAGGCAGTGCTGATTGGAAGAACAAGAACCTGAAAAAAGATGATGGATAATATAGGAGATGGAGATCAAGATATTTGCAAGAAAAGGGTAAATTGGGAATTAAAAAACAATTACTTAAATCAATGCTAAATTATGAACTATATATAGAAGATTTGTATCAAATCTTGTGTATCTCTATTATGGTAGTAAAATCCTCTATTTTTCTTACATAGATTCATATATTTGTTAAGACTTGTATTGAGATGTGATTCGATATTTTGTAATCTACAAATAATCTCTAATATTATACCGGGAGAGTTGGAGATGTGATTCGATATTATCTCTAATATTATACCAGGAGAGTTGAAGTTGTCATTTATAGACATTCATTCAACCATCTAAGCTCAACCATTCATTTTTAAGTATGAGTTATATTAACCATTCATTTACTCAACTGTAATTAGTTACCATAATACTCTCAAAGTTCAAATTTATTTACAGCATAATTATTTACAAAAATGTCGCCCATATAAAATAAAAGTTTGCAACACTAGGAGTAATTTGTAAAGAGTATGTAATGAGTAAAGGAAGGTCTTATTATTTACTATATAAAAAAATAATTAAATTGTGCATTGCACGTGCAGTGACTAGTCTAATATTATAATAGGAGAGTTGGAGTTGTCATTTGTCAATATACAAACCCGTGCGTTGCACGTGCAACTCCAACTCTCCCACTAATTACAAAAACAAACAAATAAAAAAGAATCCACCAATTTAAACGTGCAACGAACGTGCAAAACAATTTTATAATATTTTTTTAACACTAAACATACACATGTTGCACGTACAACTCAAATTATACTTATAAACACGTGCATTGCATGTACAAATCATAATTTTTCCTTCAAAATATTTTTTCCAGTTACGTGCAACGCACATCCAGCTCCACAAATATTTCTTAACACGTATGTCGCACTTGAAAATCCTCCAACTCTTATCAAAACGTGCATCGCAAGTGAAAAATCTCTAATATTATAATGGGAGAGTTGGAGTTGTCATTTGTAAACATACAAATCCGTGCATCGCCCGTACATAGCTATTATAAAGGAGGTTTTAAGTTTAAGCCCAGAATACATCGAAATTTTTACTTTTGAAAAACTATATTTATTAAGACGTGCATTGCACGTGTAAATTACTAGTACTAGTAATGAGAGAGTTGGGGTTGTCATTTGAAGACAACCTGTAATTTGTAGACAATCAACCATCTAATCTCAACCATACATTTTTAAGTCGGAGTTATATTAACTATTCATTACTCAACTGTTGTTAATTATCATAATATTCTCAAAGTTTAAATTTATTTACAACATAATTATTTACAAAAGTACCGCTCATATAAAATAAAAGTTTGTATCACTATGGATAATTTGTAACTGAGTATGTGATGAGTGAAAAGATGTCTCAGATTCGAGGCCAGATTATATATTATTATTTTCTTTAAAAAATGTATCTATTAGAACATGCAAAGCACATGCAGATCACTAGTAGTAATTAATGCTCTTCTTCTCAAGATTTGAGAAGAGAAATTTCAAAGACTTTCATTTTTTTATGGTACCAGAGCAACTTAAGTTTGGATCCTACTAGCTACGCAATTTAAATGCGGATTTAAAAAGTAAAAAAAAAATACCTCTGCCTATAGTTTAGGTCTTGACCTGCGAACATGTGTTTGAATATGAATATTAACCTCTTCACCCTTATCACAACTTCAGAGTTTTGGTCTAACGGTAGGATTTTTCACATGTTTGAAAATAATAATCAGGTTGTAGTTTTGGTGCTAGAAGTAATTTTCCCTTAACGAAAATATTATAGTTTTCATAAGATAACAACAAACAACGTACTGAAGAACCGAACAATAAAGCATGAACAACTAATTAGTTCCACAAGGGAATTTAGTAATACAAGTAGGATAACAACAAATACTGAACCGAACAATAAAGCATGATTTATGTTCCACTAGGGAATTTATTAATACAAGTAAGATATATAGGAAATTCCTGAAATAAAAGCAACGGCCGGAGCTAGCTAGTTGTTCAGTTTGATATAATCCTTCCCGACTATCGTCTCCAAGCTCCAGTCTTCTTTCTCTTCTGCGGCCAGCTCGTCTTCTTTGTTCTCTATCCTTAGGGCCCAGTAAGCCCATCCGAATGATGCACGGTTGAGTACTTGTAATTTCGAGAGGGTATGCCTTTTATAGTCATCACTGTCTATCGGAATCCTTTCACTCTTTGCAGTTGATGACCAGTTCACTGTCCAGTCCCCTGCATGGACAACCATCACAATGCAATATGAATATGATTTTATCATACAGTAACACTTCAACATAAAATTAACATGCACATACCTTGTAACTAATTAGGGAAATGCTACGATGCTAACTATATATCCTTCTAATTAAGCGTCGTTATACGATGTCATAGACTGCAGGTATTTTGCTGGACAACCTTTTGATCAATTACCATGTGTGTTTCAGTAATCCGTAATTAAACCTAAGTGCATATAATAGGCGGTGTAATGTATATATAAGAGAATACCCGGGGTCCTATGCTCATGAGTTGTTGGTAATTAAACAACTGAACATGGGTAAATTGCAGAAAATGAAGAAAAAGTAGATTACATGCACCCAATAGTACCTTCAGAGGGGTGAACTGTAAGTTTTCTGTAAGAAAGAGAGCACTAGCCATGCACATAACCCAGTAAGTCAAATAATTAATTAACATGTGATTAGGTACTAATTTTCCCCACACACACACACAAAAAGAGAGAAAAAAAGGTGACTGGGTATAAGTAAGTTGAAATGAGTGTTAAAGTTTGTAGATATAAAATTATGCCGTGTATAAAAAATTAAATGAAAATAGATAAATTAAATGTGAATTACTCAAAGGTTAGTATTCCTATTATAGTTATTTTTTTATCAGATATTATTCTTGATATAATTTTATTTTATTAGAAAGTTGTATATTAGAACATGCATAAGTAGTTCGGGTCCAGGTCCGAACCTATTTTCGGGCATAATTTTTAAAGCCCGAAAAAAAAAATTTGGACGGGTTCGGACCTATGTTTTAAACTTTGGGCCCGGAGCCTGGCTTATATGGGTCCGGCCCAAATCCGGCCCATTGCCAGCCCTACTTGTTGGCATTACTACTGGCTCCTTGCAAACGAGTTATCTTGCGGTTGTGGAATCTCGTGGGTCGCTGGCGGCCTTTCGGTTGGTGGGGACATCATGGTTGGAGACATCCTTTATTTGTTATTTACATTTATTTGTATCTGTTATATACTCATCATTTTATGAATAAATGTATGGATATGGCCAGTTCATCAAAGAAAAAAAGAAAAAAAAAAGTAGTGCATAATCATTGGGCTTTAACACCGTGCATAATCATACACTCGCTCAGGTATGGTAAAGGAATTGAAGATTACCTATGAAAATGAGAGGGCCATTTTGCACAGAAGTTAAGGCACTTAGTTCAGCTTCAAGGCTACGATTCTCTGTACCCGAGAACATATCATAGTAATGAATGTTGAGGACTGAACGTGGTAGCCCACTAGCAAACTTAAGCAGCTCCTTAGAATTGGCATTGAGCCGATTGGACATAATAACATAGGCTTTTGAGGTGTACCTACGAACAGCTTCATAACCCTCCTTATAATACTGCTTAAGGCTCTCTAGTGAAACACCTGGAGCTGCAGGCTTGTCAAGAAGATCAATCGCATACAGCTTTGATCTATTACCATACCTGTAGAAAACAATAAGAACAATTTGACGATTTTTTTCCGAGAATATTTCATTCATTTCTTTCAGTTTTAATCGGTAGAAAAAAGGAACCTGGCTGAGAGAAACTCTATGACTTTGACTGTCTTGGCTATGCTCTCTTTTGTCCTCCCCCATCCCGGAAAGCTATCTCTTGATGAATTTTGTTCCATCCCATTTTGTGAATCGGGAGGTGCATGAAGGCTAATTATAACATCAAGGTCATGTTTCCTGCTTATTTCGATGTGGGAGCAAACAGATAGTGAGTTAATAATGGATGGAAACTACTTTGTGTCTTCAATTGACCAATACTGGTCCTTTGCTGCAATTTACTAGACCATGGTTAGAAATTAAGGGGTTACCTTAATTGATGTAAAATATTTAAAATGTGTAGAAACATGTTTTTGTTCCAAATTTTCTGTTTGTATTGACATAGAAAAGTGTGGGAAGTTTTCGTACAAATATATGGCTCCATATTTTTCCTCAATTTTTTTTACTAAAGAATTTAGGAAAAATGGTAACCTTATCTAATACCTTTTTCGTTATTAGGTTTTATTATCTTTTCTAATCATCTTCCACTTTTTTCAACAAATATTTTTACCATCAAAGCAACCGAAGAAAGTTTCAGAAATAATTCTTCCAACAAAAGTTTTCATAAATTTTGCAAGTGCTACTTCAATCTAAATTATTTTGTGAAATTTTATTAATATATTTTCTTATTTATTTATTTATTAATACCGGAGTTTTTTCAGCCGGGGGAATTACACGTGGCATAAATTTTCAGTTGGAAAATGACGTGTAGGAGAAATTTTTTACCCATATGATGACATGTGGCAATGTTCAGTTGTATGACAAGGTAATTAGATTTATATATTTAAATTTCTTTATATATGGCATTTAAAAAAATTTATCTCATGTAGTATGCATATGTAATTAAGAAACCAAAATAGTTAGATTAAAAAATATATAGTTACATGAACAGATAAAAATAGTAATATCTAGATTCTTTTTATATGTCATAAGGTTGGAGGAAAAAACGTGACTCAATTATGTTTATCCATTTTCAATATAGAATCTAGAAACAAACAATTTGTATATATTTATATCCATATATAGTCAGGTTGTATTTATGACTGTTTATAGATATTTCAATTTTTTCACATCTTCTTTTGTTTTGTTGATATGATGTATGAGAAAATTTGACGATATATATTAAGGTATCTAAATTTGAGACACTTCCGTTGACTCTTAAATGCATGACAAATGTAACATTATATGACTCTTGAGTACTATAACCTAAATTTACCATCTATATTACATAAAAAATTAAATGAACATTACTACTAACAGAATGAAATTAATTAAATATTTATTAAACTTTTTGAAAAACTCATGATGCCTCATCTTATCATATCATGTAAAAATGATACTCGTATATTTTACATATCTTCTATAGTTAATTTAAAAATATAATACATAAATTTTACAAGATGTAAGAGACAGTATGTATATTGTAAATGCATATTCTCTATGTATGCATGAGCTACATGTTTACACAAAAATATTTTTTAAACTAATATATATTTTTTCATGTATTATTTATAGTATATATAGGATCTGTTAGATATTGTATTATATTTAATCCCATATCAGGTTATGTATTAGTTTAATATGTGTTCCCTCCTATAAAGATAGGAGATATTGTACTTAGTCATAATCAATTTCAATAATCCAATAATGTTTTCCAATCTCTCTGTTAACATTATCATGGTATCAGAGCAGTAATTTTAAATTTTTTTCTCTCTCACAAATCCCTAATCCTAATTAGACAGATTTCTTTTCTTTTTCTTTTCTTACTGTCATCATCTATAGCAAGATCCACCATCACCTATCAACACCAACTCCGACAACAAAAACTCTGACAACTTCTTTCCGTCGCCCTATCATCCACAACTCAACAACGGCAACAACTCCAATAACGGCAACATCCCTTCGTCCACAACTCAACCACGAAATCAACAACTCCAGCCACCCGACGCCTCTCAATCCTGAACTCCTTGTACCTCCTCCGATGCTCATCACCCTTACCAAAAAATCCTAAATTCCGACCCCAATAACTCCGACCCCAACAACTCCGACCCCAACACCCAACAACTCTCTGCCACTCTTAACCCAACACCCGACGCACCTCCGTCCTCGTCGAATCCCTAACCGCTGCCTCTTTTCCAAGCTGTCGTTCCACCTCCCTTCATATTTTCCCTCCTGAAACCTTAGCTATTCTCAAATTTCCCAACCCATTCCCGAATACAAATAATTCCTATACCCATGTCTAACTGACCGTTAAACTCGAACCAAACCCATTTTTGTTATAAAAAAAAAAAAAAGATAGAAAAGAAAACTCTTCGAAACCTTAACCCTACCCAATCCACATCAAGCCCAAACCCGAACCCTACCCAAACCCTAACTCTACCCAATTCAAATCACACCCAATCTAGAACACCTATTAACCCTACTCTCTTTTATTTGCTACTGTTTTTGCCGACCATCGCTGCCGCCGTCGCTGTCGTTTGTACAAAAAAAAATTGTAGGTACTTATCCAATGGATCCCCAGTTTCACTAGTACCTTTCGGTCGCCACTGACTCCCCCGCTGCTACATCCTCCTCTTCCCTCTCCCTCACATCTCGATCCTCCTCCAGATTCAAACAGCAGAAGTGTCGCCCTCATCCTCATTTCGGACTCCTCCCTCCTCTCGGCATCATCCCTAACCCTGCCCCACCACTTCTTCTGACACCGGCAACACCATCCAGCTCCTTATCTCTGTCCCAGCACCAGCAACATCTTCATCCTCATTTCGATCTCTATCACGGCAACACCAGTCTCATTTCACCTCGTCGTACTTTTTCCCTTACACTTCAGCCATGACCATTACTCCAGCATTGCCATCTCATGCTAATTGGGCTCGCCTCGCTCAGTTGGAACTCTAGCTCTTAGGTCAGTCTGTAAGTGTTGGTCTCTCTGCCACTGCATTCTCTGTTAATCCTGGTATGAATTTTTCCCGAATTTTATATTTTGGTGCATCACATCATCTTACAAGTAATTATACACTGCTCACCACCAACACTGCACTTTCCTCTCACTTTCCATCCCACATACAACCGATGGCTTACAACTTCTCACTACACACTCAGGGTCTATTAGCTCCCCACTCTCACATTGCCTTATGTTCTTTATGCTCCTCATTTATCTCTGAACCTTATTTCCATTAGTGCATTGTGCGATAGTGGTCTTGTCGTTACATTTGAATATTTAGATTGTTCTATTACCGATTCACACACTGGTCAGAATTTTGGGCGTTCTAGTCGGCAGGGTCGTCTATATCATCTAGACTTTCTGCATGCACATACATCTCATCCTAATTTTGCTGGTGTTGTGTCATCTGTTGCACATCTACGGCACAGACGTTTAGGTCTTGTTAGTGAGTCTCGACTCAAGACTTTAGCATGCAGGGGTGTCCTTGGTCCACTTTCTTTTACACATTTGTCTATTGTCAGGGTTGTCATTTGACCAAACACATAGCACTTCCTTTTAATAACAAACACTTCTCAAACCACCCATTCTTTTCAACATGTTCATTCAGACATATGGGAACCTCGACATATGGGAACCCTCTCCTACACCTTCTCACAAAGGTTATCTCTATTATGTTTAGGGGGTGTAAAATGAACAAGATGGTCCGTCGTCCGTCCGAGTCCGGCTCGTGAAATGTCCGACTGTGGACCGTCCGAACTGTTATACGAACCGATCCTGAACAAATTATTTGGTCCGATTCTTTACCGAGCTCGAGCCGGACATAAGTCTGTCCGAATATTATTGCAGTCTGATGCTTTACCGAACCGAGTATGGACTATAAAAATTTTGTCCGACCTAGACCGAGCTGGACATAAGCCCGCCGGAGTAGACTTTTGGTCCGAGCTTGAACATATGGCTGTTCGATCTCGTCCAGTCCGATTTACAGCCCTAATTATGTTAGTTCTATCGATGACTTCACTCGATATACATGGGTGTTTCTTATGAGCCAACGCTCTGAGATATTTAACATTTACCAATTCTTTACGAACACGGTTCATACTCAGTTAGGTGTGCGCATCAAAACCTTTCGCTCTGACGATGATCGTGAGTACACCTCCGCTGCGATGAGATCGATCATTTAATCTCACGGTACCCTTTTTCAACAATCACACATGAGCAGAATGGTGTAGCTGAATGCAACCATCGTCACATTCTTGAGACTGCTCGCACTCTTCTACTTTCATCTTCTGTTCCTCATTCTGTTTGGGCTAAATCTATCATGGTTTTTGTCAGTCTCATTTATGTCACTCCCTTGTCAACTCTATTTGGCACAATACCTTATGAGGCTCTTCGACACTCACCACCGGACTACAGTATGCTTCGTACTTTTTGGGTGTGTGCACCTGTTATGTCCTTCTCCCACCCACTGAGCGCACGAAGCTCACTGCCCGAGCTACAAAGTGTGTTCACCTAGGTCTCAGTCCAGAGCATAAAGGATATCGTTGTTTTGATCCTGTGGCGGATCATGTTCGTATTTCCCGACAAGTCTCATTTGTGGAAGACTCTCCCTACTATTTGACATCTCCTGGGGATGCTAGTTTTCTTGATTCCCCAGTTGTTAGGCCTATCTCCCCGACCATACCTTCACGCATTCCATATAATCCCACTCCTTTGGCTTCTTTCTCATCTCATACTGACATTCTACCTATTGTTCCTCTTACGGAGACACCACCTGCATCCCCACACCATCCTACACCTTCACCACCTGCATCCCTATAACTGCATGCACCCACTCCACTTACCTCACCCCCACACATTGCCCATCCACCACCGGTCCGTCAGTCTACACGTTCTATCTCAGGCATCTTACCAGCGAGTTACACACCTGATGCCACTGGTCCCTCTAACTAGTTTGACTTTGCCACCCTAGCTTCATACTCAATACAGTTTCATGTATATCTCACTGCTATACACTCCACACGTGAGCCCTGAACCTATCAGGAAGCAATTCAATATCCCGAGTGGCAGGAACATATTGCAGAGGAATTTTGTGCATTTGATCAGACTAGCACTTGGGATGTTGTTCCCTTGCCGTGGGCGTCCAATCTGTTAGCTGCAAATGGATCTTAAAGGTCAAATATTAACCTGATGGCTCCATTGAGCGGCACAAGGTTCATCTAGTTGCTCGAGGATTTACTCAGGAGCATGACATTGATTATGATGAAACTTTTGCCCCAATTGAACAGATGACTACAGTTCGCACTCTTCTTGTCGTTGCCTCCGTTCGTCAATGGCTGTTATACCAGATGGACGTGAAGAATGTCTTTCTTCATAGTACCTTATCTGAGGCTGTTTACATGCATCCTCCTTCTGGCCTTACCACTCATCCTCGTCATGTTTACTGTCTGCGTCGAGCTATATATGGCCTGAAACAGGCCCCTCGAGCCTGGTTTGAGTGTTTTTACCGTGTCATCACCCAGGCCGGTTTCAGTCAGAGTTCACAAGACCACTTTATGTTTATGCAGTTATCTCCGCAGGGGAGGGTACTTCTACTATTATATGTTGGTGATATGATTATTACTGGGGATGACTCTACAGGCATTGCATCTACCCAAAAATACCTTCACCAGCAGTTCCATATGAAAGATCTTGGAAGACTACGCTACTTTTTGGGGTCTAGAGATTGCACATGGATCTCAGGGCATACTCATTTCTCATTAGAAATAAACATCAGATATTATCTCCATTGTATGTCTCTCTGACAGATGATCAACCGATACTCCCTTAGAGCTTCATGTGAAGCTTCGTCCCACAGATGGTGAGCTCCTTTTCGATCCCACTAGATACATGCAGATTGTTAGAGAGCTTGTCTACTTAAGCATGATCAGACCCGATATTGCTCATGCAGTCAGTGTTGTTACTCAGTCTGTTACCGCTCTTACATCAGTTCACTACGGTGCTCCTCTTCGGATCCTCAGATATCTTCGAGGTACTATCACTCATTCATTATTCATGCCTTTTACATCCAAACTGGAACTCAGTACATATTTTGATTCAAATTGGGCGGGTGATCCTACTACTAGACGGTCTACCACATGTTTCCGTCTATATCTTAGTAATTTATTGATATCATGGCGAAGCAAGAAACAAGTATTTGTTGCATGTTCTTCCACCGAAGCTGAGTATAGAGCAATGTCAGCTACTACTAGAGAGATTTTTCATGTTCATTGGCTGTTATCAGATATGAGTGTCACTCTTACAGTAGCTACTTCTCTTCATTATGAAAACTGGAGTGCATTGCACATTGCAAGTAACCCTGTATCTCATGAACGAACGAAGCACGTAGAGATAGATTGCCAGTATGTTCGTGAGCGCTTTGAAGCAATGACCATTTCACTTCAATCTGTTACCTCTTCACAGCAGACAACAGATTTCTTCACCAAATCCCACACTGTTCAGAGATTTTGTTACTTAGTAGGCTAACTCACACTGTTCGACTCAACGTGAGTTTGAGAGGGGGTGTTAGATATTGTATTATATTTAGTACCATATCAGGATATGTGTTATTTTAGTATGTGGTTCCCTTCTATATAGATATGAGATATTGTACTCAGTTATAATCAATTTCAATAATCCAATAATGTTTTCCAATCTCTTTGTTAACATTATCAGGATCAATAAAATATGATTGATGTAGACTTAAAACATGAGACAATATAGAATTTTAATAAAATAATAGAGTATATCTTTTTTGTGAATCGCACGGGCTATATGCTAGTTTGAATGAAACTTGGGCCAAATTAACAAGTGTAAGTTAAATAACGGGACATATTTGAAATAATTAACTAATTAAGAGACCTAATAGATATTATCTGCACTGGGAATCTGGGATATGAAGATGAAAATAAAATAAAATAAAACAAATAAAAAGTCTTTTAGTAATTGTTTGCTAATTAACAGTTCAGACTTTGTCTTTAGGCAATTCATCTTGAGAACTTAGAAGGAAAATATTGAAAATATATGTGAATTTAGGATATGTGAGCTTACTCAGCCCAGTCAAATGCATTATCTAAAGCTTGGAGTGAACCACTAGCAAAAGGCCATAGATCAGAAGAGTCTTCTGCTATCCACCAACCAACTGGAATCTTCACTGCATTTAGCCCTATGTCGAACATATACTTGAAGTGCTCCTCCTGAATAAAGTCCTCCCAGTGGTCCTGAAATATTTAATTGATATATTCCGCAAATTAAATAAAAATCTCATTCTCACCGCAATATAGAGGAAGGGGAGTCTCATATCTGTAGGACAACTTTATCATACAAAATAGTTGTATGCATATTATAACGCTTTATATGGACAATTTAAACTGTTCATTAAAATTATAATGTCATTAAATGTATATATGCTAAAAATCAAGTTATTTCGAGGTTTCTTTCTCATGCATCATATAGTGCCAATTTGTTATACTATATAGACAAACTATCACTAAATAACTTGATTTTATAGGCATGTATACTATGACATAAAGAACAAAACGAACAGTGTCAATCAACCATAAGGGGTTCCACAAATTAACTATAAACGCTTTATAGAAGGAAATCGCCTTCATATGGGGGATAAAAATCTATAACCTAAGAAGCACCAATAGAGGTTAAAAAATCTCTTACCGCCATGACTTCATTTTTTACATATCCAAGGACACTTGTAAGTTGGAATTCTCCTCGAAGCTTTTTGACAATAGTTATCTCAAAAACAGAGGGGTCATTGTACCTCCACCGTGTCTTCTTAGTGTAGCCAGCAGATACTCTTCCATTCTTATCTGCCTGAGAAAGGGTTGGCATGGCAGTGTGTTAATGGAATTAACAAGCCAAAGAATTTATAATATATATATATGCTTCTTCTACATGATACCTGTAAGAAAGTCTCGTTACAAGCAGCCATGATACGAACTCGCAAAGGATCAGTGCTACTAGTTATGATTTTAAATGTCTCGGTTAAACCTGGCACATAGGAATCAGCTACTACGTTTTTACAGTCACCCCTGCGGTCCAGCCCTATAAAATGCCTTGTAGAAACTAGAAACTGAAAATTCCCCTCCTTGGTTTCCCATACCTTGTTGATTATACAAGGAGAAATACAAAATCAAACTAAATTTTCAATATATATAATATATATATATATATATTTTTAAAATGCAGATCCGTTTAGTAAATTAAGCTTAATTGACAATTTGAGATAAGTAGGTAACCGTGAAAGTCTCTGATTCCTTTGCGGCTGATGCATTTGCGACAATTTTTGAGCCACCGCCATGCTGAGCACTGAGAAATTTCTTCATTTTAACTGATTTGATTCGGATTTCAGTTCCATTCTAACATGCAAGAAAGGAAAAGAAAAAAAAAACATAAGTACGAATAATATAAAATGATATATAGGAGAAGTCTATGTGATATTGCCTGTTGATGGTCTGTCTTATTAAAAAAACAAGCTTTCTATGTAATTTCCTAATTTATTTTCTGTTGCTTCTAATATTAATGCTTCTGTAGCTTCTTTGTTCTACATTGGTAACAATAGTAGCGAGTGGAATATTCCTTTAGAATATCTTTGTCTACTATTCGGTCTTCTCAATATATTCAAATACTGGTTGGTTCTACCGATTTTTTTCAGTAGCAAGAAAGAGATGGCATAAGAGGAAGATGGTCTAATACAAGTACTTAAAATCATTTTACACTTATTTGAATTGTCGCATAGTGATTTCACCTTTTTTAAAATGCATTTGGCAAAATATTGCTCCCCATAAAGTAGGAATTTGGTTTGCTTGGTTGTTCGTGATAAATTTCTGACATTGGAAAATTGTATTAAGATAAATCTTTGATAAGATAAATATTGCAACTGGTCAGAAATGAGTAATTCACCAGTTGTACTCATTCATTATTTTTATATACAACCACTTTGGTTTATTTGCAAAAGTGCTTGGCTGATTAGAGGTAGATCGGAATACTGAGAACTTGGTGGAGTGAATGGAGGAAGAAAAGTGTCAAACCTTCTCTTAGGCTTAGTTGAATTCTAGCTATGATGGTACTCATTTTTTTTGCAGATGTGATTATCCTTGATGATTGATTACTTAATTCTTTTGAATTGCAGATTTTAAAGTCCAATTGACATAGGTTTGGAGGTTGCTGAACCTGTTATTACAGACATGAAGTTCATTGTTGCTCTTTATTCTGCAGTGCTTCATTTTCTGTCTTGTTGATTTTGTCGGTTTGGAACTCTCATTGTTTTTGTTGATGAGGGTGGTGTCATTTCTTTGTAGGGCACCCAGTTATCGTAATTTATATACATTTTGTACTGAACTTGTTGTTTTATGTTATTGGTTGGAGTTCTTTTGAAGTCAATCTGGTTATGTCGAAAAAGATTAGTTAGATCAAGTATATAGATATGGGAAACTATTATTATGTACATATTGCTACTCACGCGAGCAATACGGATATAATTATTTTGTACGGCTATTAGAAGCAGGGTGGATACTTAACTAGATCTACATATACATTTAAATTACCACAGAATTACACATATCAATATGTAATTCAAGTAAAGGATTCAGGGGCATAACTTATTAGTTTCAAACGTACAAAACAACGACAACAAAAAGAAGGAAATACCAGAATCACATCTTCCTCCAAGTGATCAAAGAGGGCTGGTGTTATCGATGAATCTGCTACAAGCCAACCTCTAAGGTTTGCAGCTTTTACTAAGTGTTTTGGTCTGCTATCCTTATCATCCTTGCCCTTTAGTAAGTAAGCCCATTCTTTAGGTGTGATAATAGTCATCAAGAAAACCGAGGGATCTTCTGCTTCATCTTCCTGCATCTCAGAGCATGTATTATCAGCGACTAACTCGTCTTCTGCTACCTGCGACAATGAGGATGAAGAGGATTATTGTTGAAGAGCATTATTGTTACGTTAAGATAACTACACTTCTTGGCTCCAAAATTCTTAGTACATAGGACACAAAATTCTTAGCTCCAAAATCCATATGCTTTTCTATGATTCTTTTATATTCTTACTCGGATATAACTCGAATAGAACACACCTCTAAGTAACGGCCATTTGTAGCCCTGATGCGAACAACAGAGGGATTGTACACAGATTTCACGATCTCAAACATATCCTGTGTACAAGGCTCATTTGCAATTTCCACCACTTTCCGACCATTTCCATGCTCATCTTGAGGTGCTAGGCCAACGAACCTCTTCTCATGGCCTTTATTTGTATTACTAAAACTTTCCTTGTAGAACTGGATTTGATAAATTGTCTCGGTAACTCTTTGGAGCTAGATAACAGAAGTGTAATACTAAAACAGTCAGTAAATAAAAAGCACAAATTATATAATTAATGAATTAGTGCTCCTCTATTCGAGAACATCATTGAACCATAACTAGTTTATTTAATTTTCTGAAGCAAATGGTTAAGATAAGTAACCTTATTTCATTTAAAGATATAGACTATAATAAAAATGTATACACACCTTAAATGTTTCCCAGCGTCCTGCATAAGTCTGATGAGCACCGATGTTAGTTCTACTACTATCATCTCGTGAGGGACAGAGGTATTTCCCTAATTTTATTGATTTAAGTTGAACTCGAGCTCCATCCTGTGTTAAGTAAAGACAAAGGTAAATATTGTTTTAATACTTAATCAGGGGGGAAAAAGTCTCAAATTCTATTGAGGAGAATTCTGTAGATTTGCGAAAACTACCAAGAGGTTCCAATCTATCTTGAGGTTTTCACTGGCAGTTTTGATGGCCTTGATGGTCGAGGAATCCGGTGTGATGCTACAAGTTACACGTAAAGAAAAGATAGACGGATCTTTGTCTGACCAACTAGGCCATGGGTTTGCGTCTGCAGTGACTGATCCGTCTGCATTTGTCTGCAATAAATATATTAGAGTATTAAAATAGGTTCACCCTTTGACCTTCTTTAAAGGTTTCCTCTAATCATTTGGTTGTATCTTGGGCCATATATCAGCCAGTAACTTCATCCCAAAGTTAAAACAGTTAAAATATAGTCCCTTAAAAGATGGAAAGGAAACAGAGCCCCAACAAGAGCTACCAGAGCAACTCCCAACATAGACCGATGGTGAAGAGAGGAAGGGAAGAGGAAGCGGGTAGATGCGCGATGGCTAGAGGCATCCCCAGAGAGGGGATGAAGGACCTGCCAAGATTGAGGGGACACTCTCGGATGAAGGATACTTGGGTAGACCATAGAGGGCTACCTAGGACTGGAGAGGGGCGACACTAGTCGCTATAGAAGCTGAGAGGAGACTTCCGACCACAGTCAGCGCATAGAAGATCATATCTGGAGGCAACTAAGAGGGGAAAGGCGAGGACTGAACGAGCTTACCACAGAAGGGAGGAAAGCTCGCCGGAACTAGAGGTGCTGAAGAAGAGGGAGGACGACGAAGGAGAATGGATTTCATTCAAACCCAAGAGGGTTATGAAGGCAGAGAAGAAGGCAGCTAAGCTACAGTCTTCATCGTCATCGGCTCCGTCTTCGACTCCGGCGATGGCAAAAAAAAAATGTCCAATGTCATAAGTGTGCGGAGCGAGGCCATACGATCAACGAATGTGTGAAGGATTGGTTTTGCTATACATGTAAAAAGCATGGCCATATCTCGACGGCATGTCCTACTCTCTAAAGGGAGGGAAGTGGGGCCATCTCAATTCCGACGCCCAAACCAGACGGGGCATTAGACAGCAAGAGGAGCCAACCCAAATCAGAGGAGAGTAAAGACGACGGAAGGAAAAAGATCAAAGCTGTGATTGTTCCTACCCCAATAATGGCAGATTTTGAGCGTCGTCTGCAATTGTGTATTATGCTAAAAATACACACGGGTAATCCAACCATAGAGGAACTGACGGAGAAGATAGTAGAGAGCGTTAGGCCATCGATGAATTGGAAATGGGAAATACAAAAAGTAAAGCAAGACGTGATGATGGTCTACTGCAAAACGGAGGAGAGATTGAAGGAATTACTAATGATGGGTAGCCTCGAAGGAGATGAGTTCTATGTGACGATGAGTAGATGGACGAGGAAGTTTGGGGCGTTGAAAGTAGATTCGATGCCGGCGGTGTGGATTCGCCTTTTCAATATGTTGTTCCATTGTTGGGCCAGGTCGGCGTTCCGAAACGTTGTGCGGAGCTTCGGCTACCTCATCGCAATTGACAAAGACGCAAACGTTCAATCGAGAAGGGAATTTGCGAGAGTTCATATCGGGGTCGAAGACATGAGCCTTATTCCGTCGGTGATTGTGGCAGAGTTTGAAGATGATAGGCATGAGATTAAGGTGATTATTGAGAGGAGGAAGAGGGTCTCGTTTAGAGGATCGCCGGAATGCTTGACGACCTCAGAGGGGCGATTTAGACATAATCTGGAGGTTGAAGATGAAGCACAGCCCTTGGATCAGGAGAGACAAAATCTTAGCCATCGGATTCAGATGGACAAAGGGAAGGCACAGATCGACCGGGAGCCGTTGGATCAGCATCAAAGCTATCAGGAGCATCCAATACAGGGTGTAGCGGGAGTGAGGGGTGTAGGGGATCAAGCTGAAGGGACAGGGGACAACTGTAAAGGAAAGGGAGTTGGCAGGTCAGTAGGTGTTCTAGGAAGCAAGGGTCTGATGGATGACAGGTCGTTACATGATAGAGTGAAGAGGCATGGAAGCAATGAACTTAAGGTGACAGCGACAGCTACTTTACCTAGGGTGGAGCAGAGGTTGACTGCTGGTCTGACTGTTGAAGAAAGAGCTGTCTTCACACTGTCAAAAGAACAATTTCAAAATGCTCTGGAAACAGCGTTGAGAGCGAAAACTTTGAATTTAAATCTAGGTGGGCCGGGCCAATTTAAAGATGGAACATCGGCACAGGTGGGTTTTGGCCCAATAGTCCAACCACTAAGTATTAACGAACAGGAGCTGTTGCAAGGTTCTGGAGAAATTATGGGGTTGGTCGAAGAAGAGAAGTGCAAAGATGGGAACCAGGGGCTTTTGGTAGAAGGGAACGGTGGGGAGGGGGAAGAGGGGGAATGCAGTCAAGATGACATACAACTAGAAGAAGTATACAAACCAGCGGGGGAGGGAGAAAGAATTGGGGCATTAGATTGAGTGGGAGACGATAACAATGACTACCATAGCGAACACGAAAGGTGGGCGAAACATGTGAGAGACCTGGCTACAGGGAAAGAGACGGGTGTAGAGTTCGCTGGGGGAGGGCCTGAGGAGGCTAAAAGGAAGAGCAAGGGACAAATTGACAGATGGGGGTCGAAGGGACCGAGGGAGGACGATCTCATCAGATCGGTGGCGAAAGCAAAGAAACCTACTTCAACCTGCGGAGGTTCGTTCTCTATCTTGAACTGTATTTCAGATAATATGCTTCTTTATTATGCTAGCATTTTAGGGGTAGACATGGGACTTACCGCTAGAGAACAGTTACACAAAGTTCAAACGATTAGAGTTGAGGCATATAGAAAAAGTCTACAGAGGCGTCCCTAGGATGGGGGGATTGGGGGGTAGAAGAAAAGATATAGTTTTTATGTCGTGCATCTTCTGGAACATTAGAGGGCTACGATCTACGGTTAAATCTAGATTGGTGAACGATAGTATCGCTAAGTTAAAGCCGGTTGTTTGTGGATTTCAAGAAACTAGGATCACCAACCCGCAGGCTAAGAATGTAGAGGGCCTTAGGTCGCTTAGAAACTTCCACTCTGGTTCAAACCATCCAGGGGTTTATCGGAAGGAATTGCCATAGGGGTCGATTCTAACATCTTTCGTGTAGTCGATGAATACGTGGGTAACTTCTCTATGACGATTAGAGTTAGTCGAAAAATAGATGGATGGGAACATATGATCACATCGATATATGGGCCATACAATGCTAGTCTCAGAAAGGGATTTTGGATTGAATTAAGGCTAATTCGAAATAGATGGGAGGGGTCTTGGGTTGTGGGGGGAGATTTTAACATTACAAGATTTCAGAGTGAGCACAGAGGTAGAGGTGCTAGCGAGGGGGATAGACGTGATTTCAATTACATCATCAATGTGTAACACCGCGCAAAATTGGAAGTTACAATTTTGCCCTTGTGTGTTACGCATGTGTATTTTGTAACGTATTTTCACTGTGTATTTTGATTACAGACTATTTATGCATTTCCTGTATTGATTTTATCCTATTTGAGTCAACTAGAATATAATATTTCAATCTCTGTATTTTTACGTGCTTTTTATTTGTTTTCGATGCACGTATCAATTACGTATTTTTCCATCACTCAGTGTGATATTTCTATGTGTATTGATTATTTATTTTACGTGTTTGAACTCGTTTTATAAAATGAAAATTTATTTTCCCATATTTTGATTAAAATGCATTTTTCGATTTTTGCACGTATAATGCACGTGCTAATTTTCCATCTCCATTTTCTTACTCTCATTTCTTATTTTAGCATGCATAAGTTTTTATATTAGCCTTCTTTTGATCCATGGACCTAAAGATTAAAATCTAGCCCATTAGGAGAAGAGCCCACTAGGATAATTAAATTAATTATTTAGAAGTGAGCCAATGAATCAAGCCCATTAGTAAAATCACAAATTAAGTTGAGCTTGGACTAATACATGACAAGTTACAACTTTTAGTACACATTTAGAGTTATAGCACTGTATTAAATTTGTATGTACATATGTGCATGTGTGCACACATGCTTGGCCGGGTTACACTAGGAGTTATGGCCGGTTTTTTAGAGAGGAGGAGAAGGGTTGGGAGCATGAAGAGATGAAAGTTTTAGGAGTTAAGAAATTGAAGAGTTGTATGAATTAAAAGAGAGAGTTATTAGGTATAAAATTATGCATAATAGACCCTAACCATACCCTATAAATAGAGCCTCATTTCCTACTTCTCCTTTGCACCAAAAACAATAACAAAATCAAAAGAAAGAAAGAAAAGAAAGAGAGTAAGAGAGTTCTATTGCTTGGAGGAAGTCTTGCTAGGAGGAGAAGGCTTTGCTAGAGAAGCTAGGAGCTAAGAGGGATGTCTTTTCAATTGTGGTTTTCAATCTTCAATTAAGGTGGGTGATCTCTTTCCTTTCTAAAGTAGGAATTGCATGCTAAATAGCTGAATAAGTAGTACAAAATTGAATGTGATATATGTAGACAAAAATCCATGCTAGCATAACATGCAATGATCTTGTTAAAGCTTAGTGAATGATTATTACCATGCTAATTAAAAAGAAGAGTTCAACTAAAGAAATTATCATATTGGACCATGTTAGAATGTTTGCAAATTTTATGTTTGTTGAAGGTGTGATTCTTCTTTTAGAACTTGTTAAAAGATGATATATTTCAACAAGATGATTAAGAAAGAAAAAGAAAAGAGAAAAAAATAACTTTTTAATATTGCCATGAAACATGTCGACATAGGTTAAAAATACAATTTTTGCATGAACGAAATTTTTTGAGTTATTCATGATTGATTAAGAGACATGCTTATTTTTATCACAAAAATGTAACTAGTATAATAGAGTATATGAACTAGTTTAATAAAACATGGTTTCTTAATTTTCGTGTTTTGAGAAGAAATGCAAATTTTTATGAAGGGAAATTTATTAGAAAATGAAGACACATTCTAAAAAAATAAGTTTAAACTTGTTGATTATATTTTTTGATTTCATCTCAGTCCAAAAGAGAGGTGTATTCTAGTATCCTAAAAGATTGGATTATTGGATAAACAAGTTTTGCGCAAAAGAACCAAATTCATGTTCATAAGAAGATAAATCGAAATATAGATACAATGTCTAAAATATAAATTTGGAAATTCGGGAATCACAGTTTTTCAAGTAAACTCCGTTTGGAAATGATTGCACAAACCCAATACTGCAGTCTGTAGGTGTGATAGTCGACTGGTCAGTCGACCATCGTGAACCTGGCTACAATAATTTCTAGAGTTTGGATTTTTCGTGCGGGACAGTCGACTGAACCTTTGTCACAGTCGACTGCCACTACTTTGATTTTGTTGTCTTGAGTTGGATTTCACGCGGGACGTCGACCGATCACCCTATGAAGTCGACTACTACTACTCTAATTGATATTTTTCTGAGTTTTCTGATACTTATTTTGAATGAATATTTTGAAGTGAGTTGAGATATTGTAAGAGTTTGAATTTGTTGATGAAGTTGTGTTCTTAAAAGAAATTAATTGCTTATAAAGATTATGAATGAATAAATAGGTCATGAATATTGACAAGATTTTGATCATTTGTAATAAGTTGAAAGATGAAAATATCTAGGTTTAAGACATGTTTATTAAATGGTATGTGTACCCATGATTCTTGTACATGAGAAATTGTGATTTAGAGTTAGTAAGACCTCAGGTACCGGCATTATTAAATTGAAAAGAATTGAATTATATTTTTGAGATATGGCCATGGAGCGATCTCGGTGGATATTGATTAAGTCCGGTAGGAGGTAATACAAATTCTAGGCTTGGAAGATTATTCATGTCTTGAACTAAAGAGTTAGGCACTTAAGAGAAGTGTAGTAAACCAGGGCAAACGTAAGTGGGGCACTTTATATAGTCGGACGATGTACATCGGGACTATAGACCCAGTTGGTCAGTGTACTTTGGGACTGTGGTTATTCAAGACCTTCCTTCATTGAGAACCTAAACAGCTTCCATTTCCAATACATCTGATCTAGCAACGACGATCCCGAGTAGTCAGTTTTGAGACTCGCCCATAGACTCGCCGCACCTTTCTCCTCAAGGATATTACACTTGACTTCGTCCGCCAATTGCAACCGGATTAAATCAAGGCCTTCAAACAAATCTCATCCCACTTCTCCTGCTGCATGTCGGTTTACTTCTTCTCTTCTAGGGAAAGGTGCAAGTTCTTCTGAACCAAAACATCATACATGTCCACCTTCTATAGATTGAAGTTGATCTTACCGTCAAACCGCTTGATCTTCGTCTTTTGATCTGCCATCTCCAAGGAACTCGAACAAACCCACGAATCCTGATTGCTCTGATACCACTTGTTAGGAAATATGAGGATCTTGTTGAGTCTTTGACACAATCAACACAAAACCACCAAGCAAGACTATATCACACCAAACACACAAAGCAAACAAGAGTTGTCCTGGTTGGGGCTTTCACCTTAATCCGGGGAAGGAAAAACCGAGATATTATTCAACTAGAGAAGATACAAGAATATTACGATTCTCACCACGACCCTCTCTCAAGCCTAATGGAACTTGATGCTGCTTACAATGGAGAACTCTCTCACCCTCTCAGATGAAGTACTATCTTCTTCTATTCGGCACTCAGTAGAATCATCGCGATCTATGAGCCGTTACAATTGTTTATATAGATCTGGAGACAAATCCTAAGTTGATATCTTGTTACAATAGCTATTGGACAGTACACAAGAGATAACCCTACAATAGAAGCCACACGATCAAACTTGAAGAGCAAGTTGGGCTATTCACGAATCACCTAGATTCAAACCCGAAAACCCATCAGCGCCGCTGACGGTCGACCGTCACTCAGGTTCGGTCGACCGTCCCCCTCTCGGGGACTTCTGCACCCTATGACCGGTCGACCGCAACTTCTGCAACTACAGCTGTTAACTGTTTCCTTACCTCCACTCCGTTTCCAATCGCCTTTGTCTCTCCATCGTCTTATCGTCTTCTTATCCAATATAGTATGCAAGATATAAACCCAACAAAATCATGCAACTTTGGTTTCAAATGAATTTCCTGATTGGTGGAGTAGAACTAGTGAGAATGCACAACCTGAGAGTATTCTTGATAGGCGCTTGTACAAGAAAGGAATGGATGCTAGAGTGAAGTTGTTGATTAAGTGGACTTCGAAGCTTGTGAGTGAATCCACTTGGGAAGATGGTGATGAGCTGCGTTAAAAATTTCCTGAGTTTGAACTTGGGGCAAGTTCATTCTATGGAGGGAGTTGGTAGGGATTGAGTTGAGTGCAGTTAGATTGAGGAATAATGGATTCAGTCGATGTATCTGTTTTTTCTGTTTCTTGGGTTTGGGTTGTAACTAGGTACGGGTAGTTGGTTTTTGTCCCAGTACCGGCCTATTTTTAGTCAGTTAAGAGTTTGTTATAGTCTAACATACTCTTAACACGTGAGTCCCATGTAATTCCCATCTCTATAAAAGGGAGGGAACCCAAATTGTGTTGTTCCATTCAAAATCAATAAAGATAAATTCTTTCTTCTTCCCAAATCCAGAGATCCTTAAATCCTAGTTTCACTTCTAATGGCGAGGAATAGGCACTCTCAGAATGGAGGGCCCAACATCTAATTTTACAAATCTAGCATTTTATTACTTAATATTGTAATGCTCTTCCAGTGTTCATAAAATTTAATATATACTACTTCTGTTTTCTAATTAGATTTATTATTATTTTCGGGTATGCATTAGTTTTTAGAAAATATACTATCACAAAAAATTAACATTATACAAATCTACTAGCAAAAAAATTATTTATCATGCTTTCTTTTACTGGCGTACAATATAGTATTGTATTAATAACTAAGTTTGACTTAAATGACGCATGCAACGAAACTCACCCATGCTTTTTTACTTTCCAATTTATTTTTCAATTTAATAGTTTCAAATATATTAAAAGGTACCAGGGGAATTTAGCAAAATTAGAGCATCCACAGTTCGTGTTCTATTTATAGATTTTATGCATTTTATAGCAAACGACCAGCTGCAGTCGTTTGCTATAGCGACAGTAGATTACTATATATAAGAGGAGATTTGAGAGAAATGCATATTATACAGGACGCAACTTTACTTTGCGTCCCACGAAAAAAAATATTTTTTTAATTTGTCGGACGCAACTTCACTTTGCGTCCCACGAAAAAAAAATTAATTCGTCAGACGCAACTTCACATTGTGTCCGATGTCTTTCGTTTAAAAAATAGAATTTAATAAACGAAATGCAAGCTGGGAGCTCCTTGGACGCAATGTGAAGTTGCGTCCAAGGAGGGGCCCACTTTTTTTTAAAACTTAAATAGCGTTTTTAATTAATAAAAAAATCATAAAAAATCCTTACAAATCGTAGGACGCAAAATGAAGTTCCGCCTGGATTTTTTTAATATTAAATTGGTATAAAATACTATTCGACGACTGCAGCAAAGAGGTAAAATGCTATATGTATTTATGCATTTTCTAAACAATCACGACGGTCGATGCTCTTAGAGGGGAAAAAGGGAAAGAAATTATTTAATTAATCAATTCTAATACCTGTAAGAACCTGCCGTTTGATGCTTTGATACGAATACAGGTGAAGTCTTCATTATTTTGTGCAATCTCAAATGCCTCGAGGAATCTTGACATTGAAATAGCCATCAGTGCAGTACCTTGCAAGCCTAGGAATTGATTGCCGCTTGCTTGTAACAAATATTTATCAGTTCCGGGGATTCCCCATACCTATTTTAAGATGTAAAAAAAATATAGAAGAAGTCATAAAATTAACAAAACTGAGAAGTAGTTTTTTTAATATTATATTTCCATCTGAAATCATAAAATTTATGAGTCAATTGGTGAAAAACCTCCTTACTATTAGAGTTTTGCCAAAAGCATTTTGCTTTTTTGTTTTTTTTTTAAGGAAAAGATGGAGTATATCCATCCTATTTCAGAGTACTGAGCAAACCAAAAGCTCATTTATTATCTTTAGAGTTTATGAAATTAGTTTTTTATTTTGATTAGTACATGCAAAATGCGAACTTGATGTTCACCACTTAATCCGGCCTTATAGTAGAGACGAGAGAGGCAGTCGCTTCATGCCCCCAATTTTTGGGCATTTTTATTGGTCCTAATTTTTTTTTAAAACCTATATATTACATATTTTGTGAATGCTCCTAATTACAATTTGCTCATTTTTTTAGTGGCCCACAATTATTTTGGCCTTTTTTAATATTTAAATCATAGTCATTAAAAGGCCGGCCCACAGACTAAGAAATTAAAAGGAAAATGGATCACTGGATATTTAATGGATCTGAGTCGTCCGACTCAATCATACAAACCTGCTCCCCAAACCCAATCACCCGAACTCGATCCCTAGACCAAGCAGCATGCTTCCCATCTCCCCTAAATACCTAAATCCACTAAACTCCATTCCCTACCTCCTCAGTCCTCCCAACCTCCATTTGAAACCCATCTCAAACTCCATCACCAACCTCATCGATAGATTTGAGAATGAAAGACATAAGAAATTAACCTTGAAGGTTTCCAAAGATGTATTAGCTCCAATTTCATTGACAAGGACGTTTGATCCACCACTTCTCTCATGCGCATATAGGTTCGTCTGATGCAAAATCGGTTTTAGTTGAACCGTGGTTCCATCCTGTATGAGAAATAAAAAACGATTGAAACGAATTGTCAGTGAATTACAGAGATGTTGTACATAGTAACGTTTGGAAAAATAATAGCTTGAAAAATATCAAGTCATTCTTACCAATGGTCTTAGGCCGGCAAGAATAGAAGGAAAGGATGGTGCTTCCTCGATTATACTCTGATTTGATGTTGGCAACGCTGATTGGATCAGTGTCATTGAGAAAACAGATCCATCCTCCCATGTCGTAGTGGCCGAAAAGTTTGCAACCGGGATTACATTTTCACTAGCACCCTAAATAAGTTAATATAATACATGTGAGAAAATGAAGCCTCGTACTTATTGGAGGTGATTCTCTCATCTAGAGTAATTATAAGTACTTAATATGATGTTTTGTGATCGCTAACTTTGATTTTTCATGTCATAATATGCATGTAAATAAGATATAAAGCAGTTTGGAAAATATTTTATTCAAGACCATAAAAAGAGTATAACACCCCCAAGGCTCATTACAAATGCAAGTTGCAGTTGGTGTTGAAGTTGCACTAATAAAGAAAAAAATTAAGTTCCCTTACAAAATGTTACGTTTTAAGAGCATCCACAATCGTGTTTCTCATATGTTAAAAAATGGCAGCTACAGTAGTAGCAAATAGCGATGTTTGCTGCAGTGGTCGTTTGCTATATGTTTCTCATTTTTTAGAAAATAAGCGAGCGACGGTATATGATATACCGTCTCATCGTTTAAAAATTAATTTAAAAAATTAATTACTTATTAACTATTAAACTATATTAATTAAATAAATTAAATAATATAATAATAACTAAACCTAATTAATTAACTACCTAAACCTAATTAGCCATCCTAACCAACCCACTCAATTCCAGAATTCAAGGACGGTACATCATGTACCGTCCGAGAATTTGGATTTTTTTTTCCTAACCGGCCAATCCTGGCCGTTCATTTTTTTTTAAAAAGAAAAAATACAAAAAAGAACACCTCTCAGACGGGATATGATCTCCCGTCTGAGGAGTTTTTTTTTAAAAAAAATTAAAAAAATCGGAGGGACGGTATATAATATCCCGTCTGACGCGATTAGAATATATTAAAATGGGAGCGACGGTATATGATATCCCGTCCCTCATAATTTGAGAATCGCTATTCTGTGTCTCATATATGAGAAACGAATATAGAAAGTTTGCCAAAAAATGGCAAAATAGAAAACCGTTGCAGTATGTCATTTGCTATAATATGGCAATTTGGCTAATATAAGAAACCACTGTGGATGCTCTAACATAATCACTAGTTGACATCTCAACAACTTAGAAGAGATTTGCGTAATTGAGTCAAAAAAGTTTTGGAAAAAAAAATCTTAAAATCTTACTTGCAACAACAGTTTGCAACTAATTAAAGGCTAGCTCCTTTGCAAGTTCAGAAGTACAATTTGGTTAGAACTGTTGTTATTATTTATAATACTATAATAAAATTAAAAAAAATCTCATTATGTTTTTCCCTTTTGCATCGCACATTCGAACCTGATCTAATTTATATTTTGTCAACTAAACCTACAGCCATTATATTTCATTAGACATTCCACCCTACTCTATCAGTTCTTCGTCGTTTGAATAGAAAAATTAAGTTATTATTATTATTACTATTACATAATGGTATCAGCCCCCCAGGCAAGTGAGGCGGTCGCCTCAAGCCTCCGAATTTTTTACAATTTTAGGGACCCCAAATTTGTATTTCCCTTGTAAATATAGGCACATATTTTGAGCTTAAAAAAAAATTTATTACTAGAGGCCCCAAAAATAATTATTTGAGCCTTTAGATTTTTTTTAAAAAATTATTTGGTTTTGGACTTAATTGAATTTGAGGCTTTGAGCAATTTTAAAAAAAATTCACATTCAAATCAATAGAAGCTCAAACCCGAAACCCACATTCAAACCCAACAACCCAAACCCGAAACCCGACCCAATCACTTATACCTTTACCCTCTTTCTTCTCCCCAATTTTCCAGCCCGATCATATCCTCTTTCTTAGCCTGCGCTGTGTTCTTCCCCTTTCTTTATTCTTCCAATCTCTAACTCTCAAAATCATAATCTCTAACTCTCAATTCCCAAATCAAATCAACTCCAATTCTCTAATTCTTGTTTTCTTCTCCCCAAACTTGCTGATTTTGACTCAACCCTAAATCTAATCAACCCACTTCCTTCAAAATCCAAAACCCTAACCCTAAATTCGAAATTTAAATCTCAAATTCGTGGGACAGTGGTCAGTGGATCTGTGGGTGTGGTGGACTGGTGGTGCCTGGTGGCCGGTGATTGTGGTTCATTGGTGTTGTGTGCAGTGGATGGTCGGTGGACTGAGTTGCTTATTGGTAGCTATTTCTTACTCAGTTTTATGTTATGACTTAATGAATTGAATATTGAGTTCAACTTTATGTTCAATTCTATGTTAGAGCTATAACTTAATGAGTTCAGTTTTATGTTATAGGTACCTTCATACATTAAATGAGATAGAATTAGAGTTTTCCATTCACCAAAGAAGCTTTCCATTGACAGATTTTGCATATTTGATTATATGTTTTGAGACTCATTTCACAATTCATAACATATTTGATTATCCATTCACAATTGTTGAGGCTCAATTATATGTTATGCATATTTGAATAGTTTTATGCATGTTTTTGTATGCTTCTCGTGTGGATGCTTATGTGGGTGCATATCTGATTGATGTTTTTCACTCTATTTTGCATATCTGATTGACGCTTATAAGTAAACTTATTATTTGATAATATATATTTTTGCATATTTTGCCTTGAACAATGTGCAATTTTTTTGTATACATGTTTTTCATTAATTTTAACGTATGGGGGAACCCCATTTCGGGAGTTCGCCTCGGGCCTCCAGGAACTCAAGGCTGACCCTGAATGGAATTGAGTGGATTCAGATTTTGATCTGGGTTTGATATGGGAGGAAAAGGAAAGAGGAAGAAAAGAGAGATGAGATGAGAGATAAATTCTTAGTGAATATGGGTTGGGGACTAGGGATGGCAACTAGGCCGGGTCAACCGGCGACCCACCCGCAACCCGGCCCGCGAACCCAGCCCGTTTAAGGAGTTGGCGGGTTTGGGTCGAACCCGGTGAACAGTATCGGGTCGACCCGGGTCGCAAATAACGCGAATTCAACCTGCGAAACCCGGCCCGCGGACCCGTGAAGCACGCGAATTCGACCCGCCAACCCGCGGGTCGACCCGCGGGTTACGACCCGTTGGACCCGTACGGGTCGAACGTTCGACCCGTTACGGGTCGACCATTGACCCACGGGTCGAACGGTCTGTTCTGAACAGAGCCGTTGCTAACGGCTCTTTAGCCGTTTTTTTGGTTTTTTTTTCCCCCACATTTTTAGCCTATAAATACCCCCAAAAATCTCATAAAAAATCACACCTTACTCTGTTACTCTCTCTACTATTATACATCATTTCTAAAGATTTTTTCAACAATTGTAGTATTCATCAAACAAGTCTACAACGAGGCATATACACGATCAAATTTCGGCCGTATCAGAATCAAAATTCAACGTCTTCAACATCTTCAACTCTCTTCAACCCTCGTCAAATCTACTTCAAGCTCTCCTCAACTCTTCAATTGCGGAATCGGCAAAGCGCTTCTTTCTAGTTCTATTCTATTCTTATTTTCACGGTTTTTTTTACATACGCGTATTCCATGGTGAACGGTATCAAAATTTCATACATTTCTCGTTATATATTTTTTTTTCGTTGTAGTTAAAATTATTGTTCGTTTTTTGAACTTCTCTATCTCAACCCTCTTGTTTTTTAGATTTTTTTTGTATAATTCGCCGTTCCTACATTGTATATTTTTTTTTACATACTTTAGCACATTACTACATTATGTCTAGATCACGCGGTAGCGGTCGTAGCGGGCAAGATTCCTCCTCCTCTTTCCGTAGGCCACCAATTGTCTCAACTAGTGAGCCCGCCCAAGAATACCATGATCCTCCTATGGAACAGTGGGGTACACACGACGTTGTTGTAGGTGACATACAATTGGAAGAAGAAGAAGAAGAACAACAACAACCAACCGAAACCACACAACCCCGTAGTAGTAGGAAAAGTAGAGAAGAAACTAGCGATTGGCATAAGTTTTATGATTGTATCCCTGACGAACATACTCCGGGTATAGGTTTGAAAGTTTGTAAAATATGTGGTAAAACATACAAATTCAAGAGGGGTGACGGCACCGGTACAATTAGTAGGCACATCCAACATAACCATAAAGAACTTCTTGCTGAACTACAAGGCCAGCAAAAAATCAACCCTAGGACCGGTCTAGTTGATAGCCACCCTTATGATCCCGATCTTGTTCGTTGGAAAATGGCCCGATTAGTCATTAAGGAAGAGTTACCATTTTCCTATCCCGAGAGTAGAAACCTGGAAAATTTTAATCAAACGGCCTTAAACCCTCATTATAGAAGAATTCCGAGAAATACTTGCAAATCGGATTGTTTTAAAATGTACATCGAAATGAAGGACGCTTTGATTGCAATTTTATGGAGTTTAACTTGTAGGGTTAGTTTAACTTCGGATTGTTGGACGGGTCTCAACAATATTCCAACGATGGGAATAACCTGTCATTGGATCGACAATGATTGGATTCTTCAAAAAAGAATCATATCACTTGCGGCGTTTCCGTATCCCCATAGTGGCGCTGAAATAGCAAATCGTATTATAGAAATTTGTGATGTTTTTCATATTCGCGATAAAATTATGTGTATTAGTTTTGATAATGCATCTAAAAATAATGTAGCAATTACTATTTTAAAATTTGTATTAAACCCTCCATCTGACAGTATTTTTCATGTTAGATGTGCATGTCATATTATAAATTTATGTGTTCAAAATGCATTAAAAATAGCTGATCCATATATAGTTAAAATTAGAAATTATATACATTTCATTGCATTAAGTCCAAGCATTTTTCAAGAATGGAAAGCTTGGTGTAGGGTTAGAAATGTTCCTTTTAGAAGATTTCTAAAGGATGTTAGACACCGATGGAATTCTACTTTTGATTTACTAAATGTTGTTACCGAATATAAAGCAGTTGTAAATAATTTTTGTATCGCAAAAAATATGCAGATTTTTGAAATGACTCCCCCCGATTGGTTTTTTGCCGAATCTTTATTGAAATTTTTAGAACCTTTTAAAACCGCAACTTTAAAATTTTCAAAAACATATGAATCTACTTCTAGTAGCATTTTTATTGAATTAGTTAGCATGATGCAATCATTTAACGAAATGTTAAATGATCCCCATATTAGTGAGATTGCAAAACCTGCATTCCAAAAAATTTTGAAGTATTATTTTCCTCCTCCTATGTTGATTTGTGTTGCTACTGTTATGGATCCTCGTATCAAATTAGAAGGTACGAAGAGTTTGATAGAAATGTTTTTTGCATTACTTGAGGAACATGTAGAATTAGTAATTGATTGTGCTACTTTTTTAGTTCAGTTTGAATCTACGTTAAATAACTTGTATGATTATTATGATAGACGTTTTGCTTCTAGTAGTACAACTTCTGTAGTTAGTTCTTCTTCTGGTAGTTCTAAAGGTAAGGATAAAGTAGAATTGGTGATAGAACATTTAATTTACTTGAACAAATTCAATCAAAAAAACCTAGGACTAATCAACCAAATGAATTAAATTGGTATAACCAACAAGATTCTGAGCCTTATACTTCTCCACTAGATATTTTACAATGGGGGAAAGACCATGAACACACTTTAGTATTCTGTCAATTATGGCTAAAGATTTATTAACTCCTCCTGTCTCTACAGTTGCTTCTGAGAGTCCATTTTCTACAAGTGGCAGGGTTCTAACTGATTACAGGAAGCGCTTGAAGCCCGAGTCGTTAGAGATGCTCGTTTGCATAGAAGACTGGCTGAAGGCTGAAGATAGGACACAAGGGAAAGCACTATCAACGTCCATAAGTGGGAGCAACTCGCCCGAAGAACAACAACAACAACAACAACAATAGCTTTGCTTGTTATTTTAAATTAGAAAAATTGTAGTCAATTAAAATTGTATATAAGAAATATGTTATTGTATAAAACTTATTTGTGAATTGAATTCTTCATTTCATTAGAAATTGTTAAAATTGTATAACTTAAATTCATATGAATAATATTTCAAAATTTGTTGCCAATTTCTGAATTTCACTCTTTCAATCTTATTATTATTATTACGATTTTTAATGTTTATTAGTATTATTATATTACTTACTTAGTATTATTATTATAAAAATTTTAACCCTACAAAAAAAAATAAAAAAATAAAAAAATAAAAGAATAAAAATTCTAACCCTATATAAACGAGCCAACCCGCGGGTCGACCCGGCCCAACCCGGGTTGAACCCTAAAGGGTTCACGGGTTGGGCGGGCCACCCAAACGAAGTTTCAGCCCGGCCCGGACCGGCCCGGATAAGTGGGCTAACCGGCCCGAGCCCGCCCACTATACGTGCCAACCCGTACGGGTTGGGCCCGGCCCACTCGACCCGTTCGCCATCCCTATTGGGGACGACGGAGGGAAGACATGGGGAGAGGATAAAGATAAGGAGCTGGAGCCGTAAGACAGGTATTACTTTTTGTTGGATTCTGATTCGAATCAATTTGAATTTGGAATGGATTTAAAGGGAAAGGAGATAGACAGGATTTTTTTTCGTACTGGCCCACTTTTTGAAACTAATTATTAAAATAGATCAGTTTCAAAACTAATTCCGATAATAGACCAGTCCTCATAGGCCGTAGTTGTGAACTGCGGCCTGTACGATTATGAGACCGCAGTTCACAACTGCGGCCTCTTCAAAAATGTATTTTTTCGAGATCGCACTTCCCAACTGCGGTCTTAGTTCATTTCATATTTGGGCTAGAAAAACTTCAAGACTTAGACAAAATTTTTCTAAGTAAAAATGTACTAAGTATAGGCCGCAGTTCCCAACTGCGACCTAAACATAATTGAGGAACTACGGCCTCTGTTATAATAAAAAAAAATTCTGTTAAAATAATAATAATAATAAAATAATAATAATTATTATTATAATAATATATATATATATATATATATATATATATATATATATATATATATATAGTTTTGAAACTGGTCTATCTTGGGAATTAGTTTTAAAAAGTGGGTCAATTCAGGAAAAAAAGTCTAATAGAGAGAAAGGAAGAAGAGAAGGAAGTAGAGTAGGTTTTTATTTTTATTTTTAGATTAAGGTGAACCCCGTCACCGTTTTCATTAATGAAAGGTTAATAAAATATAGATTACCAAATATTACATCCTATATTCATCACAAAAGCCTACTACAAGAATTACAAATAACATACTAATCTATAATACTTGCAACTAATTTCATCAACAAATCTCTCATGCAGCCCTCCTAAAGCTTGATAAAAGGAAGGAAACCGCACCCGCCCCATCCTTCTCTACTCTCCTCCCTCCAGACGAAATCACTTCCTCGAACCTACTATCCCTGCCTACGCATCAATAAAAGCAAAATTTTTATGCATCATAACTTGAAGTATATCATTTATATTGCGGAAACAAGAATCATTTCGGTCAAACCATAGAATTCACATGTTAGCACCAATCGTGATGTCCCATACCACTCTATTTTCATTCCCTATTATTCTCTCTCTCAAGGGCCCCAGATGTCTACAGTTTTGCTGAAGAATTTTGCTAGACCAAACCCTAAACAGATGGGCTCCTACACAAGCCTAGCCTTAGACAGTCAAAAAAGATGTGATTTGTGTCCTCCCCGTGGCTACATCTAGAACATCGTGCATCTACTGGTATATTTCTCCTCACTAGATTCAATTTGGAGAAAATAGAGTTGTTCCTCCAACCATAGAAAAGTCTTCACTTTTGCGAAGTTTGTGTCTTCCATATCGTTTTCGCCTCCATGCTCCTCAAACCTCCATTGTTCAACCATGCATACATTGATTTCATCGAATAGGTGTTGTTAGACTCTACACACCACCCTCGGTCATCGTCTTCGTCGGTTCTATATTGTCTGAACGCCATTACCAAGGTATTAAGCTGCTGGAGTTGGATCTAGATATCCTGGGATGGCTGGTTCTCAAAATTTAGAATAATCAATCAACTCCATACATCCGCCACCAGGTCGTTCTCATTTAGTGTCTCCCTAGCTAGTTGTGGGAAGAGATCCTACAGTGAATTATCCCCACACCATTTATCTTTCCAGAATCTAGTGACTCTCCCGTTCCCAATTCTGTATCTAGTGTTGACATGGAATACTTCACCCACCTTCGCAACTCCTTTCTAAAGGTACAAGGCCTTCCCGTGGTCACTGGAGCCCCCATATCTAAATTTCTTTCGTCTCCTATATAATGTGAAAGATTTACACCACCACATGGTGTGACGTTTAAGCATTTTCCACCACCATTTGGCAAGGAGCGCTTTGTTCATATCTTCGAGGTTCACAATTCCCAGTCCCCTGAAATCTTTCTTCATACATACCTTTCCGCAATTCACCAAATGAATACCTTTGTTTTCTTCACCCGCCCCGTTCCACAGAAACTGTCTTATGAACTTATCAATTATGTTGGTGACCCACTTTTTTTTTGCTATCTTTTTTCGAGAACCGCCTAAGGTTCCAGCTAAAAAATGAAATGAGACTTCCTCAAAGACCGGATTTATGGTCAACAACTCCTTTTATGCAATTATGAACTCCACTGAACATTCTCGATTCCAATGCAACTTCATTTCTTACTCTTCTTTATCACCTTAGTAAATCGCTTTAGTTTCAGCAATTTTGCCACATAGAGCTTTCGAGACTCCACTTTCTTCTTTCTTGAGTCCAAAGAACGCTGGAGCTAAAACCTTGCTTGTACTGTTGTCAGTGTTCTAAGCTAGACAGACCTTCTTCTGATCTTGAAAGAGACCTTCTCCAAGCCTATTATCCACTTACTAACCTTGCGGATAAAACCTTTTGTTTGGTACTACACTTACATCTTGTTTGTTGACTTTTTTACGAAGGTTAGTGCTAAAGCAAAGTTACACCACACGATACTTTTCTCAGAATTTTCGGATCCTTTTTTTTCTTACTACGGTATAATCTTTCGCTCCCCGGGGCAAAACCACTTCGCAAAAGTAGCGGGAAAATATCACTTGTTCTTGAACATCCCCTGACTGACCTCACCACCCCCGGTGCCAGTGGGAGAGCCTTGTCTTGGAGTAGGTGGAATTCTGCTTCCGGTACCACAATCCGGCCAGGCCAAGAAAAAGAAAGGGATTGAGAATCATCATTGATAGGTCACTTTTGAAAAGAAAATTTCTCCTCTCAGGAAATCGGGCTTGTATGAAAATGGCTTCGGATCGGATCACCGTCAGGATTTTGTTTGCAGCCTCATCTATCAGGGATGGATAATACATTCTAATACTAACTCTCTTCTATCTTCCATAGGCGAATACAGAGCGTCTGTCCACGAGGCAGTCAAAAGGAAGAGAGAAAGAGGCGGCTATAATGCAGGAGTCGTGGTGGTTGTATGCCTATGGACAAGGAAGTTCATAAATTGACATAGGTATGTTGGTAGACTACTTAGTATCGAGTTGATCAACGTAATTCTTCATCCCATATACATAAATCTCTCTTTTCCACCCCATTAGCCATATTTCCACTTTCTCCACCAACGAAAACCAATCTTCCTTGGGGCATGTGCCTAGGTCTGATTGGTGTACCAAGATACTTTAATGGGAGCTCTCCAGTCTCACAACCCAAACATGTCGTGATCGTGCCTGCCGAGATAGAGAGTTCATCACTTAGCGCAACAACACAACTCTGATGGAAGTTTACTGTAAGTCTAGACCAGTATTCAAAACTACACAACTCTTATGGAATGACACCAAAATCCATAATTTCCTCTTAACTGTGCCGCTCCAAACATCAATGTATCATCAGCGTTTCGTAGAATTATGACTGGATCAGGAACTCCCCTAAGTGTAAGGCCTTCGATTATTTCCGCTTCACTGCCTCTCTTTTCATCTCTGTTAATCCATCAGCAACTATGGTAAACAATAACGAGAAAAGTGGGTCCGCCTGTCTAAGACCTCTGTGGTATTGAATTTCTCTTTTGTACTTTCCATTCAACTAAATAAATGATTTCCTGCCTCGTTCCACATGTCGGGTGTCAGGCTAGTTCTATGGACTTTCTTTTTTCCTAATAACTGTAACACCCCGATAATTTCAAATATATATATATATATATATATATATATATATATATATATATATATATATATATATATATATATATATATATATATATATATATATAATATAGTGTGATGGCACTTTGGTAATTTATTAAAAAAGTGGAATTGTAAATTGGGGGGGCATGATGGAGAACAGCAAAGGAGCTGTTTGAATATGCTGATGATGTCAGCAAACTAATGGGCCCCACCCGGGTATTGGTTGAGAGGCAGTTTATCCTGCCTCGATGACGTGGCAAAGTTGGGCCCACCTTCGGGTGCTGCTTGCTACTGTTCACCTGGGAGATAGGTAAAGAGATTTGTCCCATATCGGATTTCATCATAAATTAAATAATATATAAATATAATAGCCTATGATCAAGAGTCACCAATTCGGTTAACTACCTTTTGAGAGGCAGCCTGTGGTGGACAGTCGTACTATACTATAAATAATTTTTCTTCTAAATTGTATAAATTGTCCGAGCTCGGGGCATGGGCATTACAATAACTCCCTAAAGCTTGCATCAATGTGATGCCTAATTTGTGTCTCGTCCTCTATCCAACTGTTTCCAATGTATATTCCTGAAATGTGGTTGTGTCTTCTTCTACCATTGGCAACCTTGTGAAAGAAGGAGGTGTTTGCATCCCCTTCTTTAAGCCATTGTACCTTAGACCTCTGCCTCTAATAAAGTTCTTCCATTTCTCCAATTCGATGGAGCTTGCCTCTAGTACTTGCCAATTCCTCATATCAAGATTCTTATCTTTCTCTATGGTCTCCAGAACTCGAATCTGTTCTTCTAAACTCTCTTTTATCCTCTTCAATTCCCCAAACTCATGTTTCGCCCAATGCTTTAGACACTTCTGTAACTTTCTCATCTTACAATTCCATCTAGAAATAGCATCAGTCGTATCGGTTGGTGCCTCTCAAGACTCTTCAATAACCTTCCCCAGATTATCAATGAGGGTCTAGGCCTTCTCAAACCTAAATGGATATGTTTTGGTTCGTCTATTAGTTCCACACTCTATAATCAGGGGAAAGTGGTCAGAATTGTATCTCGGTGAAGTTCTTACTGTGGCTAATGGGAATAGGTCATCCCAATCCTTGGAGACCAGAATTCTATCTGGTTCTGCTATAGTCGAGTTCGCTTGCATGTTCGACCAGGTAAACCTTATATCCATGGCATGAATTTTCATAAGTTCTAGCTCATTAATAGTACGATTAAAACCGGACCTATCACGATCGCTAGCACCCTTATCTCTATATTCATTATGTAATTTGGTTATGTTAAAATCACCACCCACAACCCAAGGGCCCTCCCATCTATTTTTGATAGCTCTTAATTTAGCCAAAAGCTCTCTCTAAGTCTAGAATAATAGGTCCATAGATAGATGTTACCATATGTTCCTATCCATCTCCTTACTGTTTTAGTCTAACTGTGACCGAGAAATCTCCAATGTAATCACCAATAATCTCAAAGAAGGTGGAATCTAACCCTAGTGTTATTCCCCTGACAAGCCAACTGCCTTCTTGTAACTCCACACAAACATCCTTAATGACCTTAGCCATTCAAAATTCTCCTTCTTCTGATTTTCAATCCTAGTTTCTTGAAAATCACAGATATGTGGTTTTCTTTTAGCTAATGTGTCATTTATGAGTCTAACCTTAAATCTTTGCCGCATCCCTCTAACGTTCTAAAAGGTGTATAACATGGAAACTACTATAAAACCTCTATCGTCTGCCCATACATATCCAAGGATAGCCTCTATAGACATAGCCTATATGCCTCTCCCCGAAGTGCGTTCACCTTCTCCATTTGTTCTTCTCTTGTGGATCTCATGGCTAAACCCAACATACTCGCATAATAAAGTATCATATTATTAGAAATATAATTCAAAATTGACAACTTAGCTTAAGACATACTTCCACAAGCCGATACTGGTTATTTTGCCTTTGTTGCCGATTTGATTAGGTCATCCTCGCTAGGCCCCTTAAATTCCCATTTATCTAGTTGCTTCTTTGTCTTCCGCGGTATTTCCTCAGTATCCCCTACCCCACTTTCTATGCTCGGTTCTTTGTCACTTTCTTCTAATGGTCTTTTCCCTCCTCCTGCCAACTCCCTCATTCGTCTTTCCCATTTTTCGTTATCACTATTTGAGACTCGTGACTCCTATCCCATCCCCTACAATGCACCAATCATCTCATTTTCTATATGTGACCGCCCCTGCTCCTCTGGTGATCATCTCCTTCACTGTTCTCCCCGTGATACACCTCATCCCCCTCCCTATAACCAACCAGCACATCTTCTTCTAGTCCCAAACCAGAACCCCCGATCACTTCTTTATTCATGATACTGCCACTCACAAAATCTCCCTTCACTTGTAAGCCCACCTCATTCTCTATGCCCACCTCAATTTAATTTCTAGATTTTGCCAAAAATCCTCTTGGACCCCCAGCCCATCTCCACCTCCGTCACTTGGCTTAGGCCCGTTAAATTTGAATTTGTTAGAACCAGCAAGTATAGCTTGTCGGAGAGTGTGTTGAAAGTCCGACTTTGTGAGTGTGATGGAGACTGCACCGTTGGGTTCCGCAATCACTTCAATTGTCCCATGTTTTGGACTTCGAAGTCCGATGAATCAATTTGAAATGGATCGGTATCTCCACTCCCTCTCAAGTTGCCATTTTTCTCTCTCCTATCCCTATCTTCTACCTTCTTCACGCTACCTATCAACCTCTGACAATTGTCGATGCCTTGCCTTTTGTACCCTCTTTTGCAGTGCCATAGACAAGTTGGCATGGAAGGTTCTAATTTTGCCTCTCTTGATCTAGCGGTTTGGATTGTCTTGTAACCTTCTAATTCGATGACGCCCCAGATTTCCCCTCGATTGATCCAACGGATGAAGTTTGTCTTCAACCTTTGGATTCTTACTTTTGCCTTAATCCGACTACGTCTCTTCTTTCTGCGGCAAACCCCGAAAATACATTGTTTTCTTCCTCTCCACAATCACCCTTACCTCATGGCACTCATCTTCGAACTCCGCCTTAATCACAGACAGAATTTCAACAAGAGTCTCTACTCTGACACGTATTCGAGCGAATTCTCTACGGGCTTGAAGAAGGGCACTTTAATCAATATCCAACAAATGCCCAAACCCGCTCACCAAGTTCTGGAAACCGGAGGAGCGCACCCAACAATGGAAGGGGAAATTGTAGAGACTAATCCAAACCCAAGGAAAAAGATTCACTTTCAAAGCTCCAAAACTTTTCGACCATCTACTGAATGTAATGTAAAAACCATCACCTTCTAAGCCCCATAGGGAAAGAACCTTGCTGATCCTCTTTTCTGTTTTGCAATAGATCATTAGGATATCTTGTTTGACTCTTTGTTTATCCCATTTCCAAATGGGAATTCGGCGTCGTATTCGCACTCAGGAGATTGGAAATCGCCACCATTGATGGGTTCCTTGTGTGAATCTTGATCATCACACATTGTTTGAGTCTCCATTCGAACTCCGCTATGATTGGGGTGGGAGTGATGACCATCTTCATCATCTTCCTACCACTAGCAAATAGCAATGCTCTCCCCCATCTTGCTTTGTACGGACTGTATAGGCTTATCCGATCGGGGGGGTATAGATTTTGAAGTTGAGTTCCCCGTTTCCTTGTTTCAATGTGGACGTATCGTTTACACTTGTAACAAAACCATTCCTTCTTACACTCATGAATGGTATGCCCCATCTCCATACACTTGTAGCACTGTGGCCCTCTCTCCGCTTTCAATGACGACGACGATGCCAAAGAACTCTCTCTCACCGCTTTCTTAGCACTCTTGGTTCGGTAGAGAATCCACTCACTCTCTTCATCTTCTTTCTTCTTCAAACCCTATAACTTAGTGGACTCTCCTGTTCAGTACCCCTTCTACTCTTCATCACCTCCGCATACGACCTTCTTTGGCTCAATCGTCGGAGCACACAATTCCTCTCCATCCGATCATGGCAAGAGGTGTCGCTGCTTTTTATTTGTTCCCCTATTACGACAGCCTCTACCCTCCACCCTCAAGCGACCTTTATGGTTCACTCGAGGTTCTCTTGTCAACGAGCAACCCCTGCCTCTATCATGGTCGTTGTACACGTGTCCAACACCACCCCTGTAGACCAAGCAGCGTTCCCCCTCGTCTTCTCTTCCTCACTTGGCCATCAATGTTTGGTGCCTGGTGTTTTGCTGGATGCTTTGGTGGTTGCGGCTGTGGTGGATTTCTTGCTTCATTTTTTGTCAATTCTTTCAACTAATTTAGTTCGTGTTGGAATCAAGTTTGGATTGGATTAGGTTTAAGAAAGAAAGGAATCCAAGTTTGGATTGGATGAGGAAGAGAATGTGGAGTAGATTACTTTCTTGCTGAAATTGAATTGTGATATGGTTTAAATAGATTTGAAAGGAAAAATGAGGTAAAGGAGAATGGAGGATGAGAATGATGTAGATGTTAGTTTGTTCCTTGTTGGATTTTGTCTGGAACTAAGTTGGTCCATGGTGGAGTACTGAAGGGGATTTTTTTGCCGTCACAGACCATTTTTTGAAAATATTTGCATCCAGTTTCCAAACTATTAGCGCTCGTGGGCTATTCTGTGCCACATCAGCAGCGGCCACTATTCCTAATAGCGGCCTCTTCATTTTTGAGGTCGCTAATGGAAATAGCAGCCTATATTTTAAATTTTTTTAAATTTTTTTTACTATTGCTATCCCCACTAGCGACCTTAATATATGAGGTCGCTGATGGGATTAACGACCTCAAATAAATGTATTGAGACACCTAGCAATTTCTAGAGAATTTTTGTTCACTTTGGGAAAAAAAAGTTTAAAACTGTGGTCGCTATTAGGAATAGCGACCTTAGTATATATGAGGTCGCCAATGGGTTTAGCGACCTCAAATGAATGTATTGGGACACTTAGCGATTTCTATAGAGCTTTTTCTATCTTGGGGAAAAAAACTGAGGTCGCTCTTGGGAATAGCGACCTTAGTTCATTAAAAGTAGCTAAGTTGCACATGCCACCTAAGTTACCACGTGCCACCTATTGAGAATAGCGACCTTAGTTCATTAAAAATTTTAAAACTGAGATCGCTAATAACTTCATATGGTAGTTATTCTGTGATAATAAATGTATGATGGTATTCAAAGGAATTATAACTACCATATGAAGTTATTAAAATTAATAAATATGTATGTACAAGTAATTAAAAGAAATAATCCATGCAACTTTGAAGCCTTGGTTGATAATATGAAATTAATGTTCTTATACCACATAGATTATCAAGACATGGAAAATATGTTTGCATAATAACATAGAACAAATTATTTTCAAAGCATAAAACAACAATACAAGTTATCATGCTTAGGAGATTACGTTTACCCACTTCTAACTAAAATTGATCAACTTAGGAAATTAAATATTGTATCTTTGATGTTCACAACTGAAAAATAGAAATCGATGCTTACACGTTAAAACTTTTTAAAATGAGATACAAAAGTTAATATATTCAAATTTTAAATAAAAAGTTATATTCATTTTGAAACCAAATTAAGGGGTTCACATCCATGCTTTTCAGAAGAAAAAAAAAATCAAAGGTTAAATAAGTACATAATTATAATTTGAGAAATGATGAAAATAATAATGCACATGTATTCAAGAAAATATCAACATATATGCTAGGTGCATTGATTAAAAGAAAGAAAAAAAAATTGTTGGTGATACCATCATTTAGTATTTACAATATTAACACTTCTTAAATACCTCGTTTTGATGCTACCAATATATTTGAAGGTTCTTACATAATTTTGGATGGTATTCTTTCTAAAAGTTTGTTACTTTACATTTCCTTGAAATATCCTAAGGGGGCATTTGGTACATGGATTGAAAGATTCTCACGAATGAGAGAATTTTCGGGAATGTGAGAGTAGGAATGAAGATTTTCAGGAATGTTGCATTATCACGTTTGGTATAGTACACTGCATTTCCGGGAATCCTTTATAATTGTATTTTTTTCTCTAATTTTTTGGATTATTTTATTGTTTGTTATGAAAATCTCATGAGAATCCTCAAATACCATGATTTTAGGGAAAGGTTTTTATATTTTTTTAGTTATTTTATTGTTTGTTATGGAAATCCCCTTGGGAATCCTCAAATCCAATAATTTTTTAGGGAAATTGAAAACCTTCCCAACTAAGAATTTTGATTCACATGGGAATCCACCATTCTTTTCAAAACTATGTTTGCCGCATACCAAGCAAAGTAATCTAAGGGAGAATATGAGATTCCCTTGCCAAACGCCCCCTAAAGGATGTTCAAAATTTCCTTGTAGTAGATACGTAATTATGTGATTTTATCATCAGATTTTTATTTTCTTTCCCCTATGAAATATTTTACAACTCTATTTAAACCGAGAAGTTTTTATAGAGTACAATGACCATAGTAGATTTTTTGTAGGAATTGATTTTGGCAATAAGCTTAAAAATTTCATAACCTGTGCATGCACGGGTTAAATGCTAGTTTATCCTTCATACTAATATATGATAAAGAGTTGAGCTAGGCTACTTTCAAAATAGTCAAATGCATACTGTTGGATCTATAAATAAAAAGATTTAATTTTTAAATATTAGTTAATTCTGAAAGATGTATTTTCAATTAGTATCTCAAGTTACGATATTTGCTATTAGGCGTCCTAATTGCGCTAATAGTAATGAAATTCATAGCTAATAGTTATGGAATTCATCCAAAATTGTCAGGACGCTTAATGAATTTTCTTTTTCCCTACTATACATCTTCTAAACCAATATATATGGTTTTCTAGAGGAAATTTATTATAGCATTTAAGTGTTAATGCTGTTGAAAGTGATCAATAATAGAATTTCTACGAAAATGTTGTCTTTAATTTATTTTCAAATTTACTCTTAGTTATAACAGGTTTTTTGGAATGTGTTTTTTTATAGCGTTTTAAAAACGCTATTCTATCCGTAAACAAACTGAATAGATAGGGGCAAAAAAGTATATTCTACATAAAAAATTCAAATCCATCAGAACTCTACAACCCCTCCCCCGTTCGAAATAAAAAAAACCCCTCCCCCATTCCCTATTTCACAAACCCTATTCCAAATCTCCCATTGTTCTCGCCTCCCGAAGTCCCGACCCGCCGTCGCGCATTGCCCACTTCTCCTCCCCACCCCCCGAAGCCCAACCCGCTGTCACCTAATGCCATCTTCATTGTACAATTTTTTTTTATGATGTTAGGTTTTGATATACGGTTTTGTGTCTATAAAATGTACAGATTTTTCTATGATGGTATGTTTTCATATACTCTACACATATTTGCAAAACTTTTATAGTTTTAATGGTTGTATTGACATTTTCTATAAATCGATTTTTATTTGTATCCGCAGAATTTTTTGTATATACAGTTAAACGAAATAGCATTCCTAAAATGCTGCATAAAAACTCCGCTAGTTGTCAAAACGATAGCGTTTTAAAAATGTTGTATGTTTGATTCTATTCTGAAAACACTGGTCAAAAGATAGCATTTTGTGAACGCTGTCAAAAAGACAGTGTTTTCAAAATTGCTCTTTTTGATAGCATTTTGAAAACGCTGTCCGACGATAGCATTTCCAAACGCTATAACATCGACAACGTTTTCACAAAACGTTGTAACTAGCATTGGTATAAACACCCGAAATTCGGATCCGACCGGACCCGGCATTGGATCGAAACCGACCCGACCTGTCTGGGTCCGGGTTCGGGTTTGGGTCCACTCAAAAGAGACCGGACCCGGACCCGGACCCGGACTCGTTAAAAAAAACCCCAAAAATTCAACATAAAAAAAATATTCTATCCTTCTTCCTCCCTTCCTTCCACCTCAATTCTAAATCTTTCTCTTCCAAACTCAAAACTAATGTATTTTTCTTCTCTCCTATATTCCAAATCCTCCATTCGCCACCTCCGCTCGTCGCTCACACTCCCACTAGAATATTTTAATAGGACACGGATCCGGAACCGGACCCAGTCCTCACGGGTGCGGGTCCGGGTAGTGAAGGACCTGACCCGACCTGAACCGATACCAATGCTAGCTATAACACCAATAGCATTTCCGAAACGCTATAAAATTTATAGCGTTTTTCAAAACGCTGTCACTGTTATAACGTTTTGTTAAAACCCTATAAAGGTATTATAGCGGGGCTTTCGATAGCACTTGAAAACGGCTATCGTAGGTCTACTATAGCATTTTTTGAATGCTACCAAATGCCCTATTTGTTTGTAGTGACGAAGAATAGAAAATGAGACACTTTTCTTCTATTTTCTTAAATTGAGTGACGGTGACGAGGAGTAGGAGAAGGAGGCAGAAGGGAGTGACAGACATGAGGATTTAGGTTTTAGTGATTTCGTCAATGATAAGAGACAGAGAAAGGATAACTTTGTTTACTTATACATAAGGCACATTTCGACAAAAAACCATGACCATAAGAGTAATTTAGTTTAATAGAACTCAAGTGAGGGATCTAATAGCAAATAAAGTAATTTAACAGATTAATGTTAAAATAAAAATAAACATTTCAAAAGGGACTAATATCTAAAAATTCTAAATAAAAATTGGGTAATGTTACACCTACTACCAAATCTACAACTTTTTCCTTTACAACCTTAGGTGGCACATTACTATTGGATGTTTCTACCACCTACTCTACAATAAACTCTACTAATGCCACCTAAGGTTGTAAAGAGAAAGGTTGTAGATTTTGGTAGTAGGTGTAGCATTACCCCTAAAAATTTCAAATGACTTTGACAAGCTTTATCCATCAGTCAAGTGATCACAAATCTATATAATTTCATAATTCTTTATAAATTGTTGAATTTATGGTCAACATTTAGGGGGTAAAACTCTTAAAAAGTTGCGAAGTTATTGTTTTTGTTTTTTGTTTTATTGTGCAAAATGTTTTTTATGAGTATTTTCTTTTTCTTTTTTTAATATCCTATAACAGTATGAATTTTTAATTTGAGGCATTCTTTGTCTCTGGTTCTATTGTCCAGTGCCTTATTTTTTGTTGGAGTATTGATTTGAGGCATTCTTGGGCTGGTTTCAGCCATGGATCACACCGAGCCTGATGTTAGACTTAACAATTTAGTGACAGTTCAGGTATTGAAGAGTGAATTGTCTTCTCCTCTTTTTGCTAACACCTATCTTTCTCGGTGCTCTCCCAGCTCCACTATTTTCCCTTCTTCTTGTAGGTTCGACCGTCTGGTTTGTTTCAGGTGCCTCCTTCTTGGGCATTTTAAACGTGAGTGCGTGAATAAAATGAAGTGTATTTTCTGTAATAAGTTTGGTCACTCGCGCAGTCGATGCTTTTCCCTTCAAAAACTCCTTGGATTTCCCAAAGGTCATCCCTTACCGGCCAAACTTCTCTCCTTTCTTAACTACCCCCCTCTTAAAGCGCAAGCTTCATGTTCGCTTGGCAAGGATGTTTAGTCTTGGAACTGGCTGAAAGGATTTCGACTCCTCGGCAGTTGTTCCTTTACCAGCTAGGAACTCCACTACTTCTTCCACTGCTTATTGTGATTCTATTGCTACTCATCAGCCTCCAAATATTTCTAACCTTTTTAAGGATCGTAAGGCTTATAAGAAACTTGTCTCCTACCCTCGGTTGGGTTATCACAAGGCTCGTCCCCATTCATCTCCGGTGGCGCCTTCGTTAAGTTTGAGTCTGGATAAAAATGAAGGTTTGTTTAAATCCTTTGTCTCTTGCCATTCTTAGTTTCGAAGTGCGATGAGGCATGCCCTGCATCGCCGCATTTCAGGCCCTCAGGTGCCTACTGCCAATGCTAATATTTATCTTAAGGCACCTTCTTTATTGTATAATTCTCCTTGTTCTATGATGATTTTTTCTCCCAAACTTTCTACGTTCTCTTTTCTCTTTTCATTTTTCAGGATGCATCTTCTCATTGTACCAAGATTTAGGTTTCAATCTTGACTCAATCATCTCCTCATGGAAGTTTGGCATATCCTGCACTCTTTTCCCCTCAACTTTTCTCCGATTCTTGATGACTCTTCTGTCTCTCATTTTTCCTATCAGACTAACTCCATCCCAATATCCTCATCAGTTGATTCCAGTTTTCTCTTTCCCTCTTTCTGCTTCATCAAAGACGAAGCTAGCATGTCTGACCCTGCTGCAATTTCGTTCCCATTGGTGAAGGTCGTCCCTCCCCCCGTTAAGCGAAAATACAATAAAAAATTCTTCAATAACTTGCAGATTTGTGTGAGTGCTCGTATTCTTGCTAGGAAAGCAGCTTCTGTGTCGACTCTTCAGCTTGTGCACAGTTGAGTTTTGGCTTCTCTATGCCATCCTCGGTGTAGGCAGTCAGGCTTATCATTTTTGTGCCGCTAGAGTTCTCTTGTGCTGCTGAGTCGATTTTTGCTCAGTTAGCCTATCCTTTAGCTAGTTTGTGGCGTGCCCGGTCTCCGCCTAACTTCTTCTTCTGTTTTTATCCTTATTCTGCATTTTTTTTCTTCGTCGAGTCCCCCTGTGGCAGTGTGCCTTTCTCGATGCCATTCCTCTTATTTTGGAATCTTTCCAGTAGGAGTGTGATTGTTTTCCTATCAGTATTGTCAGGGTCGCTGACCTTGTTTAGCACCCTCTTTATTTGCTCTTTGTTTCGATTTTTTGGCATTTCTTTCTTTTCTTTTCTGTGCAGGTGGAGATTGGTGCCTCCGTGTGGGAATGTCTGGCCTTCGTTTTCATGGCTCAGTCTCTTGGTTCTGATACACTTTTTTCGCTCAAGTCGTCGAGTTGTCTGTGCTTCGGGACCTCACTTCATGCTCGTGGCAGTTTCCTTTTGCCTCGCGGAAGTGAGCCTTTGTGGGAGCTTGCACTTCTCTTGGGTAAGGCAGGGTGCCCACTTTAATGCTTAGTAATCCTGGCTGATGGCGCTGTCACCCTTTGTGGTGTTGTTCTTCTTTTGTATCGCAGATCTCTTATTTGCGTGTTATTCAGCCGTTTTTTTATTTCTTTGTTGTATTCTTCTTTCAGTTTTACAGCATGTAAAACCTTTGTTATTTTGTTTGTAACTATACTATTTTTATTGATTAATATATTTTTTGATGGCTGCAGCCGTTTAGCTCTATCTGATATATCAAAAAAAGAAATAGTCAAATGCATACTGTTGGATCTATAAATAAATAGATTTAATTTTTAGATATTAGTTAATTCTGAAACAAGTATTTTCAATTAGTAACCCAAGTTACGATATTTGCTATTAGGCGTCCTAATTGAGCTAATAGTTATGAAATTCATCCAAAATTGTCAGGATACTTATTGAATTTTCTTTTTCCCTACTATACATCTTCTAAACCAATATATATGGCTTTCTGTAGCGGATTTATTATAGCATTTAAGTGTTAATGCTGTTGAAAGTGATCAATAATAGCATTTCTACGAAAATGTTGTCTTTAATTTATTTTCAAATTTACTCTTAGTTATAACAGGTTTTTTGGAATGTGTTTTTTATAGCGTTTTAAAAACGCTATTCTATTCGTAAACAAACTGAATAGATAGGGGCAAAAAAGTATATTCTACATAAAAAATTCAAATCCATCAGAACTCTACAACCCCTCCCCCGTTCGAAATAAAAAAACCCCTCCCCCATTCCCTATTTCACAAACCCTATTCCAAATCTCCCATTGTTCTCGCCTCCCGAAGTCCCGACCCGCCGTCGCGCAATGCCCACTTCTCCTCCCCGCCTCCTGAAGCCCAACCCGCTGTCACCTAACGCCATCTTCATTGTACAATTTTTTTTTATGATGTTAGGTTTTGATATACGATTTTGTGTCTATAAAATGTATGGACTTTTCTATGATGGTATGTTTTCATATACTCTACACATATTTGCAAAACTTTTATAGTTTTAATGGTGTATTGACATTTTCTATAAATCGATTTTTATTTGTATCCGCAGAATTTTTTGTATATACAGTTAAACGAAATAGCATTCCTAAAATGCTGCATAAAAACACCGCTGTCAAAACAATATCATTTTAAAAATGTTGTATATTTGATTCTATTCTGAAAACACTGGTCAAAAGATAGCATTTTGTGAACGCTGCCAAAAAGACAGTGTTTTCAAATTTTCTCTTTGATAGCATTTTTGAAAACGCTGTCCGACGATAGCGTTTTCCAAACGCTATAATATCAATAGCGTTTTTACAAAACGCTGTAACTAGCATTGGTATAAACACCCGAAATTCGGATCCGACCGGACCCGGCATTGGATCGGAACCGACCCGACTTGTATGGGTCCGGGTCCGGGGTCGGGTCCACTCAAAAGAGACCTGACTCAGACCCGGACCCGGACTCGTTTAAAAAACCCCCAAAAATTAACATAAAAATAAATATTCTATCATCCTTCCTCCCCTCCTTCATCCTCAGTTCTAAATGTTTCTCTTCCAAACTCAAAAGTAATGCATTTTTCTTCTCCCCTCTATTCTAAATCCTCCACTCGCCACCTCCGCTTGCTGCTCACACTCCCGCTAGAATATTTTAATAGGACCCGGATCCGGAACCGGACCCGGTCCTCACGGGTCCGGGTCCGGGTAGTGAAGGACTCGACTCGACCCGAACTGATACCAATGCTAGCTATAACACCAATAGCATTTCTGAAACGCTGTAAAATCTATAGCGTTTGCTGAAATGCTATAAAATCTAAAGCGTTTTTCAAAACACTGTCACTGTTATAGCATTTTGTTAAAACACTATAAAGGTATTATAGCGGGGCTTTCGATAGCGCTTGAAAATGGCTATCGTAGGTCTACTATAATATTTTTTGAATGCTATCAAATGTCCTATTTGTTATAGTGATGAAGAATAGAAAATGAGACCCTTTTCTTCTATTTTCTTAAATTGAGTGATGGTGACAAGGAGGAGGAAAAGAAGGAGGCAGAAGGGAGTGAGAGACATGAGGAATTAGGTTTTAGTGATTTCATCAATGATAAGAGACGGAGAAATGATAACTTTGTTTACTTATACGTAAGGCACGTTTCGACAAAAAATCATGACTATAAGAGTAATTTAGTTTAATAGAGCTCAAGTGAGGGATCTAATAGCAAATAAAGTAATTTAACAGATTAATGTTAAAATAAAAATAAACATTTCAAAAGGGACTAATATCTAAAAATTCTAAATAAAAATTTGAAATGACTTTGACCAGCTTTATCCATCAGTTGAGTGATCACAAATCTATATAATTTCATAATTCTTTATAAATTGTTGAATTTATGGTCAACATTTAGGGGTAAAACTCTTAAAAAGTTGCGAAGTTTTTGTTTTTTTTTGTTTTATTGTGCGAAATGTTTTTTATGAGTATTTTCTTTTTTTTTAATATCCCATAACAGTATGAATTTTTAATTTAGATGTTCAATTGTTCGATTTTCATGTTGAAGTAGTCAAGCTTGGCTAATCCAAAAAATACCTAGCTTAAATATATTTACCGCGGGTAATTGAAGGAACTTTTCATTTGAGCATCTGATGCGAACTCGATCCGAAGAGAATGATTGCATCATGATCTCAAACGTGTTAACTTTCCCTGCCACCTTCTCAGTCGCCCTTAAACGACCATTAGGATGTAGTCCAAACCACCACCCATTCACCTCAATTCCCAACCACTCCTTTGAAAGCCTTCGCAACTGCAAATTAAATTTTATTATGAGTTAACTAATTGAAGTAAAAGATTTCCAAGAATATGATGGACAGGGTGCCACCCTAGCTAACTTAGTTGGAGAGAATTCAAAAGTCATATGTCGACGATCTAAAATGAAAATTCATACAATTAGATGTGATCTATAATACAAAAAATAAAATTTAAAATGAACTCGACAAATTTTATCAACTCATTATGCGACAAAAAATAGAATAAACATATTAGAAACAAGTGCAATAAGGATACAATTCTTTGTTTTTGCTTGAAAACTTGAATATATACATTCTCCAATGTAAACGTTATTGTAGTATGCAAACGCGCACAAATCAGCTAAGTCGTTGTTTCAAATGATGACCTAGGCTATAATGAAGCCGTTGTTTAAAACAACGACTTCAAATTTAATATACCCTAAACTGTGGCTTAGGTGATTTGCAATAGAGAATTTTCTCTATATATATATATATGAGAGAAGTGGGCCTCATATAGAGTATGAGAAAATTTTCCTCATACAAAGTGATTATACTCACTTGGTGGAGCCATTGTGAAAGATCCACTCCGTTCATTATGTTTATCATGCTAATGGATGTATGTGTAGAAAAAATGAAGTGGCTTGGAGGTCATTCACCAATGCATCATGTGGTTGAAAAATAAACGATTTCAACAGTAATATAAATCAAACCACAAATTAGACCCACAAGATGCATAGGTGAATGACCTCCAAACATTTTTCTACACATACATCTATTAGCATGATAAACGTGATGGACGGAGTGGATCTTCCATAATAGCCCTACCAAGTGAGTATAATCACTTTGTATGAGGAAATTTTTTTCATACAAATTTGAGGCTCACATTACTCTATATATATATACTAGATTTGTCCGTGGGCACGTGCCTACGGCACGTCTTCGGAACGATACAAAACACGAAAAGCCTGTAAATAGTAAAACAACAATTATGTAGCTCAAGTTTGAATAGTATGACAATAATTAGTTGTAAATAAAAGTCCATGTTTCCATTAGTATATGTTGAAAAATAATTATAAATGGGGGTATAAAATCTAACTTCTTAGAACTTTAAGTGTGGAGTTGAGAGATATTTTCTATTTTCAAAATAATATGTGCAAAAAAAAATATTAAAATTCTGAAAATCTAAATTTCTAAGTAAATATAGAAAGAATGAGAGAGAGAGAGATAGGGAGAGAGAGAAAGAGAGAAATATGAAAAGTGAAGAGAGAAGAGAGAGATAGTAATAAAATAATAAGTTTTTTAGTTTTGGGGGAAAAAATTTGATTTTGGGGTTTGAAATTTTGGAGGGAAAATATGTTTTGTGAGGTTTGATTTAGGCCTTTGATTTTAGAGAGGATTGATTGTGAGTCACTTGATAGCTTTCTTTGTAATTTATTATATATATATATATATATATATATATATATATATATATATATATATAATGGGAGAGTTGGGGTTGTCATTTGCAGACAACCTGTAATATTTATTCAACCATCTAATCTCAACCATTAATTTTTAAGTGGGAGTTATATTGACCATTCATTCACTCAACTGTTGTTAGTTACCATAATATCATCAAAGTTCCAATTTATTTACGACATAATTATTTACAAAAGTGTCGCTCATATAAAATAAAAGTTTGTGCCACTATGGGTAATTTGTAAAGAGTATGTGAGGAGTAAAGGGAGAGATATCGGGTTCGAGGAAAGATTATGTCTTATTATTTACTATACTGAAAACATTAATTAATTAGAACGTGCATCACACGTGCAAAATTACTAGTTAGATATTAGAGATAAACCTAATCTAATATTAAAATGGGAGAGTTGGGATTCTTATTTGTAGACAACCTGTAATTTGTAGACATTCAACCATCTAAACTCTGCAATTCATTTTTAAGTGAGAGTTATATTAACCATTTATTTACTCAATTGTTGTTAGTTACTATAATACCCTCAAAGTTCAAATTTATTTACAACATACTTATTTACAAAAGTATCACTCATACCAAATAAAAGTTTATGCCACTAGGGATAATTTGCAAAGACCATATGATGAGTAAAAGGAGGTCTCAGGTTCGAGGGCAAATTACTTCTTATTCTATACTGTATAACTTTTTTTAATTAGAACGCGCATCGCACGTGCAGATTACCCTCTCTCTCTCTATATATATATAGAGAGAGAGAGAAAGAGAGAGAGAGAGAGACTCTAAATATGCAACTTCATTTGTAACTCTATGATTTGTTAAAATACAAAAGTCAGTGGTCCAAACTAACTATTTCTATTTTTTTTCACTAAAAATTTTGTGAACCAACCCTGAAGAAGAGTTACAAATAGAGTTATATTTAAAGTGATATGCTATTATTTCTCGTGTGTGCGCGCGCGCACACACACACACACACACACACACACACACACGAGAAATAATAGCATATCACTTTAAAATATATATATATACTAGATATGCCCGTGGGGATGTGCCTACGGCACGTCTTCGGAACGATACAACATATGAAAATCATGGAAACAGTAAAACAACAATTATGTAGCTCAAGTTTGAATAGTAAAACAATAATTAGTTGTAAATAAAAGTAATGTTTCCATTAGTATATGTTGAAAAATAATTATAAATGGGGGTGTAAAATTCAACTTTTTAGAACTTTAAGTGTGGAAAATAATGAAATTTAACTGTTGATGAGATATTTGTTATTTTCAATGTAACATGATCAATAAAAAAATGCATAAAAAAACTGAAAATTTATAAACTTGAAATCTGAAAATATAAATTTCTGAGTAAATAGGGAGAGAAAGAGAGAGAGAGAGAGAGAGAGAGAGAGAAATAAATAAATAAATAAAGGAGTTGTTTTGGAGGATTTGAATTTGAGTTTTGGGGGGAACTTTTGGGCGGAAAAATATGTTTTGTGAGGTTAGATCTGGACCATTGATTTCAACCCTATTGAATGAGAGCCACTTGATAGCTTTCTTTGTGTTTTATTATATATACTAGATTTGCCCGTGGCACGTGCCTACGGCACGTCTTCGGAACGATACAACACACGAAAAGTCCTGTAAACAGTAAAACAACAATTATGTAGTTCAAGTTTGAATAGTATGATAATAATTAGTTGTAAATAAAAGTTCATGTTTTTATTAGTATATGTTGAAAAATAATTATAAATGAGGGTGTAAAATCCAACTTTTTAAAACTTTAAGTGTGGAAAATGATGAAATTTAACTGTTAAAGAGATATTTGCTATTTTCAATATAACATGTGCAATAAAAAAAAGCATAAAAATTCTGAAATTTTTTACAAACCTGAAATCTTAAAATATAAATTTCTAAGTAATAAAAAAAAATGGGAGAGAAAGAGAAATATGAAAAAGTGAAGAGAGAAGAGAGAGAGATAGTAATAAAATAATGAGTTTTTTTAGTTTTGGGGGGAAAATTTTAATTTTGAGGTTTGAAATTTTGGGCAGGAAAATATGTTTTGTGAGAATCAATTTAGGCTATTGGTTTTAGGGGAGATTGAATGAGAGCCACTTGATAGCTTTCTTTGTAATTTATTACATATATATATATATATATATATATATATATATATATATAGAGAGAAATCTTCGGTTGCACACTACTTTGGTGAGCACTCCGTGAGCACTCACGAACTAGAGACCCTATGAAAAATCCGAACCGCTCATATTGTTCTATATGCCTTAGATAGCCTAACAATAAAAAATCAAGTAATTTGAAGTTCATTTGCCCATGATTTACATCATCACAAAATTGTATGGCTGAAAATTCTAACAACATGATGGATAGGCAAATGAACTTCAAATTACTTGATTTTTTATTGTTAGGCTATCTAAGGTATATAGAACAATATGAGCGGTTCGGATTTTTCATAGGGTCTCTAGTTCGTGAGTGCTCACGGAGTGCTCACCAAAAGTAGTGTGCAACCGAAGGGGACTCTATATATATATATATATATATATATATATATATATATATATATATACATACATACATACATACATACATACAGTGTTCTAAAAAGCAGCCTAGGCGGCCGCTTAGGCGGCGGCTAGGCGCTAAGCGGCCCTCCAACGCCTCGCCTAGGGGCTAGGCATTTAAGAAAATCAATTAATGGTTCTAGGCGGTTGAAAGCGGGTCTAGGCGGCGCATAATCGGTGTAAGCGGGGGTCTAGGCGGGCTAGACCCGCTTAGGACTTCATTTTTTATTAAAAAAGGGGTCTGACTTATTCCAACCCAACCCGCTCTAATACATTGAAACCCCTAAAACTTCTCTTTCTCCTCTAAATCCCCCGTAAAAAATCCTCAAATAAATTATATTCTCTAAACTCCTAATTCCTCTTCTCTAAAACCCCCAAATCACCTCCTCCGCCTCCATCCTCATTCAAACCCCTAAAACTTCTCTTTCTTCTCTAAATCCCCCGTAAAAAAACCCTCAAATAAATTATATTCTCTAAATTCCTAATTCCTCTTCTCTAAAACCCCCAAATCACCTCCTCTGCCTCCCTCTTCCTTCGCCTTCCTCCTTACAGTCGTTGCTCGCAGTCGTCAACACAACCTCCTCCGCCTTCCACTTTGCAGTCGCAGATCTCACTCACTCTGTTACTCATTCGTCAAAACCTCATCCTCCACCTCCCTCCTTGCAGTCGTAGCTCGCTTCAACTTCAACCGACGTCACCACAACCTCTCTCTCATCTCTTCAGCTTCAAAGTCAAGTCGTTAACACAACCACACACTGCCTCTCGCCTTGCTTCACCTCCGACGTCAACACTACGTCCTCCTCTTCCCTCTCAAACTTCTCTTGAGGCAACCCTTCCCCATCCCCCGACTCAAGCCTCCCGCTTCCCCCACACTGTTTGCTCCTTGGACTGGAACAGCCGAACAGGTAATCTCCCCTACTGATCTTCGTCATAGAATAATACTAGTCTAATAGATGAGTATAGGACTATACAAAAAAAAAGTCTTGGGTTTCTTCTCTAGTTGAATAACATCTTGGGTTTCTTCTCTCCCAGATTAAGGCAAAAGCCCCAACCGGGACAAATTTATGTTTGCTTTGGTGTATTTGGTATGATCTCATATGTTCTTGGTGGTTTGTGTTGATTGCATCGAATAACTCAATAAGATCCTAAGGGGGGTTTTCGGTAGAAATCCCTAACAATTAGTATCAGAGCTTCGGGTTCAAAGGGTTTGTTCGAGTTTCTTGGAGATGATGGCAGATTAGATCACGAAGATCAAGTGGTTCAAAGGCAAGATCAAGTTTGATCTCTTGAAGGTGGACGTGCATGAAGCATCGGTTCAACAGGACTTGGATCTAGTCCTAGAAGGAGATAAAGGGAGACCAATCGGCACAAAGCAGGAGAAGTGGAAAGAGATATGTTCAGAAGTCTTGGGTTTAATCTGGTTCTCATCGAAGAGCGAAGTCAGGTATAGGAGAAGCACGGCGAGTCTTTGGGCAAGATTCAGATCTGACTACTCGGGATCGTCATCACAAGGTCGGATGTACCAGCAAAGAAAGTTGTGGGTTTCTCAATGAAGGAAAGTACCGCTCTTCTAGATCATGAAATGGAGTTCATATGGAGTTATCTTAATTAAGGGCATTCAATGCAGATGATCTAAGGATTTTCAACTCGATATATTCATCACCAAATCCATCCAACATGTTAACCGTGCTAGATGAGAAATCTACCAAGGAGAATTTTTTCATAGCAGGTATGATCAAGGGGTTGGAGGAGGATGCACTTATGAAGGAGAGTCAGGAAATCGGCGTCAACTTCTGTGAGTTGCTTGGAGGTGGATTGTACTTTGATTTGGAAGGAAAAGTGTATGTAAGGGTAAGGTCCGTGGCCACCAGTGCAAAGAAATTGAGCATTACATGAGAGACTGTTGCAAGCAGTTGATTCAGAGGGACGCCAAATCTAATGCCGCTGAATCAGGTGATGGCTTAAACAATGCTTTTGTTCTAATTTCCTTAAATGTGAATTCCGGTTGTTCTTTTGATTCGGTTAGTCTTCTCAAGTTTGCTCCGAGATGGAGATGGTTTCTACTTGCAAATTTGCATCATATCGTTGTGTGGGAACGAAGGTTGATAAGATTTGTGAAGTAATGGTTTTTACTTATAAGTTTGCCTCATGTCGTTGTGTAGAAACGAAGATTGAAAAGACTTGTGAAGTAAGGGCTGAGAAAACAAATGAGCTGAAGATGACAGACGGAAGGGGATACACACTAGAGGAGGGCATGTATATTCTTTTGATGAAGCGGAGCCTTATTTCCATGAGAACTCTAGAAGCTCGAGACATACACAGATCCAGGTGGAGTTCGTTCAGTTTGAGAAAGTTATCGTGAGGTAATGAAGGGTGAAGGGGGATTGAGCAAGGTCAGCACAACCTCTACCAGCTTTGGAGGAACAGAAAAACTTGCACAAGTGTTTCGAAGTCCATTGTTCCTAAAGCATCATCTAGTATGCCGTCACTAGAATCATCCGAGCGAGACTGCGACATTTCGAATATCGTTGAAAGGTGGAGAGAGCCTTGAGGTAGGTGGAGTTCGTGTGGAGGGTGGCACCTCCATGATTACATCTACTGGGGTGTGCCCTTGAGGGGGGACATACAGCGGGAGAAAAACAGGTGGTGATAGATTCAACTAGCAGAGAAAGTCATTGAAACGAATTGTTTGCAAAAAGAGAAGGGAAAGAGTGTATAAGGTTTTAAATCACACAGGTGTGTATTCATGTATATGCAATCCATGGTGGAGATTTGGGATTTATGTCTTGCATACTATGTTGGATAAGAAGACGATGAGACAATAGAGGAATCGAGATAATCGGAGATGGAGTGGAAGCAAGGGAAACAGTCAGCAGCAGCAGTAAGTGGAGTTGCGGTCGACCTCGCGGTCGACCGCACTTGAGGTCGGTCGACCTCTTCGAATGCACAGAGTTCCCGAGAGGGGACGGTCGACCGAACTTGTAGTGCGGTCGACCGAACGCGACGTTGATGGATTATTTCGATCAGGTCTTGGTGATTCGTGAGAAGCCCAACTTGCTCTTCAAGTCAGATCTTACGGCTCTTATCGTAGGGTTATCTCTTCAGGAATATCCAATGGCTATTGTATCAAGATATCAAACTATGTTTTCTCTAGATTTCTATATATTGTTGTTATTGGCCTCCAATGAAAGCTAAGAGAGAGAGTACTTCATTGAAGGAGAGATTGAGTGATTCTCTAATTGTAAACAACTAGTACTTACTAATGAGGCTTGAGAGAGGGTCATGGTGAGAATTGTAATATTCTTGTATTTTCTAGTTGAATAACATTTTGTGTTCCTTCTCCTCCAGATTAAGGCGAAAGCTCCAACCGAGACAAATTTATATGTACTTTGGTGTGTTTGATATGATCTCATATGTGTGGTGGTTTGAGTTGATTGTATTGAATAACTCAATAAAATTCTAAGGAGGATTTCGGTAGAAATCCCTAACAAGTTAGTACATTCATAAACGATAACTCTGACTCTTTCATTCATTATAATATTAGAGAGTAGAGATTTACAGATCAGAGATATATACAATTCGTCAATTGAAAGTTGTACATAGGACTACTTACATTGAAGGTTTGAGTGTCAGAATTAATTTGATTGGCAATCCAACTGCCACCATCTTTGAATGCATTCAGATATCTTCCTGTTGTCAAGGACTTGAACGTAACCTTATAATAGTTCTGCAACCAAATAAATACAAACATAAATAAATCAGTTTATCAAAAGGCGGCAATATTTCATTAGCCAAAGACATTGTTTCAGTTGTAGAATTTTTTTATATTTTTTTATACATTAATTCGTATATGGACTTATATGTTATATAGTTGACGTATATAGATTTAAGGAGTTTTGGCTAATAAAATTAGTTACTTTAACCACAAAAACAAACCAAAAAAAAAAAAAGATGATCAATATTGCCACCATTTGTTTTTCATAAGGCTTATAATAAAAAAACTGTTAACGGAATAGTGGAGGAAGGGTATCCCCCTGTCTAAAAATCTTACACACTCACCTCACCTGTATCTGGAAAAAATAATTTAAAAAATAATATATGCCGATGAAAATGATATTCATATTATTAAATATAGGATGATACAAATAATCATGCAAAATCAGTAGATTTGCACATGAAAATACATAGCCCCCAAAAGTACCTCTTTAGAGCATGTGTAGTTGTTGGCTACAATTCCAAATATTGCAAAATTTGGTCAAAAAATTCCGGCAGCCGTTGGCCAAATACCCAAAATTTGGGTTTGAAATGAGCAATAGTCTGTCATATTTGGAATGAGATATAGGAATTTGGAAAATATAGCTGACGAAAGTGTAAGAGAAATCTACTCCCAACTCGTAGTGCTAATAGTAGAAACACACCACAAGCAATAGAAACTCCCAAAACTTAGATGAACCCAAAACAAGTCACCATAATATATATGGATCTCACAAGAACACAATCAATATGCAGAGATAACCAATACTTCTTATTCCCAAAGAAATACAAAGATTACAAAAGAGATACAACTCTCAATCTCTCTCACTCTCACCTTTGAAACACTCGGCACAATCTCTCTTGAAGTTGAACAATGATAACGACCCACCTCTTGATACACAAGTTATGGATTAGATCTATTCAGATTAATAAACTAAACTCTAGAAAATACGGTCATATATATAGCCCCCAAGTAAACCCTAAAAGATAAATACAAATATAGCAATTGGGCCTTTAAACTCGTAAGCCCAAAACAATCAGCTGACGTTGCCGGTCGACCGCACCCCTAGTGACGGTCGATTGCAACGTGTAGAACCAACCCAGAAAGCTGACCGGTCGAATGCACCCCTTAGGTCGGTCGACCGTCCTCTCCTCTGTTGGACTTATACACTCGAGGAACTCTCAGTCTAGGGTCAGTCGAATGCACCCCTAGGTCAGTCGACCGCAACCCTCCAGACTACTTCTTCTACTTCGCTGCTTGTCTTCTCTTGCTTCTTTGTCTCATCCTCTTCTTCTCCAACTTCAAATAACCCGTGCCTACGTGTATTTGAGGCCACAATTCCTAACAATCTCCCACTTGGACCAAATACACCACGCTTCAAAGTTATTGTAATCTTTCATCGCATTATCTCTGCCATCTCCCACTTTTAAGGAAGACCCAAGTACTCTCCACTCTCATGAAGAGCACCTCTGCTACTCCACCACGTGGAGTGCACCAACCACCCCTCATCGCCTCATAAAGGATGTGCTCCACTAATTGCATAGAGCACGAATCATGGAGAAACAACCTCCCGTGTCGAATTCCGTGTTATAAGACTCCCCAACTCGCAAGATCTCCATCAACATCGGACATGGTTCAAAGCCTCTCAATGCACCCTCTGCAATAGAAACCTCCGTGGATGACACCTCCACAAACTCTGCAGACTGTTCAACCTCTACAGTCCCAATTCGATTACCCTCATCGACATCACCCCGTGTATCGATACTAGTGCTCTCTATCACACAAGAGCGACTTGATGCTTCAACTGCCAATTCGCAAAGTACCCTCTTCGCAGCAACATCTTGCCCTCTAGGATCACTTTTATGGCCAGCTGTTTCCACTAAATTAGTAACCTTTCCTCTACAACTGAAAGAACTTGGTTGCACCCTACACAACCTACTACTCGATTCCGGCTGAGAGTCAACTATAGGAGAAACTCCCCTCACGTCTCTAAGCAAATACAGCGTTCCCTCACGCTTCTCTTTTGCAATCACCCTTGAACTTGCAGCTATGCACCACTCCCCGCTACCAACTGTAGTAAACAACCCCTCTTTGTCTAGCCTTCCAATCGAGATAAGATTTTCCTTCAAGTCTGGAACATGCATTGTTTCCCGCAAGACAACGCTTTGATCATCAATGGTGTTCACGCGAACAGTACCAACCCCACGTACAGGACACCGGTGACCATTCCCCACGGTCACATCTCCAAAAGAACCTTTCTCGTAGTCATCAAACACCTCTCTCCTCGGAGTGCAATGAAAAGAAGCTCCCGAATCAATACACCAATCTTGAGTGCCCAACTCCTCCCGAGCTGATAAGCATAGATCCTCAACAAGTCCCACTTGAGCTTCCTTCGAGGTATCTCTCTTCGGTTTCTCCTGTTTCTTCTTCATATAAGCCTTACAACTGCGCATCATGTGACACTTCTTGTGACAATACCAACACTCAGGCCCATGTCCCCTATCGCTGTCATCAGACCCACTCTCAGATAAACTACTCTGATCCTTTCTTCTTCGACTGTTCTTAGATCTTCCACGTCTTTTCTCAACGTAAATGGCGGAATCTCTAGAAGATGGTGATGGATATCTCCTATTTCTCACCCTTCTCACCTCCTCGTTCAGAATGCTACTCATCACATCCTGTAGAGTCGTTAAATCTATCATAGTGCCTGTAATAATCTGTTCCACCGTACCATAACTATCGAGTAGAGTAGATAGAAGTAACAATGACTGTCCCCTCTCTAAAAACTTCAAACCTGCACCTTCCATCTGGTTGTAAACCATACAGTAATTGTTCACATGCTCTGCTACTGAACCCCCTTCCTTCAACTTCATATTAACCAATTTCTTCAGATGAAGAGTTTGATTAGATGCCGGCGGTTTCTCATACATATCCGTGAGAATCTCCATAGCCTCCTTTGTGGTCTTTGCCTTCGAGATATGAAATAACGCCTTCCTACCCAGCCCCAAATGAATCTGCCTCAACGCCTTCTGATCCAAACGATTCCAATCCGCCAAGACCTTCGCATCATTGTCTGCACCTACCGGCTTCTCATCAAATAACGGACCATCAAGATCTTTCTGACGAAGATACGCTATCATCTGAATCTTCTACATCTCAAAGTCACTCTCATCGAATTACTCGATCTTCATCTTGTTATCGGCCATCTCGAACCAACTGCTCTGATACCACTTGTAAGAGGATCTACCTACAACTCGTAGTGCTAATAGCGTAAACACACCACAAGCAAGAGAAACTCCCAAAACTTAGATGAACCAAGAACAAGCCACCACAATATATATGGATCTCACAAGAACACAATCAATATGTAGAGATAACCAATACTTCTTATTCCCAAAGAAATATAAAGATTACAAAAGAGATACAACTCTCAATCTCTCTCACACACACCTTTAAAACACTCGGCACAATCTCTCTTGAAGTTGAACAATGATAAAGGCTCACCTCTTGATACACAAGTTATGGATTAGATCTATTCAAATTAATCAACTAAACCCTAGAGTTTACGGCCATATATATAGCCCCCAAGTAAACCCTAAAAGATAAAACACAAATATAGCAATTGGACCTTTAAACTCGTAAGCCCAAAATAATCAGTCGACGTTGCCGGTCGACTGCACCCCTAGTGACGGTCGACTGCAACGTGTAGAACCAACCCAGAGAGCTGACCGGTCGACTGCATCCCCTAGGTCGGTCGACCGTCCTCTCCTCTATTAGACTTATACACTTGAAGAACTCTCAGTCTAGGGTCAATCGAATGCACCCCCTGGTCAGTCGACCGCAACCCTCCAGATTACTTCTTCTACATCGCTGCTTGTCTTCTCTTGCTTCTTTGTCTCCTCCTCTTCTTCTCCGACTTCATGTACCCCGTGCCTACGTATATTTGAGATCACAATTCCTAACAGAAAGTTCATATTTCGTCTATTCAAAAAATTTCCCCTAAAAGTTATCGGACAAGACATGATATCTCATTCAATTTTTTGTAAATTTTAAAATAGATTGGACGAGATTTGGTCTCCCGTCCGTGATTTAAAAATAAAAAATTTAACGTCGGACGGATTTGGTCTCCCGTCCTTGACTTAAAAAAATATATTTAATGTCGGACAGGATTTGATCTCTTGTTAGTGCATTATTTAAAAAAGAAAATCGAACGGGATTTGATCCCTCGTATGTGATTATTTTGAAATTAATTTTTTTAAAACATGACGATAAGTCATCTACCGTCCGTCACTTAAAAAAAAGAAATCCGAATTTTGGGTTCAAACGACTATAGATGCTCTTAGTTGACTTTCATCAAACTGACTTTAATAATAAAATATTTGTTAATCTTATTTATGCTCCATAAATCTTTATGAATTTTTTTAGTATGCAAATCCCAACTATTACCGCTGAATCTGGTGTGGGGGTAAACAGATAGTATTTGTGAGTTCTTAGGAAAACTGAATAGCAAACACCTAACCTGTTCCGTCGGAGTTCGACCGCTGACTCCCGCCGTTAACCTGCAAAAAGTGCGAGACACCGGGGTTGATCCCGGCAACGCACCCTCCGACGCTCAAGTCAGTAATCAGGAAGATTATGAAAGAGCGTAAATTGGCAAAAGATTGATTACCTCATAAAGGTGGTAGGTGGGGGGTATTTATAGTCGCCTTTGGGATCAGATTAGGAATGTAATCCCCGCGATCTGATAAGGAATATAATCCTCATAATCAGATAAGGAACGTAATCCCTAATTCCCGGTGAAAAAATAGATGTGAATCATGGCCGTTGATTTGGATTAATCAGGGACCTTGATTTTATCTTGCTGGATTGGGTTTGCAGCGGGTTGGAACCCGCACCCAGTTGGATATGGATCCGTTCGCGGGTTAATGGTTCTTTGGGAAGGAGACCCAGTACCCGCTTTGGACCCCTTTGTAGGTGAAATTACCATTTTGCCCCCAAGCATTAAGATTCGTGTCCGATTTTGGACGGTTCCGATTTAACTCTATTTTTAGCCATATCACGAGCCCCCCACTCCCGAAGACTGAGTTTGGTCAGCCTTTGAGGAGTAGTTTTACTGTTTTAATGGCTGGCGGAGTTGTATCGGAGTCAAAATGGAACGTTTCGAATCTTTGTGGGTGGTAGTATGGTGATTTATTCAAGTTGGTTGCACTCTAAGTCGTTCCTGAGCTTCCCTGGTCATGTGGAGTATTTGTGCAAATTTCCATCTATTTTTCAGAATATTTATTTAATTTTGCGAAGTGTCGATTAGTCGTTCGAGGGCCTTAATAGATTGTCCAAGTCAATAATTATTTTCTCAGGGGCTTGAAAATACTTCCCCAATTTTATAATTATTTTCTAGGATTTTTAATTAATTTTCCCGATTTTTTAATCATTTTTTTGCAATTTTTAAATAAATAAAACGATTAAAATAAATAAAAATTAATTTTAAATACCGAATTACGGCGTGGCACGATCTGGAACGTTATCTCGTGCGAGCGCGATTTTCTAAAAGATCGGACGGTCGTAGTCGCTCGGAACCATTTTCTCCGCTTTTGGAGCTCGGATTGGGACTTGCTCGGCATTCGAGCGGGGGGTGGCTCGGTACTGCCCTCAGACGAGTTGCTCGGAATGCCGAGTGACGTAGAGCGATCTGAGCCGTCGGATCTCGGTGAGGATCTCGAGGTGGGTGCGGTTACCAAAAAAACGTTATCTTGTCGTTTAGTGGACGTGGCGCAATCTGGACCGTCCATCATCCCTGGCGTGATTTTCTGGATGATCCAACGGTTGTGGTGGCTTGGCAGCATTTTTCTTTACTTTTGTGGGTCGGATGGGCACTTGCTCAGGATCCGAACGAGCGTGCAGTTCGGTAGACGAACGCATAGCTCGGTAGCCGAATGGTTTGCTCGGTGGTCGAGCATGTAGTTCGGTAGCCGAATGGTTTGCTCGGTGGTCGAGCATGTAGTTCGGTAGCCGAATGGTTTGCTCGGTGGTCGAGCGTGTAGTTCGGTAGCTGAGCGTATAGCTCGGTGGTCGAACGACTCTCTTGAATGTCGAGGTCGGATCGCCTGTCGCTCGGATTTTGTCTCCGAGGGACGTGGGGCGATCGGGGCCGTTGGATGATGGCACAGATCTCGAGACTGGCGCAGTTCTCAAGAAAACACTATCTTGTCGTTTAGTGGCGCTGGCAAGATCTGGACCGTCCGATCGAGATCTTACACGAATGTTGAGGGAAAGGTGGTTTTTCTCCAACTCGAGGCTCGGATGGGCACTTTCTCAGAATCCGAGCCGATCCATTGTGTGTGGAGGTCGGATCGCCTGTCGCTCGGATCTTGTCTCCGAGGGACGTTGTAATATCCCGGACGGATATTACCTTATATAAATTGATATTTTATTATTATTTTATTATTATTTTGTTTTAATTCCAAAATTGAAATATTTTGGTGATTTTCACCCGGTTTGTTCATAGACATTATCTGTATCCAGATACCGGTCAGTATACATCCGTATTATATCAAATTGATACCGTGACCTTCCGAACTGATAATAGAATTTATTTTATTATTATTTCCAAGATCAAATTATTTTTATACGGATTATGCGAAGATTTTCGGTATACAGACATATATGCGCACATACGAGTAGTATGTCGATTAGTGCATTATACGAATTGTGTGTTGTGTATTTTTGGGACAACACTTGTTTTGTTATGACAAAACCTAGTAGAGTGTTAGGGTTTATAAGTGGTTAATCCTAGGGTTACAAAGACATAAGGGATTAAGGGAGATTACTAGAAAATATCTCTCCCACACCACACCTCCACCACATAACACCTCCTCCACCTCACCCCTACCCTCCTAGGGGTATGGCCGGCCCCCAAATTAAGGGAGGGCCTTTTTGCAAATGTGTGTGTGTACATTTGCACTCCCCACCCTTTTCTCCACCTATAAATACCCCCATCCCTTCACCTTAGTCTCATTTTTAGAAAGACAAAAAGAAGGAAAGTAAAAGAAAGAGAGAACCATTCTAACTTGAGAGTTTTCCTTGTAGGTTTAGAAATTTCCTAAGAGCTTAGGAGGAAGGAGGAGGAGTGCTAGGCAAGTCCTTCCTTCAAGGGAAACTAAGGTGGGGGTTCTCCACATTTCTTTGTTTGTTTGCTTGTTTGTTTGTATTGTGTTTTGACTTCTTCTCCTTATCTTCTTGTTTTGTTTTCTTTTGTTTTTGGGGTTGTTCTTGTGATGGGTATGTGTTGTTGTTGTGAATGTTGTGATGAATAAAAGAAAGAAAGTAGTAGTAGTACCAACTAAACACATAAAGATCAAATCTTTATAGTTGTAGTTGTTGTTATGTTTGTTTTATGGACTAAAATGACATAAGGCATATGGACTTGAACATACAACCGGTTGGGGTTGTAGGACTTGATATGAACTATACATCAAGCATATGAACATTTTATACAACCATTGTTGGTTGTAGGACTTGTGTTGGACTTGACTAAAAAGATAAGCATATGGGTTGAACTAAATAAAAGTTCTTACCTTATTTTTATTATTGTTGTTCTCTTTTGTAATCTTAAAAAGAACCTAAATTAGATGTTATTTCTAATTAATGGAAAAGAAATTAACCTAAATCACTAGTTGTAGAATGAATAAAAAGATCTTTTCTTTTTATAAACACTAGTGATAATAAATCAATACTAATAAAGACTAGTAGACAATTAAGTAGTAGCATGTTAAAATAAAGTAGTAGTATGTTGATTAAAATAAAGTAGTAGTAGTATGTTGATTAAATAAAGTAGTAGTGGTATGTTGTTAAAATAAAGTAGTAGTAGTATGTTGATTAAAATAAAGTAGTAGTAGCATGTTGATTAAATAAAGTAGTAGTGGTATGTTGTTAAAATAAAGAAGTAGTAGTAAGTAGTTGTAGATGTTTTATGTCCATAAAGTAGTAGTAGTAGTAGATAGTTGTATGTTGGGTTCTTGATTAAAATGAAGTAGTAGTAGTACTAGATAGTTGGGTGTTATGTTCTTGACTAAAATAAAGTAGTAGTAGTGGTAGATAGTTGTGTGTTATGTTCTTGATTAAAATGAAGTAGTAGTAGTAGTAGATAGTTGTATGTTATGTTCTTGGTTAAAATGGAGTAGTAGTAGTAGTAGATAGTTGTAGATGTTTATTTTATGTTCATAAAGTAAATACCATGCTAAGATTGTATTAGATTAATTTAGTTATGCTTAGAATATTGTAGGATCCTTTCTAAAAATTTCCTATCATGTTTAGGAAGGTTATTTATGCTTAGAATCTTGTAGGATAAATTCTAAAATTGCCTATCATATGTAGGAATGACATACATGTTGTAGGATTAATTCTAAAATTTCCTATCATGGTTAGGAAGGTTATTTATGCTTAGAATGTTGTAGGATTCATTCTAAAATTATCTACCATGTTTAGGAGTGTTAATTATGCTTAGAATATTGTAGGATTCATTCTAAGAATTTCCTACCATGTTTAGATTAATTTATTTATGCTTAGAATGTTGTAGGATTCATTCTAAAATTATCTACCATGTTTAGGAGTGTTAATTATGCTTAGAATGTTGTAGGATTCATTCTAAGAATTTCCTACCATGTTTAGATTAATTTATTTATGCTTAGAATGTTGTAGGATTCATTCTAAAAATACCTATCATGTTTAGTAACTTATTTATGCTTAGAATGTTGTAGGATTCATTCTAAGAGTTTCCTACCATGTTTAGATTAATTTAATTATGCTTAGAATGTTGTAGGATCCATGATAAAATTACTTACCATGTTAGAAGTATATATACATATATACTTAGGAATGTTGTATGTTCATACTAGTAGTTACCCATGCTTAGTAGGACATTCATGTTTAGTAGTTATTCATGCTTAATAAAGATTCATGCTTGGATGATAGTAGAAAAGTTGTATACCATGTTAGTTTAATTGTAGGGAAGTTATATGCCATGCTAGATAAATGGTAGAAAAGTTGTATACCATGCTAGTTTAATTGTAGGTAAGTGGTATACCATGCTAGTTTAAATTGTAAGTAAGTTGTATGCCATGCTAGTTTAAATTGTAAGTAAGTTTTATACCATGCTAGATTAAATGAATACTCATGTTTACATGATAGCCATGCTTAGATAAGTATTTGTTCATGCTATGTTAGTAGATGATCATGCTTAATCATCATTCATGCTAAGTAAGTAGGTGTCATGCTAATTATTGATTATGTTAAGTTAATGGTATCCATACTATGACATTCATGCTTAGATTAAAGAAACTACCCATGGTTAGTTGTAGTGATTTTTATGTTATGTTCTATACCATGCTAAAGTTCAAATACATGCTTAGAATGTTGTAGGGTTAGTGTTAGAATACCTACTATGCCTTGGAATGTTGCATGTTCATACTAGTTATATATCCATGCTTGGGTTGTGGTGATTAGTGATGAACCAAATATTATTCATTTTTAGGAGCAATAATCTTAAGGCAATTATACATTTAAAAGATCTATATGTGGTATTTAACTCTCATTTTCTCTTTTCCATAGGAAACAGCCTATAACAGCAAAACGAAGCAGATTCAGGATTTTAAGAATGAACTCAGAATATTACAGAGCATCAGTCGACTGATTCTTCCACACAGGCAACTGGCCAGAGAAGTTGATTTTCCACAGCCGCTCGGTGCAGTCGACTTAGCCCAATCAACAGTCGACTTGTATGATCAATTATGAAATCTTCAGAAGTCTCGACACAGTCGACTGGTTCGAAGACAAGTCGACTGGTAGGCGGCAGAGTTAAAAGATAAGACATTTGAAGATTCGTCCAAATCTAATCCAAATCAGAACAGAAAAGGAAGAATAGAAGAAAAGAGAAAGAAATAAACGCAGATCAAGATAAGAAAGGAAATAAATAAAAAGAAGAGGACCTTTCTATAAAAGAAGAATGCAAAACCCTAATTCTCTTCTTCTATAAATACCAACCAAGAAAGAAGCGGCTGATACTCTCGATCGCTCGGACTATCTCAAGAGCGGCTAGGAAGGCCATCGACAGCAAGCATCAAAGGAGGAGAACAAGACGACTGCTGATTGGGCTAAGTGCAACATCATACAAATCAGCGTTCTTCTGTTCTTTCTCTTTAGTTTTATTTCTATTGTAGTCATGAACTCCATTATATCAATCAATAAAAGTTTTATTATGTGGAACTAACTTTCATAGTTGGGAAGATTGAAGCCGTAGTTATGTAATGCTAAGTTCTTCTGAATGTTACTCTTTTACTTATTGATTAAATCTGATTAAACGAATAACAATTTACATGAATCAAACTTGTTCAAATGTTCTAGGGGCAGTCGACTGAAGTGACAGCCAGTCGACTGACATACGGAACGTAAGATTATCAAGTTGTGCAGTGTAGATCTGAAGCTGTTATATGAGCATATTGAGACGACCCGTATCTCGTGTTCATATCTTGTAACAAAGGAATCTTTAGGGGTTCTTGGTTTAATCAACTTGAGGGATCTAGATCTGATACCAATTTCTAGAACTTCAAGTGTTTGTTCGTTTCCACTGATCTTATGTTTTCTTTAAGTGCAACTTAGTAGATACCATGCTAAATACTTAAGGAAAGAAACGAATTAGAGTAGATACCATGCCTAATTCTTGGCTTAGGGAAACATTAACTTTAAGGAGTAGATACCATGCCCTTAAGGAGAACAAACATGAGTAATGGATGTAATATATGACTTAGCATTACTGACTATTGGTGGAAATCAAAACCCAACTACTTTAATAGAGATTTGTGACTCAACTTGTGATGCTACTTATTTAGATTTTTATCTTTTCATTTCTTTTAGACTTTCAGAACGACACTTCAATATTCGTATTTCTTTTTATTGATTAGTAAGTTAATTTCTACAATCTCTGTGGGATCGACCCTTGCTTGCCGCTACGCTTCTTCAAACGATTCGTACACTTGCGAGGTTTTTAATTTGTGTCTAGTTTATCTATATATTTAGGTATCTAGATTTCACAACAAGTTTTTGGTGCCGTTGCCGGGGATTGTTTAGTATTTTAACTTACAAATCAGTAAAATCTTTTTATTTTTATTTTATTTCTTCTTTTTCTTATATTTTCTTTCAGGTTTAACAGACTCAGACCAGTCGACTGTCTCTAAGGACCAGTCGACTGTACAGCGAAGAATTCCAAAAGCAACAATGGGTGAAAAAGTATTAAATCGTGTACCAATGCAAGACAAATTCATTCCAAAGAATATTGAGCAACCGTCTTGCATAGATTTTCAACCCAAAGTCACAGGGAATATGCATTTATCTCCTCAGTTACTTAGCATGGTTCCCCACTTCTTTGGCAGAATAGACGAAGATCCGCATCTACATCTACAAGACTTCTTTGATCTTTGCAGGACACAAAGCATCCAAGGGCTTACCCCTGAACAAATCAGGTTAATCTTGTTTCCTTTTTCTTTAAAACTTAATGCTAAGTTGTGGTATAATTCCTTGGAACCAGGATCGATTAATTCATGGGAGCAAATGGCGACAAAATTCTTGAAAGAGTTCTTTCCAGCCCAGAAAACCAGACAACTAAAAAGGGAAATTCTACTTTTCCAACAAAAAGATGGCGATTTGTTTTTCGAAGCATGGAAGGACTTTAAAAACAAGCTTTTCAAGTGTCCTACGCACAACATACCTAAGGATGATCAGGTACAATCATTTTATGAGGGTTTAAATGACGCTAACAAAGCAATTGTAGATGCAGGTTGCAATGGAATGTTGATGAGGAAGAGTGCTGAAGAGGCCATAGAGTTATTTGAAGAACTCAGCGAGAACTCACAACAATTCTCAACAAGGAGGGGACTTTCGAAAAAATAGGGAGTATACGAAATTTCTCATAATAATAACATGCAATTAGAAATGGAAACCATGAACAAAAAGATTGATATGCTTATGAACTCAACGTTGGGAGGCACAAAAAGCCAACCAACAGAAATTTGTGCAATTTGTTTTCATTCTAATCATACAACTAATTCATGTCCCATGTTTTCTTTCGCAGATCAGGAGCACACAAACTACGTAGAACAGGGGATGTACCCGCCCCAGAACAATTTTTTTCCAAACACGTATAACCCAGGGTGGCAAAACCATCAAGGCAATCAACTCACACCAGGGCATACGCAGCAATTCCAGGGTGGGAATGGGTATGATAGGCCAGAACAAGAAAAGAATAAGTTGGATTTCGAAACCACCATTCTTCAACTACTCCAACAGCAACAGCAAACAAGCGATCAACAAGGACAGGCCATTCAAAAATTGGAATTTCAAATTGGTCAAATTGCTACGGAGTTAAGTGAAAGAAAGGCAGGAGAATTCCCATCACAAACCATACCTAACCCTAGAGGACAAGAACAGCTCCAATCAAGGACAACACTAGAGGAAGAGATTGAGTTTAAAATGTTTGATGCACCACAAGTTCCACACGATGATCATGAATGTTATAATGTTGATGTGGTTCAGGAAATTTGTGACCAAACATTTCAGGAAAATAGTGTTGATCCAGCACAAGAAACAATTACACACCCTCCAATATTATCCCATGTTGAACAGGAATGCTATGACTGGAGAATTGCAAAGACAGTACATTCAGGTAAGCTTGCACCTGCATTTAAAAATTTTGTGTCTGACAACATTTGTGTTTTCCCAGACCAGCCGACTGATGAACAGGACAAGTCGACTGGTGAATGGAATAAGTCGACTGCTACCAGACAACCAGATGAGGAGCTGAAGCCACTGTATGAATATTTGGGGGACAATCAGACATTACCTGTGACAGTTGCTGCAAAATTCAGGATGCATGAAGAAGCAAGGCTGCAGGGAGTCTTGCAAGAGCACAATGGTGCATTAAGATGGACCATTGCTGATAAACTGATGTCAAGATGGTACGGTCCATAAATAGTTGCAAAGGTTTCCCCCACATGGAGCGTTGGAGAAAAATCAAACGTTCAAGGTGAATGGGCAGAGGGGGAAACCTTATAATGAGATGAGTTTTGAGCCGCAAGCCATTCAATATATTGCATAAACTCATCCAGTCTAGCTGAAGACAAGAAACGCAGCGCTTATTGGGAGGCAACCCAATTTTTCAGGGGAGTACTTACACTCTCTATTTATTTATTTATTTCTTTATTTCTTTACTTTATTTTCTTTCCTTCAAACTAGGTGGTAACACATGCCTATTTTAAGTTTTGTGCGAACATTGAGGACAATGTTCCATCTAAGTTTGGGGGTATTATTTAGTTATTTGGAGTCTTTTGATTTTTTTAAGATAAACAATTTCTTATAAAGTAAGACTAAGAATACTTATTTACTTTAGGATTGATTGAGTTTCATAATTCCTTACAAAAGTGTATGAGTCATGCAATTATACATAAAAAACAAATGTGACGCTTTTTCTGGTGATTATTCCCTTTAGATCTAGTCCTAAATTGAGTTTAAGTAAATAGAGTGATAACGAAAAAAATATATATGAATAAAGTCAATCTACTCCAATGTTTTGAGTGCTTAGTAATTAGGGGTATTCATCACCAATGTTTACCTTTACGTCAAACGGCTACTTGAAATATGAGTATGCAAAGCACTTAAAAGTTTGTGACTTGTTGAGTAACCGGGTGGATTCATCACAAATGTCTTGCACTCGCGTCAAAAGACAAGTGACGACTTAAAGAAGAGACTACAAAAAAAAAGAAAAAAAAAGAAAAAAAAAGAAAAAACTCTAGTTTGCTACTCGGTTTGTAGTAGAGAAAAGGGATAATCACAGATTGGGCAGTTACATACTATAATTAAAATGGCATGACAAGTATGATTGAGTTGGGGATTATGACTAAACAATTGCACTGGAGAAAGTGGGTATACTTGTTTTTACTTTATTTGCAATTGTTTATATTGAAATTTTGATGCTTGCACAATGAGAATTCTTGGTGCGATGGGTTGAGTACTATTATTTTTCCCCTTGTTCATAAGTTTAGTTTGCTTGAGGACAAGCAAAAGCTAAGTTTGGGGGTATTTGATGAACCAAATATTATTCATTTTTAGGAGCAATAATCTTAAGGCAATTATACATATAAAAGCTCTATATGTGGCATTTAACTCTCATTTTCTCTTTTCCATAGGAAACAGCCTATAACAGCAAAACGGAGCAGATTCAGGATTTTAAGAATGAACTCAGAATATTACAGAGCATCAGTCGACTGATTCTTCCACACAGGCGACTGGCCAGAGAAGTTGATTTTCCACAGCCGCTCGGTGCAGTCGACTTAGCCCAATCAAAAGTCGACTTGTATGATCAATTATGAAATCTTCAGAAGTCTCGACACAGTCGACTGGTTCGAAGACAAGTCGACTGGTAGGCGGCAGAGTTAAAAGATAAGACATTTGAAGATTCGTCCAAATCTAATCCAAATCAGAACAGAAAAGGAAGAATAGAAGAAAAGAGAAAGAAATAAACGCAGATCAAGATAAAAAAGGAAATAAATAAAAAGAAGAGGACCTTTCTATAAAAGAAGAATGCAAAACCCTAATTCTCTTCTTCTATAAATACCAACCAAGAAAGAAGCGGCTGATACTCTCGATCGCTCGGACTATCTCAAGAGCGGCCAGGAAGGCCATCGACAGCAAGCATCAAAGGAGGAGAACAAGACGACTGCTGATTGGGCTAAGTGCAACATCATACAAATCAGCGTTCTTCTATTCTTTCTCTTTAGTTTTATTTCTGTTGTAGTCATGAACTCCATTATATCAATCAATAAAAGTTTTATTATGTGGAACTAACTTTCATAGTTGGGAAGATTGAAGCCGTAGTTATGTAATGCTAAGTTCTTCTGAATGTTACTCTTTTACTTATTGATTAAATCTGATTAAACGAATAACAATTTACATGAATCAAACTTGTTCAAATGTTCTAGGGGCAGTCGACTGAAGTGACAGCCAGTCGACTGACATACGGAACGTAAGATTATCAAGTTGTGCAGTGTAGATCTGAAGCTGTTATATGAGCATATTGAGACGACCCGTATCTCGTGTTCATATCTTGTAACAAAGGAATCTTTAGGGGTTCTTGGTTTAATCAACTTGAGGGATCTAGATCTGATACCAATTTCTAGAACTTCAAGTGTTTGTTCGTTTCCACTGATCTTATGTTTTCTTTAAGTGCAACTTAGTAGATACCATGCTAAATACTTAAGGAAAGAAACGAATTAGAGTAGATACCATGCCTAATTCTTGGCTTAGGGAAACATTAACTTTAAGGAGTAGATACCATGCCCTTAAGGAGAACAAACATGAGTAATGGATGTAATATATGACTTAGCATTACTGACTATTGGTGGAAATCAAAACCCAACTACTTTAATAGAGATTTGTGACTCAACTTGTGATGCTACTTATTTAGATTTTTATCTTTTCATTTCTTTTAGACTTTCAGAACGACACTTCAATATTCGTATTTCTTTTTATTGATTAGTAAGTTAATTTCTACAATCTCTGTGGGATCGACCCTTGCTTGCCGCTACGCTTCTTCAAACGATTCGTACACTTGCGAGGTTTTTAATTTGTGTCTAGTTTATCTATATATTTAGGTATCTAGATTTCACAACAATTAGTCATGATAAGTAGTAAGCTTTCATGCTCAAATTATAACCTATGCTTGACTATAGTGGACTTCATGTCTAGGTCGTAGTGATTTTCATGCTTAAGCTCGATGTAAGCACAAGCTTAATCATATTCATACTTAGGAGTATCATGGTGAGTGGTTGTGTTATATGATTAGATTGTCGTAGGAAGATGCTTGCAATTGTATGCCATACTTAAGGCGCTATAGGTTGAAGTAATAAGGATTGGGAAGACCACTAGTGATAGTTAGTTCGATAAAGGCTGTTATGTCGCCTTCGGATTCTTCCTTAGTAGAATACCGACCATAGACTATTAGTAGACTCTTCTGTTGCTTCTAATAATAGGAGATCAAGTTTGCTAGTAGCACGTTTGGTTGCTTTTAAGATTGATTACCTGTATGGTTGTTTGCATATGGTTGTGCTCGTACGTGGCTCGACTGGCCCGTACGTAGCTGTGGGTCTCATACGTAGCTTACTTGGCTCGTATGTAGGTTGTTGTCTCGTACGCGGCTCGACCGGCCCGTGCGTAGCTGTTGGTCTCATACGTGACTTACTTGGCTCGTATGTAGGTTGTTGTCTCGTACGCGGCTCGACCGGCCCGTGCGTAGCTGTTGGTCTCATACGCGGCTTATTTGGCTGGTATGTATGTGGTTATCTCCTACGAGGCCCGCCTGGCTCGTAGGTAGTTATTGTTTCATACGTAGCTTATTGGCTCGTATGTGGTTGTTACTCGTGTATAGCTTGTTAGCTAGTACACAGTTCGTTGTGCTCGTCTAGGGTGATATTACCACCCTAAGGGCTATCGACCATCAAGACATATGTTTTCTTACCCTAAGGAACTGTGGAGGAGTCACTCCCTATGTACCGTCGAATCTTAACCAGGGTAGGTTGATCGAGGACCGGAGTATAGACGAAATCCAAGTCTAGGGTAGCGGCATGCATGTATATTCGCACGGCCAAAGTCTTGGATCGATGAGCCACGAACCGGATCCTGAGGGATTCTGGTAAGTCTAGGTTGAGCAGCCTAGTAGAGTTGTCTTGCGAAGTCTACTTTAAAGGCCTAGCATGTTGTGTTTATAATATTGTCATCCCTAGGATTGTTCGAGTCAGGGACATCATTAGGATAGTGACTTACAAGGATCATTTTACTTAAACCCTTTTGCCGGGAGAGAGGAGTCGGTTGTAGGGGGCCCCTTACACTAACTCATCCCTTGAGGCAGATCATAGGTGGTGTATTGGGTTGTACCTTCCCGTCAAAGGGATACATACGGTGCCGTCTCACAAGTTGAGGACACGGGTTGCGTATCTCGCGCTGTTAATTCCTGAAGTGCCGTGGCTGGGGGTGCCACAGGATGCATTGTGCAGTCCTGCGCTTGCAAGACCCCAGAGGGTGCCACAGGGTAGGCTTCGCGCTACCCTGCGCTTGCGAGACCCTATAGTTTGATTTTGGAATGACGCCCGATACATTGGGTTTGTCTGTTTTGAGTGAGGTCCGGTTAGTCGGGTCGCAGTGGCGAACATAGACACCACTGGCAAAATGCATTAGTAGGACTTGACCACGTATGCAACCTCATTAGTCACGTGTAGGTGTCAGGAACAGGTTGTGTACAATTAGAAGTTCATAACGTGGGGTCAAATCCCTATATATGGAGAAACGGCTTGAGATGGGGTCGCATGTAGTATGGGCTGCATGTTGCTTCGGAGACTTGCTGACGTTAGAATAGGGAGCATCCTAGTTCTATTTAAATATCACATTAGAGTCTAGTCCTAGCACTCACGAACACTTAAACTACACCAACACCATTGCTATATTTTGTATGTTGTTTGGGAGATTCGCTGCTATATGATCAGCCTTTAAGCGTCAGTGAATACGGACGTCCCCACTTCCATAGGTACTAGATCACCGAAGTACAAAGGCGAGATTCAGGAGGACTCAAGGCAAGGAAAGCAAGGAGTCAGTGTTATGTTTAGTTCCGCTGCACTATATGTATTGATTATCTATTAGTTGAGAAGTACTCTGATGTAAGATGTTGAAGGTTGTAATATTTGGAAATGTAAAGGTAATATTGTAACTCTATTGTAAGGTATTGCAGTTATATAATATTCAGACTTGTAATACATTGGGTGTTGAATAAAAAGTTTTAAATTCTCTTGTTTTTCTGTGTATTGTGACTAATTGAAGAAAATGTCTTGGCTCGTGTCATGGTTTCCCAGTGTCGGAAAACGGGGCGCTACAGACGTGGGGCGATCGTAGCCGTTGGATGATGGCGCAGATCTCAAGGCAAGCGCGGTTCTCAAGAAAACACTATCTTGTCATTTAGTGGCGCTGGCAAGATCTGGGCCGTCCGATCGAGATCTTACATGAATGTTGAGGGAAAGGTGGTTTTTTCTCCAATTCGAGGCTCAGATGGGCACTTGCTCGGAATCCGAGCCGATCCATTGTGTGTGGAGGTCGGATCGCCTGTCACTCGTATTTTGTCTCCGAGGGACGTGGGGGGATCGTAGTCATTGGATGATGGCGCAGATCTCGAGGTAGGCGCGGTTCCCAAGAAAACACTATCTTGTCGTTTAGTGGTGCTGGCATGATCTGGACCGTCCGATCGAGATCTTACACGAATGTTGAGGGGAAAGTGGTTTTTCTCCATTTCGCAGCTCGGATGGGCACTTGCTCAGAATCCGAGCCGGTCCCTTGAATGCTGAGGTCGGGTCGCCTGTCGCTCGGATTTTGTCGAGCGAGGGTGCCAAGCAATTTGACCTGTATCGAAACGTTGCTTCTTTTGCCAAACGTTGCTTCTTTTGCCAAACGTTGCTTATTTTGCCAACCGTTGCCGCTCTCCGTTACTTAGTCGTTTGGGCTTTTGTAATGCTTCGAGGGAGGCCCAAGAGTCGTGCCCTTACGTTACAAAGCCCAAGAGACTTTTCTTTTACTATAAGTTTTCACCCCCCAACTCTAAATCTCATTATTCACTTTTACTCTCTCACTCAAGATTTTACTCTTTAGCATCGAAGTTTTTAGCTCCTGGGTTGCGCTGCTAGCTGTCGCGGCAAGGCATTTTGTACTCCGGCCAACTTTTCCGACCATACCAGTCACTTCAAGGTCAGTCTCTCTCCTCTCTCTTAGGATGAGACCCCCTCCTCGGCCCAAATTGTTAGCCGAGCGGGTAAAGAGAAAGAGGTGGTTGAGCCGACCAAGGAAACTATGGTCAGGCCGAGCGAAGGTGGGGAGGTCGCCGAGCCTCTCCAGGAAGTCACGGCCCAGGCCAGAAAGGGCAAGGGAATGGTGACAATTATCGAGCATCCGAAGACGGCAGGGGAGTTCGGTTGGCACCTGAGCGTCCTGTCGAGCGTGGGGGGAGTGCGGAGCTACTCCGGAGAAATGTTGGAGAAGGTGACGCAGGGCACCGCCAAGTCGGTCGAGGAGAATGAGCCGAGGGAGACGTCCGAGGTGGACCAAATCTCTCCGGTCCTGACCGAGGCGGATCTGCATCGGATCCGGAGCGGCTTCCAAATCCCCGTAGAGTATGGACTTCTTCTCCCTGGTCTCGGCTTCCGGGCATGCACATCGACCTCGGCCGACACGTGCATTTTCCCGGTCGATTCCTTGACTGTCGGGCTTCGTCTGCCGCTGCACCCTTTCGTAGTAGAGGTGCTTCAGTGGTACGGCTTGAGTCCGGCTCAGTTGATGCCGAACACTTGGCGGCACGTCATGGCATTCGTTCTTTAGTGCCAAGAGATCGGCGCTCAGCCCAGCCTGTTCATTCTTCGGAGTCTCTACCGTCCTTGCCAACCAAACAGGAATGAGCAGATGTACTATCTTTTGCCAAGGCAGGGCGTGAAGCTGATCGAGAACCCGGACTCGATCAAGCACTGGAAGGAGAAGTACTACCTCATCCGAGCTCCCGAGCCATGGGCAATCCCGACAGTGTGGTCGAGGGACGGTCTACCGAAGCAGGTGAAGAAAGAGCCCGTGCTCGGCAATGACGAGGCGGATGTCGTATCGAAGCTCCTCGGCCTGCCGACCATCAGTTGGAAGGACATCACCGAGGAGGCCTTATTCCGAGGGGGTCTCAGTCCGATCGACCCCAGTACACCTCTTTTATTCTTACTTTGTTTTTGAAGTTTTTGAAAACTTTTCTAACTCTTTTCATTCGGTTTGTGCAGAATCTCCCGGTATGGACTACAGGATGCTGATGGCGAAGGCCAAAGCGGCGAGGGAGCAGGAGGCGAGGAAGAGGAAGAGGACCTCGTCTGGGCCCCAGGGCGGCCGAGCGCCCAAGATACCCTCGGTCCCTAAGACCACCGAGCTGCAGATAGTCGAAGCCCCCCGAGTCGAGCCCGAACAAGATCAAGTAGTGGCTTCAACTCCTCCTGCCTCGGATGCGCCGACCCCAACAGCTCAGACTGATGCCCCCGGTTCTTCGAGCGGCGCGTTCAACGTGAGCACGGCGCTAGCTCTTCAGGTTCCGCCCCTCACTGCCGAGGCGGAGAAGATCCTGACCGAGGAACACAAACAGATCTTCGTTCCCGACTGGTAGGTGATGAAGGTCGATGGATTCTTAGGGGACGACAATATTTGCATGCAGGCGGTGAAGCACCTGCCGACCCCGAAAGACCGAGCGGCGCTCAAGTCCGGGGAAGTCGGAGACACGGCGATGCAAATCGCCCGGAACACGATGTCGGTAAGAAGCCGAAGACTTTCTTCTTCAAAATTTTTCTCAAAATTTTCTAAGTCTTTAAGTTCGGTTCTAATCGCTTCTTGTGTTTTCAGACCCTCTGCCACTTCAATTTTTTGCTCGAAGAGTTCACGAGCAAAGAGAAGGAGCTGACGGCGCTGAGTGACCGAGAGAGGTCGGAGCGCACGATGGCCGTAAAGCTGTTCGAAGCCGAGCAGCTGCTTTCAGCGAAGCGTGCTGCCGAGGTTGCCGGTTTGGAGACGAAGCTAGCCGAGGCGCTGAAGCAGTCGGCAGACGAGGCGGCCAAGCTCGAAGCCTCGGAGAAGGAAAAGGCCGAGCTCAAGGAGGAGCTAGCCAAGGCCCGGGCGGAGACAGAGAAGGCTCGGAAGACGGTCGAGAGGGTCCTGGCAAAGCACGAGTCGAAGGTGGCCCGGGCGAAGAAAGCCATCCAGGACGAGGCCGAACGACACATGTTCAAGAACATGGAGGAAGCCTACGGCCGAGCGTTGCTGCATATTTCGGCTCGGAACCCTGGGTTCGACACCTCCACCTACCACTTCTACGATCCCGTGGAGGGGGAGGAGGAGCTCCCTTTGGCGATGCTTGGACCCGAGGGGCATGGTGACGGCCTCGAAGGGACAAGCGAGACCGAGGCCGAGGACGAGGGCAAAGCTGAAGATGAGGCCGAGGATGAACAGGAGGACAAGGTCGAGGACGCGGACGAGGACACAGAGGTCGACCTCTGACTTAGCCGTCTTTAGTTTTTTTTTGTGTAACGCCTAACTGCGGACTGTCCACTGCTTTTGTAAAGTTTTTTGAGTTTTGAATGAAAATACTCTATTTGCTTGGCCGAAAATTCTCCAAGTGTTAGACCTCGGATTTTGTGTTTGAAAAGTTGTGAAATTTCTCCAAGTGTTGGGCCTCTGATTTTGTGTTGAAAAGTAAAAGAGTTGTGAACGCTTTTTCGCTCGCTAGGAACTTAAGCGTTGTTAACTCCTTTTGTTTGTATTGAGAACTTCCCTTCGCTTTTCAGGTCAAGTTTGGTCCGATTACTGAAGTTTCTTATCTTCGTAAGGAGCTGAAAGAAACAAAGCGGGCCCTCTCTCACAGTCGGGATAGGCGGTTTTATAACTTCTTGAAGCTGGAAGATATCAAAGCGGCTGCGAGAGGACATTGTCGCGAGTTGAAGCAACTGCGGAGGGAACCCCAAGAGAATCATCCCGAAGGGGAGGTAGAGTTGCTTCGCAAGGAGCTTTTTGATGTCGACCAAAAGAATAGCGAACTTCTGGCGGAGATTCGTCACTTGGAGGTAACGGAGAAAGAGCACTCAGCGGAGGAAGAGAAGCTAATTCTGAAGGTGGAGAAGTTGACATCCGAGCGCGATGGCTTGGCGGCAAGAATTGACAAACTGAGGAGGATCACGATTGACCGGGGTATCGAAGTGACTCACTATCGTCGTCTTGCAGCCGACAGCGCCAATGCCGCAGGCTCGTCTAAACTTCCTCGTTTCAAAATGTCTGCAAAGGACGATATTCTGAGAGATAGGATCATCGAGCTGGAGGAGGAGATCACATCGTTGAAACCCTTGCTAGAGAGGGTCAATGTTCGTAATACGTCTTGTACTCGTGAAGAGAGCGAGAGAGAAATCTCGTTCTACGAGCTCGTGACTCGTTCGCCTGCCGTTAGGCAGAGCCCAGCTGACGCTCAGAGTGGGGTGGCTGTCTCATCTAGTGGCACCTCGGTTGGCGCCACAGTTAGGGTTAGCGGTGAAGGTGGGTCTCGCTTTGCTGGTTTAGAATCGAGCTCGGAGGTTAGGCGATGCCGCCCCCGTGTTTCTTTGAACCGAAGCGTTCCCCTTCCGAAGAGGCGTTAAACAAGTTGTATTATGCTCTTTAAGTTATTGTAAAATGCTGTTGTAGTGCCAGCCTTGTTGTATGTAGAGCTCTTCAACTTAATAAAAAGTTTGCTTTGCTTCTGATTTTTGAATGCCGTGTTGGGGGTATCAGTTTTAAGTATAACTCCTCCAACTTTCGACAACTAATCAGAATTAGAAGCAAATCTTCCTTCTTATAGGCGAACTGCCTCTGAACTCGCCATTTGGAGTCTGTTCAACGGTTGTGGGAGCAATTCCGAATGGTGAACTACTTCTAGCTCGCTTAGAAGCGAACTTGTGAAGTAGAATCGAGCCAAGTGTTGGACTCCGGAACCATCGTTAGAGTTTGTTCGACGGTTGTGGGAGCAATTCCGAATGGCGAACTACTTCTAGCTCGCTTAGAGCATCCACAGTCGTTTTCTGTTTCTCCCATTTTCTCATATTATGGCAAACGGTGCACTGCACTCGTTTGCTATAATTGCCATTTTTTTCATTCGTCTCAAATCTGTTTCTCAAATTTGAGAAACGAAAATAAGAATTCTCAAATATAGAAGACGGGGAATCATATACCGTCTGAAGGATATAATAATTTTTTAATCGTATCAGACGGACGATCATATACCGTCTCTCCTATTTTATTAATTTTTTTTTTTTTAATAGGTCGGACGGGGAATGATACCCCGGACGGGGTATCAAACCCCGTCTCTCCCTTTTTTTTTTATTTGTTTTATTATTATTTTTTTTTTTTAATAAAACGAACGGCCACGATGTACGCGATAGGAAAAAAAAAAAAAAAGTGTGGGACGGGGACACATACCCCGTCCGGGGTATGATACCCCGTCCAGATTTTCAGGAAGCATTTAATGCTGGCATTAGTTTTACTGTGGTACTTTTAGTTAGTATATTAGGATTAGTTAGTATATTAATAGGTTAAGTTAGTATATTAATTAGGTTTAGTTAGTTTTATATTATTTAATCTAGTTAATTAATATAGTTTAATAGTTAATAAGTAATTAACTTTTTTTAATTTATTTGAAACGATCGGACGGGGTATGATACCCCGTCTCTCTAAAAAATAGAAAAAATATAGCAAACGACGACTGCAGTGAACGATTGTATTTGCTATTACTGTAGCTGCCATATTATACCAAATGAGAAAAACGACTGTGGATGCTCTTAGGAGCGAACTTGCAAAGTAGAATCGAGCCAAGTGTTGGACTCCGGAACCATCGTTAGAGTTTGTTTGGCGGTTGTGGGAGCAATTCCGAATGGCGAACTACTTCTAGCTCGCTTAGGAGCGAACTTGCAAAGTAGAATCGAGCCAAGTGTTGGACTCCGGAACCATCGTTAGAGTTTGTTCAACGGTTGTGGGAGCAATTCTGAATGGCGAACTACTTCTAGCTCGCTTAGGAGCGAACTTGCGAAGTAGAATCGAGCCAAGTGTTGGACTCCGGAACCACTGTTAGGGTGAAGAGCAAAAAGCAGAGAGATATAAGTATTTGTACAAGTGAAATATGAAAAAACTTTCTTTATTGAAGATTACTATTCGGCTTCTTCTGAGTTGCGAGCCGTTATTACATATGGGAAATAAAGAGGAAAAATACAAGGGAAAGGAGAGGAACGGTTCGACATCTCGGAATACTTAGAGAGGCGCTGAGGCACTTTCTTGGTATTTCAAAAGATGTTCGACATTCCAAGTCCTTGGGATCTCTCTGCCTTCGAGGTCTTCTAGACGATAAGCTCCAGGCCGAACTACCTTTGTGATCTTATAGGGTCCTTCCCAATTTGGTGCTAACTTGCTCTTCTAACTAGGGAAGGAGATAGCTAGCTTCCTGAGGACCAAGTCCCCTTCTTTGAGGTCGGTGGGACGGACTCTCTTATTGTACGCCAACTCGATCCTCCTCCGGTAGCTCTGTTGGCGGATCGATGCTCTTTCTCGCAGCTTATCGATAAGGTCTAAGTTTGCCCGAAGGTCTCTGGCATTCTGTTCTTCTTGGTAGGCGGCAAGGCGAGGAGATGGTATTCCAACTTCAAGAGGGATCACAGCCTCGGACCCATAGGTGTGGTTGAATGGGGACTCTCCTGTGGGGGTCCGTTTCGTGGTGCGGTAGTTCCATAGCACGTTTAGGAGCTGATCGACCCACAAGCCTTTAGAGTACTTGTTCAGCCTCTTCTTAATACCAGAGAGGATTTGTCGGTTGGCATTCTCCACTTGACCATTCGACTGCGGATGGGAGACGGAGGAGAAACGTTGTTGAATGGCGAGATCTTCACATAGAGCTCGGAATGCGGCCCCAGTAAATTGGGTTCCGTTGTCTGTTATGAGGACTCGGGGGACGCCGAACCGGCAGATCACGTTCTTCCAGAAGAACTGAAGTACTTTGTTCTCGGTGATAGTTGCCAAAGGCTTGGCCTCTATCCACTTTGAGAAGTAGTCGATCGCCATGACTAAGAACTTGAACTGGCCCGGAGCTGGAGGGAATGGTCCTAGTAAATCCATCCCCCACATTGCGAAGGGGATAGGACTTGATAGGGAGGTGAGTTGAGCCTGTGGGAGGCGACGGATGTTAGAATATTTTTGGCAAGAGCTGCATTGCCGAACGTGTCGTCCGGCGTCTTGGAGGAGAGTGGGCCAGAAGTACCCATAGTTCAGCACCTTCCGGGCTAAGGATCTGGACCCTGAATGTGCCCCGCCGATGCCTTCGTGGAGCTCTTGCAAGGCGTAATCGGCTTTCTCGGGGGAGAGGCATCTTAGGTATGGCCTGCCGTCCACTTGTGTGAAGGAGCGTTTGTACAAGATCCCCTCAACTAGGGTGTACCGCCTCGCCCTGGTTCTTACTCGGCGAGCTTCCTTAGGGTCTTCGGGGAGGAGCCCATCCCTTAGGAACTCCATTAGTGGTTTCATCCAATTATCTTGCAGCAGGACTGACAGGGACTCTACGGAGTCGAGAGTTTCGTCTTCTATACTTGGCTTCAAGAGTACCTCGATTAAGACGGTCTGCTCAAGACCTTGGAGGGAGGAGGAGGCCAGCTTGGAGAGGGCATCAGCTTGGGAGTTCTCTTCTCGGGGGATTCGCTGGATGAGAGCTTCTTCAAACAGAGCCATGAGAGCTTCTTCAAACAGAGCCATGAGAGCTTGGACCTTAGCGAGATACCTCGCCATCCGATCGTCTCGTGCTTCATACTCCCCTAAGACTTGATTTACCACTAGTTGAGAGTCACTGAAGATCCAGAGGCGCTGCACCCCTGCCTTTCGAGCCATCACAAGGCCGGCTATGAGTGCCTCATACTCCGCTTCATTGTTGGAGGCCTTGAATTTGATGCGGAGGGAGTATTGGAGGACGAAATCATCTGGGCCTGCTAGAATGACCCCGGCTCCAATTTCCTCGTTGTAGGAGGATCCGTCCACAAAGACCGACCATATAGGAGGTCTGTTCGTTGCCTGGCTGACCTCAGGAATGGTGCTCTCGACGATGAACTCTGCTAAGGCCTGAGCCTTGATCGCAGTCCGAGGTTGGTAGGAAATGTCATGCTGGCTCAACTCGATGGACCACTTCATGAGTCGACCGGAGGTCTCCGGCTTATGGAGGACTTGCTTCAGCGGTTGGTCGGTAAGAACGACCACCGAATGAGACTGGAAGTAGGGACGAAGCTTCCTTGCTGCCATGATAAGGGCGTACGCCATCTTTTCTATCTTGGGATAGCGGAGCTCGGCATCCCGAAGTACCTTGCTCACATAGTAGATGGGCTTTTGAGCCCGGTCTTCTTCTCTTACCAGAACAGCACTAAGGGTCTGTTCGGAAGCAGCTAGGTAGAGGTAGAGGGTTTCGCCCGGAACGGGCTTGCTGATCAAAGGAGGGTTGACTAGGTAAGCCTTCAGCTGGTCGAACAACTCCTGTTGCTGTTGACCCCATTCGAAACCCCTAGCCCCCCTGAGGGCCTTGAAGAAGGGGAGGCACTTCTCCCCAGACTTCGAGAGGAAACGCCCAATAGCGGCTAGGCAGCCTGTTAGCTTCTGAACTTCCTTAACATTCTTGGGAGGTGCCATGTCTAATATGGCATTGATTTTCTCAGGATTAGCTTCGATTCCTCGTTGGTTGACCATAAAGCCGAGGAACTTCCCTGACGAGACTCCGAACGCACACTTGTTCGGATTGAGTCTCATGTTGTGCTTCCTAAGTACATCAAACGCCTCCTGTAGGTCGGCCACATGATCGGCCCCTTGGATGCTCTTTCCAAGCATGTCGTCGACATATACTTCCATATTACGACCGATTTGGTTTTGAAAGACTTTGTTGACCAGGCGCTGGTAGGTGGCACCAGCGTTTTTCAATTCGAATGTCATGACTCTGTAGCAGTAGAGGCCCTGGTCGGTAACAAAGGAAGTCTTCAGGACGTCCGGGGGAAACATTTGGATTTGATTGTAGCCGGAAAAGGCATCCATGAAGCTGAGGAGCTCATGGCCTGAGGTGGCGTCGATGAGGGTGTCGATGCTTGGAAGAGGAAAGGGGTCCTTGGGACACACCTTGTTCAAATCAGTGAAGTCGATACATATCCTCCAGGTTCCATTCGACTTCTTCACCATGACTACATTAGAGAGCCATTCTGGGTAGTTAACCTCCTGGATGAACCGAGACTTTAGGAGCTTGTCCACCTCTTCATTGATGGCTTGTTGTCGCTCGGGAGCGAATTTGCGCCTCTTCTGTTGGACCGGTTTGGACCCCAGTGCAACGCTGAGGTGGTGGACTAGAAGCTCTTCGGAGATACCCGACATGTCGGTAGCGGACCAAGCAAAGAGGTCTTGGTTCTTCCGAATGCACTGGATTATGTCGGAGCATAGGGCAGATGGGAGGGTCTTGCTAATAAAGAACTTTTGGCTCGGTTCCTACTCAGAGAAGAGCACTTCCTCCAACTCATCTACCGGCTCGGACGTTGGTCGGACACTCTCCTGGGGGATTTCTAGAGTCTCGAGGGAGAGGACCGGTCCACCGGTCGAAGTCATGTAGCACTTAAGGGCTACTTCTTGGCTGCCCTTCACTTCCCCCACTCCTGCCCGGGTGGGGAATTTCATCTTGAGGTGGTACGCCGAAGGAACGACTTCTAGGGCAGCTAGGCCGGGTCGGCCTAGGATGACATTGTATGCAGCTGGTACATCGACGACCATAAAGTCCATCGGCTCAGTCCGGGTGGTAGGAGTTTTGCCAGCAGTTACGTCGAGGGTGATTATCCCTTCAATAGTTACTGGCACTCCCGTGAACCCATGGAGTGTGTAGCCGGCTGGTTTGGGTCGGTCGCGGGACAGCTTGAGCCCTCGGAAGGCGGAGAGGAAAAGGATGTTTACGGAGCTCCCGTTGTCTACTAGGATCCTCTCTACCTTGTAGTTTGCCATATGGAGATTGATAACTAGGGCATCACAGCGGGGGGTCCTGACTCCTTCGAGATCTTCATCTGAGAACGTGACCGAGACACCGAGGTCTTTGGGGGGAGGAGTGCCGTGAACTGAATTGACCTCTCGGATGAACGCTTTTCGGGAGGAGTTGGAAGAGCCTCCCATGGGGCCTCCATGAATAAGATGCAGGACGTGCTCTTCCTCGAAATCAGGAGTTTCATCACGATGCTCAGGACGCTTGTTAGCCCCCCGAGGCGGAGGAGAGGAGAGGTCGGTTCGGTCCTTGGCCCTTACGAACTTTGCCAGCTGCCCCCTCTGGATGAGGGACTTTATTTCGTTCTTCAGCGCCCGACAATCGTTGGTGTCGTGGCCATGATCCCGGTGGTAGCGGCACCACTTCTCTTTGTTCCTCCTCTTGGGAGGGGTGTTCATCCTCGGAGAGGGAGGAATGACCCCTTCTTTCTCAACTTCCATTAGAATGGTGGAGATGTTAGCATTGAGGGGAGTAAATTTCTCGAACCTGGGGGGAGGGCGGCGCTGACCGCCATTGTCCTTCGGAATCTTCTTGGCCCCATCTTCTTCGGTCGACTTCCTCTTTGTCCCGGAGGTAGACCCTCCGAGGCTCGGGAGGTAGGCGGCCTCTTCAGCCCGAATGTACTTTTCACACCTGAGAAGGAGGTCGGCAAAGTTCTGTGGGGGCTTCTTGGCGAGAGAGGAGTGGAGGCTTGAATTGAAGACATTGGATTGGAAGGCGGCTGTCGCCACGGATTGGTCGAGGGAGGCGATGGACCTGACCTCCGCAGTAAACCTCTTCACGTAGTCTCTTAACTTCTCACCCTTCTCTTGCCTGAGCTGGAGGAGTGAGATGCTGGTCTTCTCCATGCGTCTGCTGCTCACGAAGTGGGTGATGAAGAGTGTTTCGAACTGTTCGAAGGAGAATATGGAAGATGGGGCGAGGCAGGAGTACCATTCCCGAGCTGAGCCCTTAAGAGTGGCAGGGAAGGTCTTACACAGCAGGGCATCAGAAGCTTGGTGGATGAGCATGAGGGTCTTGAAGCTTTCGATGTGGTCTACGGGGTCTGATTCCCCTGAGTAGGTTTCGAACTGTGGGGGTTTGAAACCAATTGGGATAGGTGCCTCCATGATGGTTCGGGAAAAGGGAGTTCTACTCGGGCGGATGGCCCTATCCCTCTGCTCTTCATCTCGGTCAATCCGGCTAATGCGCCTCTCCATCTCGTGGAGACGGCAGTAGAGAGCATCCCCCCTATGACGGTAGTCGAACGAGCCTCTGGACTCGTCTTCGTAGGAAGGTGAGCGGGGGCTGCGACGACGGTAACCTTGGGAGCGGCGAGGACTATGGACATGTTGCTGGCGGCTAGGAGCCGGAGGAGGTCTTACGGACCGGTGACGAGGACTTGGGACCCGTGGGGGAGTAGGAATCCTTTGGGCATTATTGTTGTTGGGACGGAGATTGAGAGCTTATAGCACCGTTGCCTGGAATTGCAGGAACTCGGCACGAGTGATGGGTGCCTCCTCATTCCTCGGGTATTGCCGACCCGCAGGGGAATGGGGTCTTCTCTTGTGATGCTCGGGGGATTCTCTCCAACCTCTTCGGGTGGGGGACCTTCTGTAATCTCGGCGGTGAGGGGATCACTCATTCGGACGTTGTTGGCGGGAGGCTCCCTCTCGGGTCCGCTTTTCATCCAGACGGCAACGAAGATCCTCATCCTTCTGCCGATTGAGAACGGTATTGCGAAGGTCGGGAGCTTGAGGATTGTGGGAGGCCATCGAATCGGAAGAGGCATTGTGTGTTGAAATGCGGTCCTGATGGAGAGGCTGCTTCTGCGGGTTGGGGCGCGAAGCCCCTGCACCAGCGTTTTGAGGACCGGGGGGACCCCTAGGAGGTTGCTGATCCTGAGGAGGTTGGTCTGGCTGGAGAGGGTCTTCAGCTTGAGGAGGAAGTTGCCCCTGCTGCTGAGCGGGTTGGATGGGGACTACCTCCTGCTGATCAACTGGGTTGGGTCCACGGTTGGACCCTCTGGATCTTACTTTTCTAGGAGGTATGGCTGGAGAAGGTCTGACCAACGGGAAGAGGGACGGCTGCTATTCGTTTGTTTCCCACAGACGGCGCCAATTTGTTACCGCTGAATCCGGTGTGGGGGTAAACAGATAGTATTTGTGAGTTCTTAGAAAAACTGAATAGCAAACACCTAACCTGTTCCGTCGGAGTTCGACCGCTGACTCCCGCCGTTAACCTGCAAAAAGTGCGAGACACCGGGGTTGATCCCGGCGACGCACCCTCCGACGCTCAAGTCAGTAATCAGGAGGATTATGAAAGAGCATAAATTGGCAAAAGATTGATTACCTCATAACGGTGGTAGGTGGGGGGTATTTATAGTCGCCTTTCGGATCAGATTAGGAATGTAATCCCCATGATCTGATAAGGAATATAATCCTCATAATCAGATAAGGAATGTAATCCCTAATTCCCGGTGAAAAGATAGATGTGAATCATGGCCGTTGATTTGGATTAATCAGGGACCTTGATTTTATCTTGCTGGATTGGATTTGCAGCGGGTTGGAACCCGCACCCAGTTGGAGATGGATCCCTTCGCGGGTTAATGGTTCTTTGGGAAGGAGACCCAGTACTTGCTTCGGACCCCTTTGTATGTGAAATTACCATTTTGCCCCCAAGCTTTAAGATTCGTGTCCGATTTTGGACGGTTCCGATTTAACTCTATTTTTAGCCATATCACCAACTAACATAACTTCTTAATATTTTCTATAACTACCCTATATTTGCTACAAAGAGTAGGGTTTGTAAGATCTCTTTTCATAAATGATAGAATTTGTTAACCGAAAAAGGGGCATATTCGTCATTTGAAATATTGACTTCCTAATTTTTCTCTGTTGTTTATGCTCCATCAATCTTTATTTCTAATCAAATAAAATCTAATCAAAGAAAAAACCATTCTTTTTTTTTCTATCAATTTTTCTTTAGTCTTCCATGAATGCACGTCACTCACTAGACTTTCATATTTAGGACTACATTTGGCTCCAATAAAGTCATCGTAGTTTTCTTTATTTATAATTTAAATATTTTTTCTTTTTTATTTTGCGAAAATGAGTCTGAGCGAAAACGGAGAAAATCAAGATCGATCAACGAGAGGGTTCAATAACAAAAAAAAAAACATATACCATATGATATTGCATAGACTGGGCAATTTTTGAGATAATCAATGGTTGTTTCTTTTTTCTATAGCATAGCATATACTTTTTTAATCATAAGATTATTTTTTCCCTAATAAATTAAACTGCCATAGATGTGGTGTTAGTGGATACTTGATTTGTTGGCAATTTGTTAGAGTAAAAAATAAAAGTAACCTTAATATAAAAAATAAATTAAAAATCAAATTCACTTTTAAGGGGTTCTCCAAATATTGGTATCTAAACTACTAGCCTACTACTTACTAGTTTGCATCATAGTAGGTCTCAATTTTTATTAGGTCGTTTAACTCTTTCGACACTAAATATTATAAAACCCCCCCGTAGTATATAGTCCATCTCTACTATTATAATGGGAGAAGGGCTTAGTGTCATCTGTCACCGGATGTCATTTTGTCAACATGTGCAGCGCACGTGTTGACAAAATGACTCACTTTGGTAAATATTTTCGAAAGTGGACCAGTTTGGTAAATATTTTCGAAAGTGGGCCAGTTTGGTAAATATTTACGAACATGGATCAGTTTGGAAATTAATTTTTTTCTATCCTTTTCATTATCCAAAAAAACACGGACAGCGCATGTGTTGGTAGGTTTTTTTTTTTTCCTTTTTCCTTCTTCCTCCACGTGCATCGCACGTGCATGATACTAGTAACAATAGTGCATAATCTAGAAAGTAGTACATATATTTACAGTTTTTATGGGTTATGTGTGTAAATGTAGATAATGTACTATTTGAGGGGTTTATAGTAGAGTTACTAAGGTTAAAGGCCTAAAAAATATTCTTGTTAGACTATTTCTTATTTACATTTCCCCTAAATATAATGGGCTTTCTTATCCCTTCAAAATTTATATTGAAATTTGACTGGGGTTTGGTCCGAGCTAATAGCTGTTATCTTTTCTTAAGTGGGTTTTTATTGGATAGAAGGAATAGATGGTGCTATCTAATCGGAAAGATGGAAAAAGAAATCAATGACCCACTCATCTCTAATCTAATATTATAATAGGACAGTTGGGTTTGTTATTTATCAACATATAAATCCGTGTGTTGCACGTGTAACTCCAACTCTCCTATTAATTACAATAAAAATTAACAAATAAAAAAGATTATCTATTTAAAACGTGCAATACACGTGCAAAACAACTTTATAATATTTTTTTAACACTAAACATATACATAAGTTGCATGTACAAGTCAAATTCTACTTATAAATACATGCATTGCATGTACAAATTGTAGTTTTTCCTTCAAAATATTTTTTCCAATTACGTGCAACGCACGTCCAACTCCAAAACTATTTCTTAATATATATATTGTACGTGAAAATCCTCCAACTCTTATCAAAACGTGCATCGCATGTGAAAAATACTAGTTTTGAATATAAGGTAGTGAATTTATTGGATAATCTCTTTTCGATAAATAAATAAAATCAAGGTTTTTTAACATGTATACCCCTAACAAATATGATAATATCATATATATTCCTCACAAATATATATTTTCATATATGCCCATAATAGTTTGGACTTTATTTCATATTTACCCCTATGTTAGATATCACTAAGTTAACTATGATTTTAATGGGACAAATAGAAATCAAATTAAAAGATTAGATTAGAAAGTCAAATGATAAAAGATTTAAGAGTATTAAGAAAAATAAATGAGGAAGCTTATAATCCATCATTTAAAACAAGATTAATGACAATTTTGGAAAAGTAACGTGAGAAAGACTATGTAGTTTTCAAAGTTGTACTGTTAGTTTGTCCATTTCTTGAAAAAATAAATTTTTTTAAGAAAAGTTAATGAGTCTCGGTTGGATTAACAATTGCCCGGATTTGCAAGAATGAAGAATATATAGTTTGAATGGTAGAAAAGAGAATATTTCAGTCATACATTTTTCATCAAGTCTATAAAAAAACTGAAAATTCTCCATCGTTTTGATTTTTTTTAACTTGAGGGGTAATTAAGAGATGTGGTATATATTGTTGAAGATAAATATGAAAATACATATTTAATTGTGAGGGACACACATGATATTCACATATTTGTTAGAGACATATATGTTAAAACCCCTGAAATCAAACAATTTTTTTTTAACCTAAAAGCAGGGGCTTTAAACCCCCGAAAAAAACTTACTAACTTACCTTCAAAATAAATGGGTCATTGATTTCTTTCTCCTTCTTTTAGCTCAGATATAGGGTTTGGAAGAAAGTAGAGGAGGGATAGTTCAGTTGTATAAACATAAGAAAAAGGAGAAGTTTAGACATTTCACAATTTGGTAAGTTTTAATAGAATAATCCAAAGTTATTAGTGGAGATAAAAGTGATTGAAAAATAACATTAATGTTAATATATATATATGGGTGATATTATTTTAAAGATTTTCCTTTTTCTCTTATCTCTTCACATTACTTAGTTATTTCTATGTAGCTTTCATCTTTGTCTCCCCACCTTCGTAATTCTGTAAGTAATTGGCTGAATTCCTCAATAAAGAATATCTTTGAACTTAACAGTTAAATTTATGGGTTATAAGTTATGGGTGTTGTATACATTACAAAGAATGAGGTGTCTTCTCCGTAATTATAACAACAGATCATGGATAAGCTAGAATTTTTGAAATAAATATCACAAAAACAGTAGTATACAATAAATGGTTTGATAGAAGTTGCAGAAGCAGAAATGTATATATAGACAACAATCATCTTAAAATGTCTGAGAATCCATTCATCAAGAAAAATAGAATTCAATAGATCGATCTCACAAAAAGAAGATTTAAGGGAGTTTGAATTCAAAGAAATTCAGTGTTCACAGTACACACAGTATCAGTCTCAACAAATTAAAAAGAAAGCAAAAAACAAGAAACAAAGTATTACCATGGCCTCAAATTTAATTATGGTGGAAGAGATGATCTCTCTCTGCTTTGTAGTAACACTCTCTCTCTCTTTAATTCTCTTAAATTTCTCAGATGGACAATATATAGTTATCTCCTTGGCTGGACAATATGCAATATGGTTTATATAGCAGTGAGATCTACTCTTTTGATTTACGAAAAGTCATAAACTGAGTTGCTCTGGTAAATTCTACTGAACCCCCTAATTAAGTTGTTTCCTAAACAGGGTAAATTTTAATAAACCCCTTAAATTTGTAGGGTATGCCAGGTAAATTTTACACAAACACTCATAAGGATTATTTTCTTATGCAAATACAAATTTTTCTATAGTGAAAAATATTTTTTTGTCCTCAGAGGACTTTATATAAGAGAGCTTATATAAAGTCCCTCACAGGTTACAAATATGAGATTTTCTACAAATTACTTTTTGGCAAACGTTCGTCTTAAATATGGCTATGACTAAATGCCCCAATAAACAAAAAATCATCTTGACATAATTTGGTGCTCAACTTTTTTTTAGAAGAAAACTATGTTTACTCAATAGAAATAATTTATTTGCAAAATTAAACAATCTTTTGAAGGTTCAATATCACTTTTAAAATTATGAGAGTTAAAAATTAAACAATCTTTTGAAGGTTCAATATCACTTTTAAAATTATGAGAGTTATCTACCAAAGCATGAAATGCAAGAGGGAGTTTGGAGATTTTATTTTGTTTGCATATGGGAAAACTTTGTTTGGTATGATCCTAATTCTACTTGTACTTTTTTTAAAATTTTTATGTGTTTTTATATGTTTCTCTGTTATCATAACTTCGCACATGGTTTTCTGATAGAAAAAAAAGTGTTTTTTTTTTTCAATATTACTCGTTGACAAATATTCTAATTCTAATTTTATATAACTTACTCACAAATCGCTATTTTCCATACTACTACTCCGGCCAACACTAGAAGTGAATCGTTCTAATCATAATTGTAACATCATCAAAATTTCGATCCATTAAACCACATTTCGAGAAAATCTTTAGTAGGACCTCATTCTCTTAAAATAGTCTATATACTTGATGTGGTTTGTTTTTGGGGTGTGGTTGCAACAGGTGTGAGTTCTTGTAATATGTGTAGTGAAAGTTGCGGTACTGGCCCTGGTCCGACCCTCGGCTGAGGAATAGGCTCGGGAGTAGAAGGAGAGAGGTACGAACCTGGAGCTCGGCTCGGATCCAGCAGCTCGGCTCGGTCCTGGGTACCTGCACACTGTCTAGAAATACCGAGAGAAGTCCCGGTGGCAGGCCCTCCGACGATCTAGTCAGTCACTGGAAAATCAACAGTAGCTAGGGTTCAGGGAGAGAAAGTTTGGTTACCTTTATAGTGAGGAGGGGGTCTGGTATTTATAGGCCGGAAAAACAGGTCTGAGACCCTGCTGGGTTGGGTCGAACCTGTTTGCTCGTGGGCCTGACGTGGCAGAAGTCCATATGGCTCTGGGTTGACCTGATGATCATAGAAGTGCGGTTTTTGAGGGGATCCAGTGGCCCAGGAAAGGCCACGTCATCTAACCCTTATCGGAGCCCCCCACTCCTGGAGGGCAAGGTAATCCAGCCGCGAAGGAGTGATTTTGTCTCTGTAGGAAGAGCGGAGCGGTGTGTACGGCAAAAAATGTGGTTTGTATCTTCCTGGAGAGGCCATTGGGGTAGGATGAAGGGGATCCCTGTAAAGATATGAGGGGCATCGAGAGCCGAGTATAGAGGGTCGTGAGCCAAGCATCGAGCAACGAGCTCTTATACGCTCGGACTCCGGGGCCTGTTGCCGAGTCGTCAAGCACCGAGCACCGAGCCTTCATGCGCTCGGGTGCTGAGGCTTGCTGTCGGATGTCGAGTCCAGAAGCTCGTCTGTGGGAGCCAAACATGGCTTGGAATTACCACCGACCACCGAGCCCCAAAGCTTGTTGGAAAAGCTATGGGGTGGCTTGAGGTCACTACCGAGCGCCGAGCCCCCATGCTTGTTGGAAAAGCCATAGGGGGGCTCGAGGTCACTACCGAGCGCCGAGCCCCAATGCTTGTTGGAAAAGCTATGGGGGGCATCGAGAGCCAAAAGTAGGGGGTCATGAGCCGACCGCTGAGCGTCGAGCGACGAGCTCCTATACGATTGGATACCGGGGCCTGTTGCCGAGCATCGAGCGTCGAGGGTCAAGCCTTCATGAGTTCGGGTGCCGAGGCTTTCCGTCGGATGCCGGGTCCAGAAGCTTGTCTGTGTGAGCCAAGCGTGGCTCAGAATTTTCACCGACCGCCGAACCCTAGAGCTTATTGGAAAAGCTATGGGGTGGCTCGAGATCACTACCAAGCGTCGAGCCTCCATGCTTGTTGGAAAATCTTTGGTATGGCTCGAGGTCACAACCGAGCTCCGAGCCCCAAAACTTGTTGGAAAAAGCTTTGGTATGGCTCGAGGTCACAACCGAGCTCCGAGCCCCAAGACTTGTTGGAAAATCTTTGGTATGGCTTGAGGTCACAACCGAGCTCCAAGCCCCAAAACTTGTTGGAAAAGCTTTGGTATGGCTCGAGGTCACAACCAAGCTCCGAGCCCCAGAACTTGTTGGAAAAGCTTTGGTGTGGCTCGGATTCCCCATCGAGCGACGAGCCCCATACTTGGCTTAGAAAGCTCCGGGATGGCTTGAGGTTATAACCGAACTCCGAGCCCCAAAGCTGAAAGGGGGAGTAGTGGTAAAGAAGAAAGTGCAGTACTTGAGTCGTTGCCACGGGACACCGAACCATCATACCGGCTGACAAGGTCGAGGGTAAAAATGGGATTTTACGTGTCATGCTGACGTCACAGGGGTTGAAATCGAGGCATTTGAGATCCTAGTGGCCGTTAGATCTTGATGATCAAGATTGGAGGATTCTTTTGCAGAATTCGAGGAGTCTTTCCCATTCTATAAATCCCCCACTCCTCCTTCATTTCTTCACTTCGCACTCTCTCTCTTCATAACAGGAATTTTCCTCTCTTTGTTGTTGGCGATAACTTTTACGGTGATCCTCCCGTTTTCCGGTTAATCAGGTTAGTATTTTGTTTCCTTATGTCGTGCTCTCAGTCCAGCTCCGAAGCGAGCTCGTCAGGTCATGGTGTAGTGGAGGTCAAGTCAGAGTCGACGTCTTGGTCCCTGGATGACCCTACTTCGGAGGAGGAAGGACAGTCAGATTCGGTATCCGGGGGTACGATCGATGTGGTTTTTTATGTGGCCCCTTTGCGAATTCATATGCCAGAAGGGGGGTCGTCGGAGGAGGAGACCAACGAGGGGTCTGAGGAGGAGCTTGTCAAGGAAGAGGGCGATCAGGAGGGGGGCGAAGGAGGAGCCAAGGTAGAGGGTGACCAGGAGGGGGGTGAAGGAAGAGCCGATGGAGTGGTAGCGAAGGTAGAAAAAGGTCTCCCCCCTCTACCCCCGTTGTCGACTCCGTCTTCGGAGAGGAAGCCTCGCCCCCGTAGGAAGAAAAGGAAGTGGATTCGGCCAGACAGTCCGAGCACCATAACTTCGCACATGGTTTATGTGTTTTTATATTTTCTCATCATAACTTCGCACACAGTTTTCTAATAGAAAAAAAAGTTTTTTTTTTTAATATTACTCGTTGACAAATATTCTAATTCTAATTTTATATAACTTACTCACAAATCGCTATTTTCCATACTACTACTCCGGCCAACACTAGAAGTAAATCGTTAGAATCATAATTGTAACATCATCAAAATTTTGATCCATTAAACCACATTTCAAGAAAAATCTTTGGTAGAAGGGGCTCATTCTCTTAAAATAGTCTATGTACTCTTATATTCTTATTTTCTTCTGGACCATTTTACCTGTGATCTAAACCTGACAACACAAAATGAAAGAGTGAGCAACTTCTTCCATATTAAACTAACAATTATCTCCTATGCATGAAAGGAAAATATCTAAATTTAAGTTATGACTAATTTGAAAGTTTGCATAAACATTTATTTTATTCAACTATATTTAAATTTTTAATATTAGTAAAACATGATATCCATCTTTAAGTCAAAAGGCAATTTTGTCTTGGATATATGACTATATATTTTAATCGAATATAATCTGAAAAAGGAAAGTGAGTTTCATACTTACATGAGGAAATTTCTCTCATATTGAATAGTTGCATACACATAATGGGACTCTATATAGACAATCTGCACCGTTGATCATGTTTCCATAGTCGTGCGAGAAATGTTGTAGATTCTTCCCCATTCATTATATAGTGTCAATTGCTATGTTATAAAAACCGATTCTTTCTGCAACCACTTGAAATATCATAAATAAGCATCCAAACTAACTGATATTTATTTACATACATATTATGACATGTAAATGAGAATATAAAAGGCATCAATCATTCTTTATGGGTCCCATCATATGATATATATATGAGGGAGGCTCCCTTATGTGAGGCTCCCTTATGTTTTATTTGAAAATACATATTTTACTTGGTATATATTACAAAATAAATGCATGAAACTATTGTGTCTATTCTATACTTATTGCATATTAGACCAAAAATAAAAAATAAAAAATTCAATATAATCTCTAATATTATAATGGGAGAAAGCCTTAGTGTGATTTGTCATTGTGTCATTCTACCAACATGTGCAACGCACATACATAATTAATATAAAAGAGGTTTCCGGTTCAAATCCTCCCTACATCAGAGTTTTTATTTTTATTTTTTGAAATTATTAAAACGTGCATCGCATGTGTAAATTACTAGTTCTATATAATTAGATACAAATCTACCTTATTAGAAAATAAGATAATTAAAATCATTTATTTATTTATTTTTGACATCTAGTTGTAGCGGTCCATATTAGAGAGAGAATGATTTTCCAACATCCCAAATTAATTCTGTCGAAATCTGAAATCGAATCTATGACCTCTTACTTAAAAGTGAGAAGTTTTATCACTTGTATTACAAATGTTTTGCAAAAAACAAAAATCAATATATGTGAAAAAGGGGGGTAAAGTCATGAAATTCTCACATATTTTGTCCCATATTAAAAAAAAACCTTCCCCTATCAAATTTTAATTAAGAAATCCCCCACCTGATTATTTCACCTCCTCCTTTGTTATTTATTTCGCCTTTTTTTTGGTTGATCCAGAGTTCTGTAAAGACCAAAATACCATCATTGAGAGTTGTAAACGATGTTTGAGGCTTATCATCTTTTTTTCCTTCACTTTCTTCACTCTCTTATTTAATCTAAGTTAGATCTTCTCGTCCTTATTTATTTATTGGGTAATAACCATTGAAAAAATTCCCTATGTTTGTTTTTTTTTTTGATAACACGGATAGAGCCTTACGACTCCAGCCACCAAAATTGTATATCAAAAATAAAAAGTAACAAACAACGACCGATTTTATGAGTAAAACTAGAGATCAACAAGGATCAACATCTGTACAACAGAATAAAAGTCTAAAGCACAATAAAGAATAGTGCTGAACCACCCAAGCAAAAAGACCACAATCACAATGGAGAACAAAGCCTATCCATCCAACCAAGCACCAGACAGACCGACACCAACTCCCACCGAACAAACCAGACAGAAGCTGAGAAGGGAGCAGCAGGAGGCAATACTCAGTCGACAAGAGATGCACACAAACCAAAGGACTTCTCAACAACCCAACCCCCACACCAATAACCTAGATAATTGAACAAGCACGGCGAAGGCCGACCTGGGACAGCGCTCAACGGAAAGGGTGCTGCAGACCCAAAAAGCCACCTACAACAACTCCAAATTAACGAAGCCAAGTGGCAGTAAAGCTAGCCCAGTCAGAAACGGGACTATCCCCAAACTCATAAAAAGCAGAAAACGACCAGAGATAAAAGAATCCGAACGCAGCCACGCCACTGTAATGGGGCCACAAATCAGCGAAAATGAAGCATGCTGGGTTGTTACAGACCAAAAAACCGAACGAAAGGGAAATAAACCCACTGTCGCTAATACCAAGAGAAAGAAGAAGACAACAGAATGAACATATTTACTCAGCACAAAAGAGAGGCATAATAAAAGTGGATCAGTAACCAGACAGAGACTAAGCACCAAAACAGGATACACTCAAGAACTAAGATCCATCATGGTGGACCGGAACAGGCCCCGTCACCAAGGAACATACCTGACCGCCTACCAAAACCCTTCGAAGTCAACAAGAAGAGCAGAGAAACAAGACGGATAAGACCTCAGAACTACCTAGTCGGTGCAGCCAGAAGCTGGATAGGACTCTGCGCAGACCGCTACCCTATCCCTCCCTAGCTGGCCTGCAGCCTGTTGATCCCCCTAGGAACGAGCGCATCCCCTCAAACTCAACCATGGGGCCAAGGAACAAGACACACATAAGTAAGTCAACACAGCAAGACAAAAAGAGAAAAGGAAAAGAACATCCAGAACATATCCCAAACTAAGATAAACTTAAAGCAGAACATAGATAATAATCGACTAAGGACCCTTCAAAAGTAAGGTGGGCCTTTTCGGAGCATGATATAATAAAAGCATACAGAGAAAAGACTGAAAATAGCAACCGCAGCTTCAAAACGATGCTGGAGGATCTACTGCAACAGACCAGCAATAGAAAGCCTCATAGCTACCACCAAACAATTGTTGGATGAGCCCAGGGAGGATAGAAGCATGAGCAGCGGGTGCATCTCAAATCTGCAAGGAAAAGATGATAGGTACACAGTGAGAAAAGAGAAATGGTAACTCTAAGTAGTTAAATTAGAACAAAAGCAATTGTATGCCTCTTCGAGGCGGCCCAATTGCAAGGACGCTACTTTATGCAGCGCTAAAGTGGACCCACAAATTGGTATAACATAAAAAATCAGCAATCATCGCAGTCAGCGACGAAGCTGAATGGGAAAAGATCCGCTTATTTCTTTCCGACCAGATCACCCAGATCATAGTCGTAACAGAGAGGAACCAAGAACTACGAAATTCTTTCTTAATCAGATGCGCCTTCCAACAGGAAGAGAAAGCAACGGGAATAGAAGGTGCTTGCTAAGCCGCTACGGTAATAGACCACAAAGGACGGATAAAGGTGCATTGAAGGAAGAGATGATCGGCGCTTCATGTTCTGCTGAACAGAACGCACATAATTGGCCAATAGCAAGATCCATTTTATTGAGACGGTCTACTGCCAGGAGTTTGTTATTAAGAGCTAACCAAGTAAGAATTTTGGATTTAAGTGGAGCGCAACTACTCCATAACGGTTTAGCCAAGTTAGAATATACTCCACCAAAGTTCAGAAAATTGTAGAAGGACTTCACCGGGTATATCCCCGTGTTAGTCCAACGCCAAGAAATTTTATCAGAGGGGAACCAAGCATACTGGTTCAGGATCGAAAATAGCTCGAGGAGTTGCTCCTCAAGATGGGTAGGCAGAGTGCAGAGGAAAGCGATAGACTAATACTTTTGATGATTAGTAATAACTAGATAATCTTCCACAGTCGCTGAGGGATAGGAAGCCAACTGGTAGAGAGAAGTAAACGAAGAAGCTAGCTTCGAGTTTCCGATCCACAGATCGACCCAGAACTTGGTCTTGGACCCACTAGCACATTCATGGAAGAGCCCGCAACTAAACAGCCCAGCCGCTTTCCAGACTCCTTTCCAGAATGGGGCGGCCTTACGGAACAGGGAAGGGGAAATATCCGTGATCCTTTTCTGAGAGAAGCAATTGGAAGAAATGATCCTGGCCCAAGGCAGCTGATCATAAACTAACAATCTCCACAACCATTTACCCAACAGAGCTAAATTTTGCTGTCTGAGGTTAATAACCCCCAAACCACCTGCAGCCTTAGACGTACAAATCATCTTCCAGTTACAAAGATGGGACCCAGCTTTGTACAGGTCATAACCTGACCAAAAGAAATTTCTTCTAATTTTTTCTATCCATTTAATCACCCAGGAGGGGACGAAAAAAAAAGGACATCATATATAGAGGAATTAAAGAAAGAACAGAGTTGACCAGAAATAATCTACCTCCACGGGAGAGGTGCCTTCCGGTCCAAACGTTGAGCCTGGACTCCACTTTTTCGATCATCGGAGTCCAGTCCAATTTATGCAGCTTCCCCCACCGTAGGGGAATACCCAAGTACTGAATGGGAAAGGAAGCCGAAGCACAAATAAAGAACTGAGCAATTTCTGCTTGACGATTAATCGACCCTCCAAGCCAGAGAACAGACAATTTTGAAAGTTTATAGCAAGACCGGAAGCTTTTTCAAAGATGTAAAGAAGTAACTTCAAGTTACGTAAGGAACATCTGTTGGGTTTTGCGAAGATAATGGTGTCAACGACGTATTGGAGGTTCAGCACTCCACGAAAGCTGTGCGAACCTCCAAGGCCTTCGATAACGCCCGCTTCCCAAGCATTGCGAAGTAATTTACTGAAAACATCCGCCACGAGGGAAAATAATAGGAAGGATATCAGATCACCCTGACGAAGGCCGCACTTGCACTTGAACTTGTGACCTTCCAATCCATTAATAATAATAGAGAAGGTACCACCGAATAAGCTGGATTGGATCTAGGCGATCCATTTAGGACCAAAACCACAATTAAAAAGAATGTCAAAAAGAAAATCCCAACTAATGCTATCATAAGCCTTTTGAAAATCTAATTTAAGCAGAATGCCTTCAGAGTTGGTCCTATGACAATCGGAGATGATTTCTTGGGCTGAAGCCACACTATCCAAGATGAACCTACATTTAATAAACCCTGATTGGGCTGAGTCTATTAAGGGAGAAATAACAGAACTCAAATGAGTTGAAAGCACTTTCATGATAATCTTGAACGTGGTGTTGATTAGGCTAATCGGTCTAAAGTTGGCTCCCATGATCTTGGGGATAAGAATGATGTGCGCATAGTTGATCCGGTCAAAGAAAAAGGAACCTTGATGAAGATCAACGAACATCTTGAAGAGATCATATTTAAGCACATCCTAAAATTTTTGGAAGAAGAAAGCTGGAAAACCATCCGGTCCCGGGGCCGAATCGCTTTTTAAGGAAAAGACGGCTCATTTAATCTCGTCTAACGAGAACGGCACTTCCAGGCTAGTGAGATCATGGGATTGCATACCATACAATTGGTTCCAGTCCAATTGAAAAGAACGAGGTTTATGAGAACCAATAAGGTTCTTAAAAAAGTTGAGGAATGTGGCATGAAAATCTGCGTCGGATGTCAACTCATTACCATGATCGATAATGGAAGAGATGCAACTGATACGCTGGCGATGAGACGCGAAGTTGTCGAAAAAGGTGGTGTTGCCATCACCTTCCTTGATCCACCGATACTTCGCTCTCTGGGCCCATTTGATATGCTCGTTGTTAAGAATCGAAGCATATTCCCTTTTACAGGAAGCCCGTTCCAACCGAAGAGCTTCTGAAATGGGACCAACTTCCTCAAGTTTGTCGATAGACTCAATGGAGGACAGAAAAACTTGCTTAAGGAAATTAGTGTGGGTGAATATTTCTTTATTCCATAGTTTGCACCCCACTTTGATAGCGTGAAGCTTAATAAGGATGCGATCGAGACCAGAAGAACCCGTGATAGAGGAGCGACACTCCGTGATGAGGTTCACCAAGGTTTGGTCTTGTAGCCAGAATTTTTCAAAACAAAATTTGAACGGTTTAGTGAAATTAAAATTAGAGCATAAAGAGATCGGAACGTGATCCAAAATCGGGTTGGGCAAGGTTGAAATCATAGAGTTGTGGAAAAAATTAAGCCAGTCTAAGGAGGAAAGAAAATGATCGAGCTTAGACATAGTAGGCGTCTGTCTCTGGTTGGACCAAGTGAAAGATCTACCATTGATAGGTAAATCGGAGAGTTGTAAGTCTCGAATACAATCGTTAAAACGATCAGAATCAGCTTGGTGGGAATCCGAACCGGATCAATCGCATACAAATCTAGTGACTTTAAAGTCGCCACAAAAGAACCAGAAACCATGAATATGGTTTTGGAAGGATTCAAATTTGTCCCAAAATTGAGGACGTCTATCCGCAGTGGAGGGTCCGTAAACCGATACCACCGTGTGGTCGCGATTGAATTCAGACCAGTAGAGACAGACCACTAAGAAGAAGGTTAGGCAGCGAATAGATTTGATCGAGAATTTAGATTCTCTAAAACCAAAAAGAGTCCCCCCTGGAATCAACCGCATCTAGGGATATCTAGTTGGAAATTAAAGAGCCACCTATCGATCGGAGAGTGGAGGGGGACGGGGAAGCGAGTTTGGATTCCTGAATAGAAATTAAATCGCAGTGGGAGGAAGAGATAAGTTGAAAGACATCTTGTTGTTTAGACGGGCAATGGAGGCCCCTGACATTCCAAGAGATGCTAATCATGATAAACACGATTCTCAAAAGCTCTCTATAATTTGCTAAGGCGAATATTGTCAAAGGCGTGCAAATTATCCGATGAAATAATAAATCCCATGTCCTTGGATAGACGAAGCATATCAAGACTGGAAATAATTTCGAACTGCACCTGATAGACGGAACCCAGAAGCTCCTGCCTTGCGGAGTAAGGGGCGGGAATTGGAATATCCCTCTTACGTATTTGAGCTGCCAGGGAAGCTTGAGTAGCCGACGAAGAAGATGTTTCTTTTTTTTGCTTTAATACAGGCGCTCGATCGAATGACCGAAAAAGGAGATTTATGTGAGCGCTCACTCTGCTGTTTCCCAGTGGGGGAGACAACAGCAGAACAACTCAGCTCAACAGCAGAGGTAAGAGAAGTTCCATCGTTCAAAACACCCCGGTCTTGAAATACCAAGGGGGGACCACAATAACCATATCATTGCCTCGTCGGAGGGTAAGTCTCCCCCCCTCAGAGGAAACAATCGCCCCAGAACGAAAGAGGATAAGAGAGAGATTAGATAGAAGGAGGTCAGAGGAATAGCTGCTAGAGAACGACAAGAAAATACCAACCCGTAACCGACGAAAATGATCTTCAATGACAGGAAAATCATAGCTCGATTTAAAATGAAAGCAATGTACAGTAAGATCGAAAGATACTTGTTGGTGTGGTTGGGCAATGTTTAAAGTCACCACCTCTTCACTTAAGAGATCATCATGATCTACCCAGGAGTCGGCCTTTAAAAGGGATGGTTTCAGAAGTGCAAGTTGAGACTTGCAACCAGAAGTAGTAGAACTTTGCACTGCCCCTTTGAAAAGCTCCCATTCAGAGGAGAATTGTGGGTTTACTTCCCTTACAGGCCACTTCTCATCGAAATCGACCAGCCTTGGTAAAGTGAGATCAGAGGAAGTAGCTGGCAGTGCCGCAGAGGGCAAGGGAGGGAGGGACAGTGCTGGAGTAATTGGAGGGACAGAAGAAGACTTGCCAGCAGAGGATGTATCGGGAGGGGAAAGTTTCAACGAAGCCAATTCCGGATTGATCCAGACTAGATTGCGAGCTTTAGAAGGAGAATTCTTGGCCACCGGGGGAGCGGGGCCCTTTTAAATTGCTGGAATTGAATTTTTTTTGCCAGAGCTTTGTGCCCTACTCTCCATCTTGACGATGACCCGCTCGGCTTGGCTGAGGACCCAGTAGCAGAAGGCTTGAGAGGAAGGGGAGGATCATTAGGGGGGAGGGAGGAGGCAACTTGAAGAGTGGAGGTCACCGCCGCACTTGAAGTTGTGTCTTGATAGTTGACAGAAATGACAAAAACGGACTTATTGTCACGCAAGGAGTATGCGTCAATTCTATCCTTAAGTGGGGGACAAAAGAACTTTGCATCTATTTGCAGACAGCCTGATGCTAGCATAGAAGAGGAGCGAATGCGACGCAATTCTCCCACATAATTGGTCATGTCCGCCGTCACTCGCAGGGAGTCACAAAATGGGGGAAGACCCAGCAGAGTGGCTTTGACAGGGGTCTGAACCATACATTTGTTTTGAGTTAAAAAACCCCTTTTAAAATAGGACAAATTTATAATTTCCCATTTTCATAACAAATCGCTAACTCAGAACAAATACTGGAGAGTTTATTATTTTATTATTTTTTAAATGCTAGGGTAGTTTTTTTTTCTTTTTACATAATAAGGGAAATGGTAAAATTGTTTTATTTTAAATGCTGGGGGGTCTTTTGACTAAAAACAAACATTGGGGGATTAATGGATGCAAGCAAGAGTATGCTGAGATTCTGCGCATCGATAATTTGAAGTGGGCGCAACGTGCTAAGGCACGCTGGCTTAAGGATGGAGATTCTAACACTACTTTCTTCCATAATTTTGCATCCCATCGTAGACGTTGCAATCATATTTATTCTCTTTTGGTTAACGATTGTGAGGTTAACTCTGAATCGGGGATTCATGCCTCCTTCCTTTCTTTTTATAAGACCCTCCTGGGTATGCTTGGCAATCGCTCCATTCATCTAGATTAGGAGAACCTATATGAGGAGGTTATCCCTGACCTATCTAGTCTGGATGCTCCATTCTATTTGGAGGAGATTAAATCGGTAGTCTTTGCGATGAACATCAATTCTGCTCCCGGGCCGGATGGTTATCCACCCTTCTTCTTCCAGAGATACTGGGAGGACCTAAAAAATGACCTTTTGGATATGTTCTCTGAACTTCATCACGGTGAATTCACTTTTGACCGTATTAACTATGCTCACATCGTCCTTATTCCAAAGATCATCGGGGCTAACAAAGTTTCTGAATTCTGATCTATTAGTCTCCTGAACTCCATTTTCAAAATTATCATGAAAGTTCTTTCTGCTCGGCTGAGTGTAGTCATTTCTCCTTTCATTGATCCAGCCCAGTCCGGCTTTATTAAAGACCGATTTATTCCTGATAGCGTGGCCTCTGCTCAGGAGATCATCACTGGATGCCAACGTTCTGGTTCGGAGGGCATTCTCTTAAAACTAGATTTCGAAAAAGCCTATGACAAAGTGAACTGGAATTTCCTTTTTGATATTCTGCTTCACCGGGGCTTTGGACCCAAATGGATGGCCTGGATTAAATCCAGTCTCTTTTCTGGTACCTCTTCCATTCTCATTAATGGATCCAAAGGTAGTAAATTCATGTGCAAGCGGGGTCTCCGGCAAGGAGATCCGCTCCCCCCTCTATTTTTTTCTCTTGTGGCTGATGTTTTTAGCCGAATCCTATAGAAAGCATGGAATGCCAATTATATCGAAGGATTAGGAGGATTCCAAGGGTTTAGAGGGGTCCTTAACCTTCAATATGTGGATGATACCATTCTTTTTTCCAAAGCTAATGGGATTGTCCTGCGGAACCTCAAGCTTCTACTCTATCTTTTTGAATTGGCTTCGGGACTATCTATCAACTTTAATAAGACTCCATCCTTTGGTTAGGTGGATCCCCCCACCGTTAGGCTGAGATTGCACAATTTTTTAATTGCGCCTCTTCTTCTTTCCCCGTCAATTATCTCGGGATTCCTTTAAGATGGGGTAGACTCCATGCAGAGGATTGGATGCCTATGATTGATAAATTTGAAACCAAGCACAACTCTTGGTCTGGTAGACTTCTTTCTCGGGGTGGGAGACTTGTCCTTATTAACTTGGTCCTGTCTTCTCTTCACCTTTATATGATTTCCTTCTTCTTTGTTCCAGCCTGGGTTATTAAGAAAATTGACAGGATTATAAGAAATTTCTTCTGGTCTGGATCCGCTAGTTATAAAGCTGGTAAACATCTTTGTAACTGGAAATCGGTCTGTAAAGCTAAGAAGGATGGTGGCCTTGGTATTCTTAACCTTAGGAATCAAAACTTGGCTCTTTGGGGAAAGTGGCTTTGGCGTGTGCTGAAAGATAACTCCCTCCCCTGTGCTTGCATTATAAGTCATAAATATCATTCTCGTAACAAAATTGGGAACTTTTGCCAAATCTTTTTCCGTTGGCTTCCCCGTTTTGGGAAGGTGTGTGGAAAGTGGTTGCACCTTTCCGCTGTAGTTTGTTTAAACGTTGTTCAGATGGTTCGAAAACCAAGTTCTGGACGGATTTATGGATCGGCAACTACAAGATAGCGGCTCAATTTCCAGATCTATTCCATTTGTCCACCTATTCTAATGCTTCCGTTGTGGACTATGTTCAAGGGACTCCGGATCACTGTGATTGGGTGATCCCTTTTAGAAGGATTCTTCCCCCCTCTGCGTTCTCTAACTATGTCCTCCTCCTCTCAGAGCTACATTCTTATTCGTGGTACCCTCATGAAGACGTATCCTGGAGGTGGACGTCATCTGGTTCGTTCGCTGTCAAGTCTTTTTACTCTTTCCTTAACTACGGGGGAGTCTCGTCTCCATGTGCTAAGTTTATCTGGAATTTCCACGTTCCCCTTAAAGTGAAGATCCTTGTCTGGTTAACCATACAGGAAAAACTATTGACTGTCCACAAGCTTAATAAGATGTGTCTAGCGTTAGGTGAGAAGTGTGCTTTCTGCTTCTCGCACGATGAGGACTCCTATCATCTTTTTTTGCAATGTTCTTTTTTATTGCCTCTATGGTCGATCGTCCTGAACGCTTGGCATGTTCACTCTCGTCCAAATCTCCTCTCCTCTTGGTGGTCCTCTTGGAGGATCCAGAATATCAGCCACTCGATGCTCAAGTCCTGGGATTTGTCTATGATGGCCATGATGTGGATTATTTGGACCGAGAGGAATAATCAGAATTTTATTAAGACATCAAGGTCCATCCGAGTTCTGATCGACGACCTTCTTTTCTTTTCCAAATTCTGGAGTTCCACGTTACCCCATAAAAAATCGATTTACCTGCAACTTCATAAATTAGAGGTGGCATTGGCTAATTTTTCCCAAAACACGTTCTTACCTCCTTAAGGTGTTATCAATTTTGTTTGCACTAGACTGTTGGTCTGTTTCAGTAATTTTTGGTTTGGTTTTGAGGATTGTACGGTTTTGGATTGGCGGTCAATTCTTTTTCACTCTGTTTGCCATTGCTTGTAGCCTTTTATGTAGTAATGGTTCATGTCTGTGTTATAATTTCTTTTGTACTGGTTATATGATAAATCCTTTTATATGGGTCAAGTTGCTTGTGCTAATCCAGATTTCTTCCTTGTGTATGTATTGATTATGCCTCGGAAACTTTTGATTAGTTTCAAGAGATATTGCATACAATTTATTCTTCAATGATCTAGTATTTTTTTAGATCGGGTCAGAGGATTTTGTATCTTTGCTCTATTTACTCTTCCCTATTTGTATAATCTTCCAACAGTTTGAATGCTGTGGATTGGAGGTGGAATTAGCCAGCTTGTATACAAATTTTGGATTTTTACCTATTAAAAGTTGCTTTTAGAGTGATTTGTACTGGTCATTTTTGCTGTGTGTCGAGAAATGTACTCCTCTATTTCTTTCATTTGTAAGTTCTTTTCTCCCTTCAATGCTTACTTTGTCTTTTCTTGGTATGCAGAACTGAGCTAGGTGGTGACCAAGCTTTTACTCCTCTCGTTTCTATCTCAGGGCTTTATTTTGGGGGCTCATTGTTCCTGGGTTTAATTTGTTTCTGTCACTTTTGTTGGGTATGGATGTTGGAGGAGGTTTTTGGGTTGTGTGGCTGATGGTCTTGTATCACTTGTATGGTTGCTACCCCTAATGTCTCCTTTCCTTTATCTTAATTTTCTATGTTGGTTTCAATCTTGGAGGCGATGCTCGATGGTTCTGTTTGTTCTGCTTTTCATTAAATTTTTCTTACTTGTTTTTCTTCATCAGTTGTGCTCGAATTTGCTATGTTTATTAGCACCTATTCTCTATTTGGTAAGGTTGCGGCCTTCCTTTTGTGATTTACATATGGTGTTCAGTGTGTTTGGGCGTGCATCCATCCTTTTCTGATGCTGCTAAAGGTGGTTGGATGTACACTCGGTGGTGTGTATGGTATATGGGATCGGCACTGGCCTAGTACCATTTCTTTTTTTGGTTCTTTGTTGTGTTTAACTCCTCTTCATTTGTTTCTTGAGGCTGATCCTTAGGCCATCTCTTGTGCTGACCTCTTTGTTTGTTGGGGTGTTGCGGAGCATCGGATGGGGGGCACTTTGGGGTGCTGGTCTTGAGTGCTGGCTTAGTTTGTAGTTTTTGCTGGCATGCCAGCGTTTGAGCGCTGCGTGTTGCTGGGCCCGAGGTCTTTTGTTGCTGTCGCTTCAGCCGCGTGTTCGAGCTAATTACAGTGTTTCACTGTGGTGTTTGGGATATGGTGGTTGTTTCTTTGGAGGCTATTTGTTTAGGTAACTACTGTGTCTTTAGATGTATTCTGAGTTGTCTAGCAGTGTGCGACTTTTGCTGCGTGACTGTCTTGAGAGCTTTTGTATCAGTTTGTCTTCTTGTTAACTGATTTTTGTACAGTTTTTTATTTTAATAAATTCTGGGCTGGAGTCGTAAGACTCTATCCTGTTACTCAAAAAAAAATTAAATGTTATGTGTTTTTTTTAACCCTTATTATTTTCATCGTATACATTATCTATCCTGGCTAAATTTGAAAAAACATTGTGGGTCTATTCACTTTCTGAAAAAATAACAATAATGCCAAGTACTTGTGGTGTAAGTGAAATGTGATATTTTTGATTCCAGCCTTAGACGGAATTAATTTGAGATGTTGGAAAAATCCACCATCTCCCCAAAATGGGTGGATACCGCCAAAGCAAAAAATTAAAATAAAAAATCATTTAAAAGAAGAAAAGAAAAGAATACCCATAACCTATCAAATTCTAAAAAAACATCCACAATATTTTAAAGTTAAATGTACTTGGTTTTAAACATGAATTAACTAAATTACTCAAAAAAGTTGAGAGATGTTTTTCTGAGAATTAATAGTTGATGGCTGTTTTTTTCATATAGACTTTATATGTTGTACATGACATGATAATACTGTTAGAAAATGTGTGTTTTAAAACCATTTTATGAATCAATTTTGAGGAAATTTTTGAGTAAGATCCATTATATATTAGTGAAAGATCTTTATTGATTTTTGTTCTCTTTCATGAGTTGTAACCCCCGTTTTCACAAATACATATTTTCTGAATATTTTCTGTATTTTGATTAATATAAATTCATTATTTGTTAAATTCGTTTTGATTTTATATTAAAGTTTTTTTTCCTAATCGATAATTATATTTATTTCAAATAATGGTGTATTTAACCTTGTTTCTATTCCTAATTGATCAACTATTTAAGTTTTAACCCAAATCAAAGGTATTATTACTATTTGGACTAGGTTAGTAAATTTGTTAAACTCAATTCCTATTATGTTATTTAATCTTATTGTTGTTGTTGTTGTTAGTATTTTTCACATGCGATGCACGTTTCGATAAAGAGTTGGAGTTAAACGTGTGATACACGTAAGTCAATAATTAACACATGCGATAAATGCCTTAATTTAAATAAAAAAAATTGGAGCTGAACGGACAATACACATATTTTTTTAAAATTAAGATGGAAAAACTTTGATGTGTATGTGCGAAGTACGTGTTAAAAAATAGATATGGAGTTGCACGTGCGATGCACATGTTTGTTTAGTGACAAAAGTGAATTTTCTTCTGTGACAAAAAAATATTCAAAATTGTTTATTTGTGACAAACTCTCCCATTAAATAGTAAGTAGATTTATTATATTATAGATAGATAGATGGATAGTATAATATATCTATAATATAATATATCTACTTACTATTTCATATTAGTTATGCATGAGTGATGCACGTGTTGGTAGATTGACAAATGACACTAAGGCCTTCTCCCATTATAATATTAGAGATTATTATTGTTGTTGTTGTTGTTGTTGTTGTTGTTGTTACTCTTGATTGATTCTTAAAAATCCATTTTTATTTAATATTTGTATTTGTAATTATTTCAAATAAATTTCTATCATGTAATAAGAATTATATTTTGTTATAAATTATATTTTATTGGATATTTTATTTCCCTATTGGATCTTTAACCCAAACCCTATAACTCTTCTTATTGGATCCAAAACCCTATACCCAATAACCCAATATCTCAATTCAACCCTATATATATTCTAACCTACCCTAACCCTAGCCCCCTACCCTAACCCTTTTCCCTGTGTAACCCTAGCCGCCCCCTCCTTTTTCTCTCTCCCCGGCCCATCTCTCTTTCTCTCTCCCCTCGCCGCTTTCTCTCCCCCTTCCCCTGTTTTGTTTTTTCGAAACCCATCCCGCACCCCATATTCCTCTCCCGTCATCGCCATCCTCCTGTCCTCCACTCCTCAGCCCTCGACCATCGTCCTCGTCACCCTCTCTTCCAACCAACGAAGCCTCGTCGCAAGAACCCATTTATCCCTGTCATCTTCATCCGAATCACCGCCAACCGAGAACCCATCACCGCTCGCCATTGCCCTCATCAACACCCTCTCCTCATCATTGCCTCTGCACCGAGCAACCCATCAACATACAAACCCATTGCCAGTCGACTCATCCTTAACCTCTGATCGCTCCCCTGCCCTCGCCACCCTCCTCCGTCGCCAGCAAGACCCCCCGTTATCCCACTAGTCGAAGCCGAAGCCGAAGCTGCAAGTTTCTGTTGTTTGCTATTTGATCTTGATCATGATCTTTTGATCTTGGCCATTGATCTTTGATCTTTCATCTTGCACTTGATCTCTATCTTGATCTCGACCGTTGATTGCTTGATCTTGCACTTGATCATCGATTGTCACTCGTTATCAAGATCCGTACACGATCGTGATCATCACATCAAGATTCGCGTGATTCGGGGGTTAGTGTTCGTTGCTCCGGGATTCTCATCCCGTTATTCTTTGGTATTCGAACTAATCGTCAGTAAGACAAGTCACTTTTCCTCTTAAATTGAATCTTATATCAAATTCAAGTTTTTATTGAAATTCTTGCAAGTAAATCTAATTGTTCATCGTAGCGTATATTGTTCCTTCCCTTCGTTGAGTATATTGAGGGTTTACACGAGCTAACCCAAATATTCTCGACTTTGTACCTTTACTGACTCTAAAGATCGAATCTTTCATGCATTCATATAGTATTGAAAATAGGAGTTGTTCATATAGTCATCACACAAAGATACTATCGTATATTTGAATACTAGGTTGATTGCTTGAATAATTGATTGATGAATTGTGTGGTTAACCTAGTGTATATGTGTGTATTCTTAATGATGTTTACCATACTATTATGCCTACTATATATGCTGATTATGAAGTTTAATGACTAATTGAAGTAGAACTCATCATGTTTAATCACTTTATTTCATCAAAAATATCAAAAATCTGTATGTTTACTTGCTGCCTGGATTTTGCCTGTCGTTTTCGACCCAGTAATTGATCTCAAAATAAATATTTTCTGAATAGGAGTTTTAACCCTATGTCTCTAGTTTCCAGAACATCTTAAATCTCTGAATTCCGAGTTGTATTGCAAAAGTTATGATGATTTTACTACTGTTGTATTTTAAATTTTCAGAATTTCAGATTCTTGCATGTTTTCATATTTAAACTATTAAAAAGCTAAATTAATGTTAGAATAATGCTTTGAAAATTTTCAGAATAATATTTAACATGTGTAGGAGTCTAATAAATATTTTTGATGAATTTATTATCGAGTTTTCGCTGATTCTAAAAATATAACAACTTGATGTCTAATTTCAGTCAGAACATGTAATCTGTAAAGAATGGTGTATTTAACCTAGTTACTGTTGTCGGATTTGGTACTTTAAATATGCGTTGGAATCATGTGGAAGTCTAGTTTTCATAATTTCTGACGGTTTCAGTTTTCGATTTCTGTAGCAGCGAGAAATTCAATTTTAGTATAGGAACCTCTTGCTGTTCAGAATTTCCTTTTCTAGTTTTTCTGAAATTAATTATTCCTATATCATTGTATTGCATGAATTGAAGTATATATGTTGTATTGCATGATCCTAATGTCCTATTGTCATCATTATAATTGTCCTATCCAAGTTATTATCCTATTGTTTCTATCGTTCATCTAATGTCTCTAAATTGCATATTGTATTGTTGCATCGATAAAATAATTAACAAGCCGGGGTATAAGGGATTAATTGGAGTAGTTGATAATATAGTGACTGTACTCGGAGGACGGGCCCATGTTTCCTTAAATATTGTATTGGCTATTGTCTTATCGGTTGATTGTGGCTTACGACGGTAACCCAATCTATCGTGTATTGTATCGTGGCAAAATTATCGTATCGTGCACTAAATATTGAATTGCAACTATTGATATTGATTATCGTTGCTGAGTCCATGATCTATAGAGTCTACCACTATAGTCTAAGCGGTATTGATTGTATGCATCGAACCTGTGGAATGAGATGTAGTTGTACGTGCATTAGTTAGGATAAATTGAATAATAGACTTAAGATTTTCATCGCATCATCATTGCATATTGTCATCATTAATGAACATTGTCTAAATGTTATTGACATCGACCATTGAACATTGTCATCGAATATTGAATTATCGTATATAACCATTGCATCGATTACCATTGATATTGATTATTTGCTATCATCCATCATTATTGATTCTTATTGACCAATTGAATTCATTTCTATATCGTTATTCCATTGTTTTCTTGTTTTCTCTACTTACTTTCCATGACTTGCTCTAAGGACATATTATTTTCTTTTTTTCGATGACCAACTTACATGAAATTAAGGAGAATTGTCTGATGGATTGGGAGAACAACATTGGTGAAGGAATTGATTGCATCGCCGCTTATTTATTTACTTTTTATTTATGTTATGGAGACTTAATTATTGAACATTGTTATTTATTTGTATTGTGGGCTTTGACCCGAATATTGTTATTATTGTATCAGATGTTGGATTATTATCATATTTGGTTATTTCATAATTGCTTATTCCAAGTATTATTGTTCATGTGATTATTATTATTGCCTGCGCAATTGTTTGTATTATTATTATTGTTGAGTTGAATGGGTAAACAGCTTATGGATGATGCAAGTCATTCGCTAGGCCTTTGTTATGTACTCGTATTTCCGTATTTTGGGAAGCGGTGCGTGCATCAAAATCAAATATTTACTTGCTCAAAACGGTTATGGAGTGAATGAAAAATTGTTAGGGGGGTGGGTGGGTGAAAATTTTAATTTTTTGTGGCCCTCGATCAAAGCAGTTTCTTACGAATTTTTCCTTAGAGCATCCACAGTCGTTTGCTTATTTGCCATTTTTTCTATTTTTTTTACTGTAGCTCACACAGTCGTGAGCTATTTTGCCATTTTTTGGCAAATCGGCTACAGTAGAAAGAGAAAAATAGCATTCCATATAGCAAAATGCATATTATATCATGTTTCGTCTAGATTATTTAATTATTATTTTAATTGATCGGACGAAACATCAAAAAAAAAAAAAAAACCAAATAAAATAACCGTTTAAATGAATTTAAGCGTGGGAATGAACATGATGTTTCGTCCGATGTGGTCCCAATCCAATTTTTTTCAAAAAATTAATTTTAAAAATTAATTCTGTAAATTTTAGATTTTTTTTGCAATTATCTAAATTGATTTTGCAAATTTTTAAATTGTTTTTTGCAAATATTTTTTACAAACTATTTTTTAAAATTGTTTTTACAATTTTTTTTTTTGCAAAAAAAACTTCCGTAAAATCCGGACGAAACATCCGGTTGTTTTGATTTTTTTTTGCACATTTTGTAAAATTTTAAATTGTTTTTGCAAATTTTTAAATTTATTTTGCAAATTTTTAAATTGTTTTTGCAAATATTATTTACAAACTATTTTTAAAAATTGTTTTTGCAATTTTTTTTGCAAAAAAAACTTCCTTAAAACCCGGACGAAACATCATGTTTCGTCAGGTTATTTTGATTTTTTCCCCCTTTTTTGCGTCCCGTATTTTTTATTAATATTTTTCCAGTATAAATTATTTTTTTAATTACAGACGAAACATCATGTTTCGTCTGTTTCTTTTTTAACGAATTTATGCATTTTTTTGTCATTCGATGACTGCAGCGTTTTGTCGAATTAGATGGGCAAAATATACATTTTGCCATTTTTTACATTGAACGATTGTGGATGCTCTTACAAATACTGCGGGTGATAATTTATAACAAGCTTTTTGCATATGATTTACTGCAGAATATATTGCGGCATAATAACCCCCATATATAACAGAAGATTATTTTAATATGGTGAAGATATTGTTACATCCTCTTATTATGGAGTAAATCTTTTGTAAAAAAACTTGTATGCATAGCATTACTCTAATACCACATGTGATCGGTAGGGCATTTGGGAGAATCCTTTAGACTAGAAAAATATTGAAACCTAGTCCGTCTGTCTGAAATCCAAAAGATACCAACCAGCTGAGAGAGTATGGTATGTCCTTATTATTACTGCCAGTGATAAATTTAAATATTGTCAGTAAAATAAACACTATTTGAAATTTATTTGTAGTTAAACTTCAGCAGACAAAAGGAACAAATTGATTTCCTTTTCTTTTTCCTAAAACAAGTCATGCCATTTCCTTTTTGTTTTAAAATCTTTTTCATATTCTTTCTCCTAAAACAAGTAACCATGCCTTTCCTTTTTTTTTTTTTTCCTTTTCCTTTTCCTTTTCCTTTTCTTTTTGCTTAAACAAGTCATGGCATCTTTTCCTTTAAATTTTTCCTGATTGATGCGGTTTGTTTTTAAGGGATGGCTGCACCAAGTATGAGTTCTTCTCGATTTGTATTTTTGCGAAAACATCGGTACTGATGGTACGCCCGACCCTCAGCCGGGAGAGTGGCTCGGGAGTAGGTGGGAGCGAGATGGAGATCGGATGTTCGGCTCGGATCTGGAGGCTCGGATCCAGAGGTCTCGTGTACCTGCACTCGGTCTAGAAACACCGGGGTTGGTCCCGGTGGCAGACCCTCCGACGATTTAGTCAGTTACTGAAGGAGAGTAACAGTAACTAGGGTTTGAGAAGGAAAAGATTGATTACCTTTGGAAGGGGTAGAGGGCCTGGTATTTATAAAAAAACAAACCGGGTCTGGACCCGTTTGGGGCAGGGTCTGGACCGGGTGGCCCGTAGGCCTGGCGTGGCAGAATCCCAAGTGGTATAGGGATGAATGGCACAGGCTCGGGGTGGTTTAGGGCTGACGTGGCGGAGGCCTGGGTGGTTTCCAGGCTGACGTGGAAAACCCGGATGATCCGGCGGGGAACGCCCTTTGAAGGGATCTTGTGGCCCATGAAGGGCCACATCATCTGACCCATATCAGGAGCCCCCCACTCCTGAAGGGCTGGGTGACCCAGTCGTGTAGGAGTGGTTCTTTGCCTCTGTAGGAAGAGCAGGGTGGTGTGTACGACGAGGAATGTGATCTGTATCTTCCAGAAGAGGTCAGGGGGGTAGGGTAAAGGGATCTCCTATTGGAGTCATGCGGAGTGTCGTGCGCAGAAGAGTCGGAGCTCGATTTGCCGAGTGTCGAGGGTCGGTGGACGAGCCTCCATCGCTTGTTGGAAAAGCAAGGGGGATCATCGCGATCTGTGGAGTAGGGGGTCTTTTGGCCGAGTGTCGAGGGTCGTTGGACGAGCCCCCATCGCTTGTTGGAAAAGCAAGGGGGATCATCGCGATCTGGGGAGTAGGGGGTCTTTTGGCCGAGCGTCGAGGGTCGGTGGACGAGCCCCATCACTTGTTGGAAAAGCAAGGGGTCATCGTGGCTCGCGGTACCATCCGAGCGTCGAACTCCTGTTGAATAGAGGAGGATTTTGGGGCTCGCGGTGCCATCCGAGCTCCGAGCCTCATGTTGAATAGAGGGGGATTTTGGGGCTCGCGGTGCCATCCGAGATCCGAGCCTCCTGTGGAATAGAGGAGTATTTTGGGGCTCACGGTGCCATCCGAGCTCCGAGCCTCCCGTTGAATAGAGGAGGATTTTGGGGCTCACGGTGCCATCCGAGCTCCGAGCTTCCTGTTGAATAGAGGATGATTTTGGGGCTCGCGGTGCCATCCGAGCTCCGAGCCTCCTGTTGAATAGAGGAGGGTTTTGGGGCTCGCGGTACCATCCGAGCGTCGAACCTCCTGTTGAATAGAGGAAGATTTTGGTGCTCGCGGTGCCATCCGAGCTCCGAGCCTCCTGTTCAATAGAGGAGGATTTTGGGGCTCGCGGTGCCATCCGAGCTCCCAGCCTCCTGTTGAATAGAGGAGGATTTTGGGGCTCGCGGTGCCATCCGAGCTCCCAGCCTCCTGACTTGTTGGAAAAGCCTGGGGGTTTTTTGGCGGATCGCGGTACCATCCGAGCGTCGAGCCTCCTGTCAAATAGGGAAGGATTTTGGGGCTCGCGGTGCCACCCGAGCTCCGAGCCTCCTGTGGAATAGAGGAGGATTTTGGGGCTCGCGGTGTCATCCGAGCTTCGAGCCTCCTGTTGAATAGCTCTTGTGATTGGTTTGGATGATTTGAGCCTTAATTGCTTTGAAATTTGATAATAGGATATGTTAGCGACTTTGAATGTGGGATGGCATGGTGGCGCTTCGAGTCTTCGCGGGATATTCTTTGAGTATGATATCTTTTATTTCATGTATATGGTGTGTTATAAAAATTTTAAATTACGATTTGCTGTGTGTGATGCGTAATGTGTATTGAGTATAGAAAGTCATACGTAAGAGACGGAGTAAAATTTATGGGTGTGAAGACATTAGTATGGTTGTATGAAAGTGTGTCGATTCTTGTAAGTATATATGTATATAAGCTACAGGGTTGTAATATTTAGATTTAAGGAGTTATGTTGGTCTGGTTATACATATGTGTATGTATGAAGTGTGATCACCTAATTAATGTGAGGAGATGGAAAGCATGGTGTGTATGATATGATATTGTGATGCGATAACACGATGAAGTGAATGATGTGGTGTATGTGTAATAGGTGTATGATAAATTGAAAATTTTGTGTGATAAAGTGATGTGAAAGTTGGTATGATGTGTGTGTGGGCGCCATGTGGATAACTAATGGTTTGCGTATGCTTATGAATTTAATGGAGTTATATGCATTCATGTTCTATTATAAAGGTGTATACCGAGATATATTATAAAGAAGTTATAGTATAAAGGAGTTATGTTATAAAGGAGATATATTTCTATATGGAGTTATATTATAAAGGAGAGATATATATATGGAGAAATATTATAAAGGAGATATATTATAAATGAATATAAGGAGAAATTTTATAAAGGAGTTTTATTGTAAAGGAGTTATTTTATAAAGGAGTTATATTGTAAAGGAGTTATTTTATAAAGGAGTTATATTGTAAATGAGTTATTTTATAAAGGAGTTATATTGTGAAGGAGTTATATATAATAAAGGAGATATATATGTATTTAAAGGAGATAATTTAATATTGCAGTGCCGCACAATCTCCCAGGGGTTTGGGCTAGACCCCACAGGCCCGGGATACACCCGGAAACAGGAGTTATATATTGCCCCAAATTTTATATTTGGGGAACAGGAGTTATATATATTTATATTGCCCCAAATTTTATATTTGGGGATCAGGAGTTATATATTGCCCCAAATTATATTTGGAAATCAGGAGTTTCCCTCGCTGGTATAGGGCCAGGAGGAAGACGTAGTCTCGGACGTATAAGACTCTATGTGAGCATCGATCCGCGTGTTATATTTATTTTTGACTAGCCTTCTGGTTTTAGTCTTGGTTGGACAAGCGCGCAACCGTACTTTCAATCCGGCCCACAAATGATAGATGCTTAGGACACCTGGATCTGGGTGATATGGTGGGTTAGCGGGATTGAAATGTACGGGAGGGGAGGCAGAGAGATCCCTGTGTTGTACGAGGAGGTCAGTTGCATGGGCACTGAAAAGGTAAAAATTTAAAGGTGTATATGTGTATTGAAAGAATGTATGTATATATAAAGATATTGATGATATGATATCTTACGGAGACTATTTATATTATGGGAGATATGAACATACTACGGAAGGTATATATATGTGTATATATTGGCATATGGCTATACATAAGAAGCTATATTTGTAAATGAATGAACATGAGTAGAGGAGAGTGAGAACGTAAAGAAAGGAGATGAACAAGTATATAGAGTATGTATGTAAATAAATATGAGGAGTAAAAGAAAATGTGGTTGTCTTATATAAATGGTCAAGTAAAGGGGGTATGTGTTAATATAAATAGCAGGAAGTACTTGTATTATGAAAATGGTTATTAAAGTAAGATACGGTATGTTATGTGTTGATACACCTTGGAATTGTGTCCAGGAACTACCCGCCCACTATTTCCATGGAAATGGTGGGAACTACCTGCCTTGGCGCAATTTCCAGGGTGAACTGGTGGATTGTTAATTTAATATCGGTATTGTGTGATGGAAATGAGGAGTAAAATATGATAAAATGAGAATGGGTATTAAAATAAGCTGTATGATGAAATCTGGATGAAAAGTAGATAGTTGTAATTTATAATGAGAGTGAAGTGATGTATGGTGAGACGCTATGATATGTGTTATAAGAAATGAGTGATTGTGATGAGTGTGATATGAGAATGAGAAAAGAAATGTTTATGAATGAAGATGAGTATGAAAGATTATGAATCGTGAGTTGTGGATGCAAATGAATGGTGAAATAAAATTATTTGTGATGTTAGTATGATGCACATCTTAATGTGTGTAGAATTATGGATATATAGATGGGTGCAGAGTTGAAGCGTACTTTGATATACAGTCATATTTATGATGTTTTTATGTTCAGATTTCAGACTGGATCTTTTATCTTGAAAATTGTAAGTTTAATTTATTTTCTTAATATAGTTTGATTTATTTATTTGACTATTTGATTATACTCACCAGAAATGGCTAACCCCTTAGTGTTTGGGGGGGTTAGGGGAGTCCTAGGACTACCCCAGATTCCCTACTATTGCAGGTACTCGGCAGGGTGTCTAGGTGAGGCATGGAAGTTAGTTAAATCGTTTTTTTTTTATTTTAAAAGTTTTATGTATAAATTTAGTTATGTAAATAGTAAAATTTGTGGCTTAAATTGTAAACTGGATGTATAAGTATGTAGATGACGATGAGGAGTATAGTGTGAGGTAGTATGGTATGTTCTTGACCCGTACCGATCTTGTTGTGGTGTATCGGGTCCTGTGGTATGGTTTTTAAGTTATTTTCTAAAAACTTTATTACGTTTTCAACGGAATTTATGGTTTTTAATTGATAATTGATATTCTATTATGAGTTTGGCTCCCAGAGCATGATATTTATATTGCCTGTGTGATTCTACTCATTTTGGCCTGGGGAGCCCATGATATTATTGCCTGTGATGTGAGCTACGGAATTTAGAGCAGAATTCCGTAAGCTTTTTGTGTTTCGGGGCAGAAATTTCAAGGGAGACTTTGCCAAAATTTTATTTGAAATATACTTATCTTAGTTTATGTTTAAAGTGATATAGAAATTGAAAGAATTGAATTTGGAGTCAAAAAAAAATGGGGTGTTACAGTTTAGTATCAGAGCTTAGGTTGACTAGGAATTTCTTGTTGATCCTAGTGATCCTGTCATGTGAGTATGGGTTCATTATTGCTAAGTCGTGGAGATGAAGTGTTTTATGTTTTGTGGGTGTTTTGTTAAGTAGCAGTTCTGTCATTGAATGGAGTGAACCCTTTAGACTTTTGTCTGACTTTGTGTCATTGTTATTTTTAGCCCCTACATATGTTTTATCCTTTTTAGAAACCCCAATAAGAATTTTTGTGTTTTTGGAATATTCTATTACATTGATTGATGTGTGTGTGAAGGGCTATTCCTTGGGGATTTTATATATGTTCTATAGATCGTGGGGTTTGTGTAGTAATCGTTATTATTTGATATAAGGTGATGGGTTGGTTGGGAAGACTTTATGCATAGTTGGGGTTTGGTGCAGGGTGGATTCGGGTGAAAAAGCCCGATGAAAACCCATTTTTGATTGTATGAAATGACATGGACGATGTAAGTATGACTATTGAGTTCGGTAGAAAGACCCAAAGTGAAGATTTAAATTTTTGATGTGGTTTATAAACTTTCTGATATATGAGAGGATGGTTCCCTGAGATTGAGTATTGATTACCGGGAGTTGAGTAAGGTGACTATCAAGAATGGGTATCCATTGCCAAGATTTGATGGGTTGCTGGATCGGTTGTGGGGAGCTACAGTGTTTTTATAGCTGGAGTTGCAGACCAGGTACCATCAGACGAACATGGAAGAGTGAAGTATTCCAAGGACTGCTTTTCATACTCGGTATGGATTGTATGAGTTTTCGGTGATGTCTTTGGGCTGACCAATGCCCATGCATTTTTCATGGATTTGATGAACCAGACCTTTTACCCTTATACTGTTAGGTTTGTGATTGTGTTTTTAGATGATGATTTGGTATATTTTTGCAGCATGGAGGAGCATAGTTGGTGTCTCAGAATTGTGTTATAGACACTTTGGGGTCAAAAGTGGTATGATAAGTGTGCAAATTGTCATTTTTGGGAGTGAGAAGGGTGAGTTTTTGAGGGCATTTTGTGTCTGTTGAAGGCAGATTTGTGGATCTGGAGAAATTTTCAAAAGGTGAAAAGACAGGAGATAGCTCACGAATGTGTCGGAGATTCAGAGTTTCTTGGATTTGGCTGACTATTATCGGAGGATCATTCCTCGATATTCTATTATTACTGCATCGAGGACTTAGTTTACCTGAAAGAATGTGCCATTTGTATGGTCCGAGCAGTATGAAAGGATAGTCCAAGAGTTAAGAGAAAAGTTAACGACAACTTCTGTTTGGGTTACCTCGAGGAGGGAGTGTTTCTTCAAGTATATACTGATGCATGTGGTTCAGGTAGGTGTAGTTTGATGCATGAGGACAGGCTGGTGGTTTGTATATTAGGGCATTGCGGTCCCATGAAGTGCATGATATGAAATAGATTTGGAATCGACAGCAGTGGTGTATGCAATTACAGATCTGGAGACATTATTTGTTCGGAAAACAGTTTTAGCTTTTCACAGATTATACGAGTTTGAGGAATTTGTTCTCGCAGAAGATCTTAGCATGAGGCAAAAATGGTGGCTCAAGTTCCTTATTAGCTTTTATGTGGAAGTAAACTATCACCCGGGAAGGAATAGAGTGGCAGATGTCTAAAGCAGAAGAAGAATATTGGCTTTCTTTTTATATATCCCAAGAGTGGACGGTACCAGAAGTATTGGGTCTAATTTTGGATGGGAATAATGAATATCCTGTGGACTATTTAGTAAGCAGTAAGGAAGGTCTTTATTATCATCGTAAATTTGGTATTTTTGATGTGGATGGTTTATGGTAGCGGGTGACGGAGATTACTTATTATATTCAGTAAATTGTTTGTCCCGGTGACACGAAGACATATCGAGATTTTAGAAAGACATTGTGGCGATCTGGAATGAAGAAGGATACTAGTTATCAGGCGAGAATGGATAAACCACTTTTGAGGTGTGTAATCGACCAAGACTTCAAATTGCTCTGTTGCTGAAAGCTCAGTGGTGTGTTAATTTTAATGACTATGTTTGGGAATCTGGGAAGACGGTGAGGAGAAAGTATCCGGAATTATATGAACAGTTTTCTTAACCCCTGTAGCTCGAGGACGAGCTTCTTTTAGGGTGTGCAGAATGTAACACCTCGAATTTGTAAAATATCAAAAATACCCGTTTTTATATTCCTTGAGTGGTGAAAATTTTATTTGGTGTATTTTCATTTTTAATATTGATACTGGTGTCTGGATTCGTGTTCGATTGGTATTATTGATATATTAGAGCCCAGATTTGAGATTTATGTGAAGAAATATTGTTTATTTTTATTTTATAATTTTGGTGGATTAATATGAAATAATTTTGATGTATTTTTTTGTATTGTTCGTATTATTAAAGAGTAGAGTGGGGTTTATTTGAAATATTTTGGAGATTGGGGGTTTATATGTAAATTATCTCCTTACAAATCTTTTCATTATTTATATTTTATAAAATATTTTCCAAAACACCCCCCCCCCCATTCCTCTCTCCTCCCCTTTTCTTCTTCTGTTTTTCCCGACCGAAACCAAGCATTTCGCCATGTTTTTCCCCCGCTCAAAATCCACTCCTTTTCTCTGTAAAATTTCAATTAATTTGCGGGGTAGACCAAGTGAAGAGTGCCCTAGCTTGTGGTAGCATCAATTTGGAGAAATAACTGCATGAAGGTATACCCTAGTTTATTTTATTTGTATGGAATTAAGTGTTTTTAGTTTCTATTGAGTAGAAATATTGTAGTAGGGAGATTAGGAAGTGTTGGGTATTATAGAGACTAGAAATTAGCAAATTACTGGGGATTTTGTAATTTGCTTATAAATTAGGGTTTTGGGTTTATAAAAAGGGAAGTTAATATGTGAGTATTTTCTCTTCATGGTAGTAGAATTTTTGTGGGCCATTAGAATAATTTGGGGGTGATTTTAGTAATTTCATGGGGATAAAATCCCGTAGGAATTTGAATATTACGTGCATTGCATTTGTGTATCCCAGGCGTTCGATAAACGCTTGTGTGATATTTGGAATAGTGTTATTAGCTCTTGTGATTGGTTTGGATGATTTGAGCCTTAATTGCTTTGAAATTTGATAATATGATATGTTAGCGACTTTGAATGTGGGATGGCGTGGTGGTGCTTCGAGTCTTCGCGGGATATTCTGTGAGTATGATCTCTTTTATTTCATGTACATGGTGTGTTATAAAAATTTTAAATTACGATTTGCTGTGTGTGTTGCGTAATGTGTATTGAGTATAGAAAGTCATACGTAAGAGACGGAGTAAAATTTATGGGTGTGAAGACATTAGTATGGTTGTATGGAAGTGTGTCGATTCTTGTAAGTATATATGTATATAAGCTACAGGGTTGTAATATTTAGATTTAAGGAGTTATGTTGGTCTGGTTATACGTATGTGTATGTATGAAGTGTGATCACCTGATTAATGTGAGGAGATGGAAAGCATGGTGTGTATGATATGATATTGTGATGCGATAACACGATGAAGTGAATGATGTGGTGTATGTGTAATAGGTGTATGATAAATTGAAAATTTTGTGTGATAAAGTGATGTGAAAGTTGGTATAATGTGTGTGTGGGCGCCATGTGGATAACGAATGGTTTGCGTATGCTTATGAATTTAATGGAGTTATATGCATTCATGTTCTATTATAAAGGTGTATACAGAGATATAATATAAAGGAGTTATAGTATAAGTTATAAAGGAAATATATTTCTATATGGAGTTATATTATAAAGGATAGATATATATATATGAAAAAATATTATAAAGGAGATATATTATAAATGAATATAAGGAGAAATTTTATAAAGGAGTTTTATTGTAAAGGAGTTATTTTATAAAGGAGTTATATTGTAAAGGAGTTATTTTATAAAGGAGTTATATTGTAAATGAGTTATTTTATGAAGGAGTTATATTGTGAAGGAGTTATATATAATAAAGGAGATATATATGTATTTAAAGGAGATACTTTAATATTGCAGTGCCGCACAATCTCCCAGGGGTTTGGGCTAGACCCCACAGGCCCGGGATACACCCGGGAACAGGAGTTATATATTGCCCTAAATTATATTTGAGGATTTCCCTCGCTGGTATAGGGCCATGAGGAAGACGTAGCCTCGGACGTGTAAGACTCTATGTGAGCATCGATCCGCATGTTATATTTATTTTTGACTAGCCTTATGGTTTTAGTCTTGGTTGGACAAGCGCGCAACCGTACTTTCAATCCAGCCCACAAATGATAGATGCTTAGGACACCTGGATCAGGGTGATATGGTGGGTTAGCGGGATTGAAGTGTACGGGAGGGGAGGCACAGAGATCCCTGTGTTGTACGAGGAGGTCAGTTGTGTAGGCACTGAAAAGGTGAAAATATAAAGGTGTTTATGTGTATTGAAAGAATGTATGTATATATAATGATATAGATGATATGATATCTTACGGAGACTATTTATATTATGGGAGATATGAACATACTACGGGAGGAATATATATGTGTATATGTAATCCCTGTTTCCGATTATACGGATTTCCATGTATTCTTGTATTTCAAATTCCGTATAAATTCCTTCCAATGCATTTAAATACTTTCGAATTTCCTGTTGGAACCCAAATTTATATTCCAAGCTAGAATTTGTCTCTCTCCTTTTATTTATCTCATTTGAAGCCCATTGATTTTGATATATGTTATGTTATTTAAATATATTGATTGAAGCCCAAACCCAAGCCCATCTTCTATTGGATTCTAACCCTAAACCGAAACCCACAAACCCATATACTACTCACCCGTATACAATTTTCTCCACAATTACCTACACTGCACAATCCCCCGTATCCCCACAATCCCCCCTATCTCTAACTACCCCTAATTAATATTATTTTATTCTAAACCCCCACTCTCTCTCTCCCCCGTTACTCCCTCTCTGTTTTCCCCAAACCGAAAGCTGAACCCAAACCGAACGAAGCTTTCCCCTTCGTCTTCTTCTCCCTCGCTACTTCCCGCTCAAGCCCCGTCGAGCCTCCCACTTGAGCCTCCACCGCCTATCATCGCCCCAGTCACGACGCCCCTGCATCGCCGCGTCTTCGACTTCGTCAGACAGTCGAGACCCCTTTCTGCCATTGCCGAAGCTTCGCCCTCCATCGCCTCGACTCGTCACCTTCCTCTGAGAACCCACTCCCAACCTCGCGGCTCCACCATTGCCTCTCCCGAAGCCACCGACACTATGCTCCTCGGCATTGTTGATCGTCGTCCCCTCCTCATCGAACCAACCCAGCCATTGTCACCATCTCTGCGAATCTCCGTCATTTCCCTGTTCCTCCCTCGAGCTCCGCGCCATGGCTGCTCCTCAGCGCTACTTGAGCCTACCATCGCCTCCGTCGACCTCCACATTGTCGACTTCAGTCTCCTCCGCAGTGCCACCGAGAACCCGAACCAAGGCCAACTCCGCCATTGCCATCACACAACACCGCTTCTGCAGTCACCCTCCGCACTCGAGCTCCACCCTGTCACTCAACCGCCTGCGCCTCCATTCAACCACCAGTGAACCCACCTCCAAAACACCCCAGTCGCGCCTCCTTCTCGCTCCTCTGTTTCGAGCGCGAAACAGAGATCGCGTCGCCGTTGAAGCCGTCGCCGCTGCGTCGCTTCCCGACCAGTCGCGTCGTCGCTCGTCATCGCACCTCCAGTTACCTCACCCAGTCGCCACCGCGTCCCGGGGCATCGTAGTCACCGAGCCTCTCTCCCGCCTACTCTCTCTCGCTCAGTCGTAGCTAGGAAGAAGGAGGACGGTGAGTGGGGGCATTTGCTGTTCGGGGTTCGCGCACAGCGGATCCGATTCCACTGTGTGGTGTTCTGGCCGATCCGGTGTAGATCTGCAATCCGATTGGTTGCTTCTTGCTGTTTGCTGTTCGGCCACACCAGATCCCACCGCTGTTTCGCTGTTCTGCCTGATCCGGTGTGGGGGAATACTCCATTGTTTGCTACTGTAGCTGTTTGAGTTCTCGCGCACAATTTTGCACGTGCTCTTGGGATTGCTCCCCGGGATTCTGATCCCGTTATTCTTATTAAATTATCGAATCATCTACAAGGAAAAAGGCAAGTCCACTTGAACTCCGTTAATTATTCTAGTTCAAGATTTTTGATCTCTATGCAAGTAGTTCCATTTCAATTATCTCAATTTGCCTTATGTCCCTTCTCGTTAGGAGTATCGAGGGTTTACACGAGCTAACCCGACGGACTCTTGAAAACATATTATTATCCATTGACTCAAACCTAAGCCTACATACACAATTGACATAAATAAAAGTACTAGAGATTGCATATAAAGAAAATGAATGGTGATCGAATACATTGATCGATTGAGATATTGTGACTTGAACAATGACATGATAAATGGACTTGTACACCGTAAAGAACATCCTAATTGTTGTACATTAGTGTAATGCATTTCATGATACAATAACCTGTTGATTATCGACTTGAATGAACATATATATGATGGTTTTTTTATAATTCCTGTTGCATTGTCTGCCTTGTACTGAGGTTTCGACCCAGTTATAATAGGCATCAGTTAAAATAATATAAAGATAATTGTTGTTTTAGATTTACTACTTCCTGTTTATTACTGTGCAATGCATCATGTTGCTGCATTCGTTTCGTTCCCTTGATATTCTTATACACACTTGCATGGATATGAATGACTTAATAGTAAAATACTAAACAAGCCGGGGTTTATAAGGGTTGACCTAGTAGTGGATAGTCTCAGAAAATGTACTCGGTAAGGCCTATATTGATATCGTATTGATATAGAAGGAGAAGTGTTGATTGTGAATGATTGATTGTAAATTGGAAATTGATTGATTGCAAATGGTAATTGATTGTTATTGACACTGAGTAAACGCTCTGTAGATCCCACCACGAAGTCTAAAATGAACACGGTTGTGCGTGCATCGAACCTGTGGTATGGGACGCAGTAGTACGTGCACTAAATAGAAGAAATGACATTCTAATGAACTAAAATTGACACGTGTATACTTGATTAAGACCATTGTTTATTAACAACATTATTGTCTTTGCAATTTGATCTTGATTCATAATTTTCATGTACCTTATTCCCATACTCTCTGTTTTCACTACTTACTGTCCGTACTTGCTCTAAGGACAAATTATTCTTTCTTTTTAGATGAACAAGTACAGGTGCACAAGGAGAATTTTCAGAAGGCATTGGTGAACAGTTCTTCTACGATTGGAGCAGGAGCCTCTCGAGCTATTTAGTAAGTTCTTATATTCCAGATTTGGTTATTGAATTTCATTCTCGTTTATGTGATCATGTTTCCTGCGTGGTTGTGATTAATTTTTCTTATATTGTTGAGTTAAGACTGGTACAGCTTATGGATGATATGAGTTGGCGTACTTATATCATTTGCTGGGCCTCAGTTACGTGCCTGTGTTCCCGTATTCTGGGAAGCGGGGCGTGACAGGTTTTTAGTGGTATCAGAGCCAGGTTAGGCTCTAACTATGTTGGAGTTTAGCTGGGTTTTGACTAGCATGTTAGTCATGATTTGCCAATGTGTTAGTCAAATTTGGATCTAGCCAGTCTAACTCAATAATATGCGCACCATGTCAATCACATGAACATATAATAACCAACATATAATCTGGATACTCCTCTCATTTGGATTCCTCTTTGATCCCTTCATTTTCAAGTCGTTCAATCCTTGGTTCCTTCCGTCCCTTGCAGTCCTCATCTTTATTGATTCCTTACTGGGTATAATTTTATCCTTCTGTGCCCATATTTCTTTGATTCTGGAGTTGTCCATTCTTTTCTTCCCGCTTGGTTCGTCGATCGGCATCGGTGAATCTTCAAGGACATGTTAGAGACTCATTTAATTCCTACAATTATGTATATTTTATGATATATTTATTGTGTAAATTTGCCACATTGCATATTTGTTTTCTCATTCATATTTGCATTGTGTTTATGCATGTATTCATTCCGTTATTCTCCCAACTTTTATAAATGATTTTAATTGCTACTATTTTATACTATTGCATTTGATATTTATAAACTATACATCTATTTCGATATTCCATTGTGTGACTTTCAACTCCAACTCTTACTTTCCTACTATTTTTATATCACGAATTTCAAAACATAACACTCATATTTAAATTAAATGTCACATACCCCTGTGCATATGGGAGGTTACATTTTTCATTTTACCATTTCGATGCAACTTAATGTCGAGATGGCAAATATGCAACTCGATGTCAATGGAGGTAAATTGCAACTGGATATCGGGGAGGCAAAATGTGCAACCGAATATTCAGACGGCAATATGCAACCTGATGTCGTGAATGCAAACATGCAATTTGATATTAAGGAGCCAAGATTTTCTACCTATTTGCTAATTAATATTTCAAGACTTTTTACCTATATAATGAAACTAATGGTAAAGAAATATTTTCTTTATGATATTTTGTTTATACAATTACAATTTATGTTTCCATACAATTTGAACTAGTATAGTTGATTTTACTCTATTTTGTGTTTACAAAATTTTTATATTTATGTTAAGATTGAGTACCGCAACTATGGGCTAAGCTTTCATTCTTTTGTGAATTACTATTTATTGCCACCATTTCACAATTCTTTAACATTTTAGATTTCTCACTTACTTTTGTTTCCACGTCTAAATTAATGATTTGAAGCTTACCCTTGTAATATTTAATGAACTCTTTTTAAGTCTTCTTGCATATATATATTTGGGCTATTTTGCTCATTACCCTTTAATGTGTTTTCGAATATTGATTATAATATCAACATTCACTAATTATCATATGTCTTTTACGTTCATTGTTATTAGTATTTTCTTCACTTAACTAAATTTGTTCGTATTTTTATGTATCTTGACTGGTTATTTTCCCAAAAAATTATTATATCACCCTTAGAGTTTGTGTTCCTTTATTGTTTGTATGGTTATCAATGTTTTTATGTTTGGATTTGAATTCTTATTGAATAGTCTCCTATTTTCCTACGATTGGGGATTAATGGTGTATTTTGACTTTACCTTCCATTTATAATTGATCGATTAAATATATTCCTGTTTGATTTATTTATGGAGTTGATAAGCTGAAATCTTATTTTGTTTTATAATGTTATTGTTACTACTATTATTATTAATGCTATTGTTTTCGTTATTATTATTATCGGTATCATTATTAATATTGTTGTTACCATTATTATTGTTGTTTTTATTATTTTATTATTGTTGTTAATATTGAATTACCTTCGTACAAAAAAAAATGTTGAACCAAATTATATTTTTTCTTGCATTATTATCCTTACCAGTATTGTTAATATTTTTGCCATTATTATTATTGTTGTTGTTATTATTATTGTTATTATTTTTATTGTTATTATAATAATTGTTATTATTATTGCATTATTTTCATGAATGTTTTGAATCCAATTTTGTCATGTATGTATTGTCATGATTATCAATATTGTTAACATTTTGATTTTATTGTTATTACTTCTACCAGTATGACTATGATAATTTTTATTACTGTTATTATTATTGCTATTATTATTTTTAATGTTATTGTTATTATTATTTTTATTATTAACATGTGTGTTATTATTGTTGTTAATATTATTTTATTATTGCAATTACTATTCTATTATTCTTGATGTTATTATTTTTCTTATTAACATGTTATTATTATTTTTGTTAAAGTCCATTAGTTTTGATCTACATATCTTTTAATTATTCAAATTGAAGTCAATCTTTATATTCATTTTGCATTATTTATTTATATATAACTTGAGCCTATACTGTCCTTGATCCTGGTGCCACATTCTTGTCTTCCTGCTCGGTTAGTCGATTGGTGTCATGTGGCCTATAGCAACATGTGTGTTGCTTGGGACATCACCATCGAAAAGGCGCAGCGGAAGCGTGCTGGACCCGTAACTCACAGGTCCCAGTATCCTCTTGTTGTTTCTTCTTCTTCGCATCATTCAATTCTTGTTCGTTCTTTTCACTCGTCATCTTTTGTTGATTTATTATTTGACATCGATCTTATCTATGTCCTTTTCTTATTCTGGTACTTCCATCTTTGGAGTTTTTCTTTTTCTAATTTTCCTGCCTTGTTATTCCTTGAGTTGCTTCTGTTTTGTCCTGCTGCCTGCCAGAATGAATTTCGATGACGAAATTCTTCTTGTAAGGTGGGTAGGATTTGTAACCCCTGTTTCCGATTATACGGATTTCCATGTATTCTTGTATTTCAAATTCCGTATAAATTCCTTCCAATGCATTTAAATACTTTCAAATTTCCTGTTGAAACCCAAATTTATATTCCAAGCTAGAATTTGTCTCTCTTCTTTTATTTATCTCATTTGAAGCCCATTGATTTTGATATATGTTATGTTATTTAATTATTTGGATTGAAGCCCAAACCCAAGCCCATCTTCTAATGGATTCTAACCCTAAACCCAAACCCAAACCCACAAACCCATATACTACTCACCCGTATACAATTTTCTCCACAATTCCCCACTCTGCACAATCCCCCGTATCCCCACAATCCCCACTATCTCTAACTACCCCTAATTAATATTATTTTATTCTAAACCCCCACTCTCTCTCTCCCCCCCCCCCCCCCCCGTTACTCCCTCTCTCCCTCTCTGTTTTCCCCAAACCGAAAGCTGAACCCAAACCGAACGATGCTTTCCCCTTCGTCTTCTTCTCCCTCGCTACTTCCCGCTCAAGCCCCGTCGAGCCTCCCACTTGAGCCTCCACCGCCTATCATCGCCCCAGTCACGACGCCCCTGCATCGCCGCGTCTTCGACTTCGTCAGACAGTCGAGACCCCTTTCTGCCATTGCCGAAGCTTCGCCCTCCATCGCCTCGACTCGTCACCTTCCTCTGAGAACCCACTCCCAACCTCGCGGCTCCACCATTGCCTCTCCCGAAGCCACCGACACTATGCTCCTCGGCATTGTTGATCGTCGTCCCCTCCTCATCGAACCAACCCAGCCATTGTCACCATCTCTGCGAATCTCCGCCATTTCCCTGTTCCTCCCTCGAGCTCCGCGCCATGGCTGCTCCTCAGCGCTACTTGAGCCTACCATCGCCTCCGTCGACCTCCACATTGTCGACTTCAGTCTCCTCCGCAGTGCCACCGAGAACCCGAACCAAGGCCAACTCCGCCATTGCCATCACACAACACCGCTTCCGCAGTCACCCTCCGCACTCGAGCTCCACCCTGTCACTCAACCGCCTGCGCCTCCATTCAACCACCAGTGAACCCACCTCCAAAACACCCCAGTCGCGCCTCCTTCTCGCTCCTCTATTTCGAGCGCGAAACAGAGATCGCGTCGCCGTTGAAGCCGTCGCCGCTGCGTCGCTTCCCGACCAGTCGCGTCGTCGCTCGTCATCGCACCTCCAGTTACCTCACCCAGTCGCCACCGCGTCCCGGGGCGTCGTAGTCACCGAGCCTCTCTCCCGCCTACTCTCTCTCGCTCAGTCGTAGCTAGGAAGAAGGAGGACGGTGAGTGGGGGCATTTGCTGTTCGGGGTTCGCGCACAGCGGATCCGATTCCACTGTGTGGTGTTCTGTCCGATCCGGTGTAGAGCTACAATTCGATTGGTTGCTTCTTGCTGTCAGTTGTTCGGCCACACCAGATCCCACCGCTGTTTCGCTGTTCTGCCTGATCCGGTGTGGGGGAATACTCCACTGTTTACTACTGTAGCTGTTTGAGTTCTCACACGCATTTTTGCACGTGCTCTTGGTATTGCTCCTCAGGATTCTGATCCCGTTATTCTTATTAAATTATCGAATCGTCTACGAGGAAAAAGGCAAGTCCACTTGAACTCCGTTAATTATTCTAGTTCAAGATTTTTGATCTCTATGCAAGTAGTTCCATTTCAATTATCTCAATTTGCCTTGTGTCTCTTCTCGTTAGGAGTATCGAGGGTTTACACGAGCTAACCCGACATACTCTTGACATCATATTATTATCCATTGACTCAAACCTAAGCCTACATACACAATTGACATAAATAAAAGTACTAGAGATTGCAATAAAGAAAATGAATGGTGATCGAATACATTGATCGATTGAGATATTGTGACTTGAACAATGACATGATAAATGGACTTGTACACCGTAAAGAACATCCTAATTATTGTACATTAGTGTAATGCATTTCATGATACAATAACCTGTTGATTATCGACTTGAATGAACATATATATGATTGCATTTTTATAATTCCTGCTACATTGTCTGCCTTGTACTGAGGTTTCGACCCAGTTATAATAGGCATCAGTTAAAATAATATAAAGAGAATTGTTGTTTTAGATTTACTACTTCCTGTTTATTACTGTGCAATGCATCATGTTGCTGCATTCGTATCGTTCCCTTGATATTCTTATACACACTTGCATGGATATGAATGACTTAATAATAAAATACTAAACAAGCCGGGATTTATAAGGGTTGACCTAGTAGTGGATAGTCTCAGAAAATGTACTCAGTAAGGCCTATATTGATATCGTATTGATATGGAAGGAGAAGTGTTGATTGTGAATGATTGATTGTAAATTGGAAATTGATTGATTGCAAATGGTAATTGATTGTTATTAACACCGAGTACACGCTCTGTAGATCCCACCACGAAGTCTAAAACGAACACTGTAGTGTGTGCATCAAACCTGTGGTATGGGACGCAGTAGTACGTGCACTAAATAGGAGAAATGACATTCTAATGAACTAAAATTGACACGTGCATACTTGATTAAGACCATTGTTTATTAACAACATTATTGTCTTTGCAATTTGATCTTGATTCATAATTTTCATGTACCTTATTCCCATACTCTCTGTTTTCACTACTTGCTGTTCGTACTTGCTCTAAGGACAAATTATTCTTTCTTTTTAGATGAACAAGTACAGGTGCACAAGGAATATTTTCAGAAGGCATTGGTGAATAGTTCTTCTACGATTGGAGCAGGAGCCTCTCGAGCTATTTAGTAAGTTCTTATATTCCAGATTTGGTTATTGAATTTCATTCTCGTTTATGTGATCATGTTTCCTGCGTGGTTGTGATTAATTTTTCTTATATTGTTGAGTTAAGACTGGTATAGCTTATGGATGATATGAGTTGGCGTACTTATATCATTCGCTGGGCCTCAGTTACGTGCCTGTGTTCCCGTATTCTGGGAAGCGGGGCGTGACAGTATATATTGGCATATGGCTATCCTTAAGAAGCTATATTGGTAAATGAATGAACATGAGTAGAGGAGAGAGAAAGTAAAGAAAGGAGATGAACAAGTATATAGAGTATGTATGTAAATAAATATGAGGAGTAAAAGAAAATGTGGTTGTCTTATATAAATAATCAAGTAAAGGGGGTAAGTGTTAATATAAATAGCAGGAAGTACTTGTATTATGAGAATGGTTGTTAAAGTAAGATACGGTATGTTATGTGTTGATGCACCTTGGAATTGTGTCGAGGAACTACCTGCCTGCTATTTCCATGGAAATGGTGGGAACTACCTGCCTTGGCGCAATTTCTAGGGTGAACTGGTGGATTGTTAATTTAATATCGGTATTGTGTGATGGAAATGAGGAGTAAAGTATGATAAAATGAGAATGAGTATTAAAATAAGCTGTATGATGAAATCTAGATGAAAAACAGATAGTTGTAATTTATAATGAGAGTGAAGTGATGTATGGTGAGACGTTATGATATGTGTTATAAGAAATGAATGATTGTGATGAGTGTGATATGAGAATGAGAAAAGAAATGTTTATGAATGAAGATGAGTATGAAAGATTATCAGTCTCGAGTTGTGGATGCAAATGAATGGTGAAATAAAATTATTTGTGATGTTAGTGTGATGCACATCTTAGTGTGTGTAGAATTATGGATATATAGATGGGTGTGGAGTTGAAGCGTACTTTGATATATAGTCATATTTATGATGTTTTTATATTCAGATTTCAGACTGGATCTTTTATCTTGAAAATTGTAAGTTTAATTTATTTTCTTAATATAGTTTGATTTATTTATTTGACTATTTGATTATACTCACACCAGAAATGGCTAACCCCTTAGTGTTTGGGGGGGTTAAGGGAGTCCGAGGACTACCCCAAATCCCCTACTATTGCAGGTACTCGGCAGGGTATCTAGGTGAGGCATGGAAGTTAGTTAAATAGTTTTTTTTTTAAAGTTTTATGTATAAATTTAGTTATGTAAATAGTAAAATTTGTGGTTTAAATTGTAATCTGGATGTATAAGTATGTAGATGACGATGAGGAGTATAGTGTGAGGTAGTATGGTATGTTCTTGACCCGTACCCATCTCGTTGTGGTGTATCGGGTCCTGTGATATGGTTTTTAAGTTATTTTCTAAAAACTTTATTACGTTTTCAAAGGAATTTATGATTTTTAATTGATAATTGATATTCTATTATGAATTTGGCCCCCAGAGCATGATGTTTAAATTGCCTGTGTGATTCTGCTCATTTTGGCCTGGGGAGCCCATGATATTATTGCATGTGATGTGAGCTACGGAATTTAGAGCAGAATTCCGTAAGCTTTTTGTGTTTCGGGGCAAAAATTTCAGGGGAGACTATGCCAAAATTTTATTTGAAATATACTTATCTTAGTTTATGTTTAAAGTGATATAGAAATTGAAAGAATTGAATTTAGAGTCAAAAAAAATGGGGTGTTACAGTATCGCAGGAGGGGTAGCTGAGGGCGAGGGTGATCTCCCTCCTCTGCCACCATTGTCGACACCGTCTCCAGAGAGGAAGACTCGTCCTCGTAGGAGGAAGAGGAAATGGATCCGTCCGGATAGCCCCCCCTCGCCAGATAAATATGCTCCTAGATCGAGATTCGAGTTTGCCTCTGTCACCTTCAAAAATCCCGGGTAGATTAGGATGTATCCTGATGACGTTATGGATCTCGCTCCTCTCCCCTCCGTGCCGGGTGACGAGAGTCGGGTGAAGATCAGGATGGATAGCATCCAATGTGTCCTGAGGGCAGCCTACCTGCACATCCTGAGGGCGGCCTACTTTATCCCCAAGGAGTCTGAACTCCTGATTCTAGCCCCGGTATTCGTCCAACCACCACTCTCGTGTCGGGCTACTGCGTTTTTCCCGAGGATGCCTTCATCTCGGGACTTAGGCTGCCGTTGCACCCCTTCATCAAGAGATTCTTGAATTGGGCAAAGTTGAGCCCGATGCAGTACGGCCCCAATTCTTGGAAACACCTAGTCTGTTTTATCTTGAAGTGCCAAAAGAAGGGGGTCGTGCTAAGGCTTACATACTTCCATGCTATCTTGGGGATGAGCTCGTTGGGTGACGCGGAGGGAATCTTCTATTTTTTGCCTAAACCTCATAAGAAGGTGATGCACGGCCATCCGGACTCCATCAAAGGATGGAAGGAGAAGTAAATTTATAGTTCGGAGCGAGAAGCCTTGGGGGATTATGACCGCCTGGAACTTCTTTAAGTCAAACCATAGGCCTCCGAAGCGTAGAGAGTTGACGGAGAAAGAATGGGCGAAGGTGGAGAAGATCGTTGGGGGGCACAACATAGGGTGTCCCCGAGTGACGGAAATGCACCTGGCCCAAGCCGGACTGAGCCCAGCCGACCCTAGTACGTTTTTGTTCTGAATTTTCCTATCTTTCTGCCTTCGTGTTAACATTTGCCTCTATTCTTCTATTTTGTAGAGATGACGACCAAGCAGCTCGACAATATGCAGGCCTTGTTGGTCGTTGCCGCCAAGAGGAGGGCAGAGAAGGAAAAGAAGGCGGAGCAGGATAAAGCGGTTGCCCAAGGCGCGGGGTCCAGCAAAGGGCCGGCCTCGGAGGCTATGGATTCGTCCCCAAAGAGAGTGAAGAAGCATCACCACACGCCGAGGGCGTCTAGGGAGACGGGGGGAAGCTTTGGTAGCAAAAAAAATTTCTGAGGTCCCGAAGCAGAGGCTTCCCCCTCTTCGGCCCACTGCCGAGCAGATGGTTGGGCAACAGGGACTGAGGCCACATGCCCCTGATTGGTCGGTTCTCGCCGGGGATTCCCTGCTTGAGGGTCCCGTGGCCATAGAGGTGGTCAGGAACCTTGCCACAGAACGAGACCGCATGGCTCTGGCGGTGCAGACGTCTGAGATGGCATTTATGCGGTGGTCTCAGGCGCAACTCTCGGTGAGTGCTCATAATTTTGTTTCGAGTTTTGACTCTTAGGATTTCTTCTAACTTTTTCTTCCTCGGACAGGCGATGCTTCATGGGCAGCACTTCCAGAAGTGCTTGGAGAAGGATGTCCTCATCGAGAGGAGGAACACGGAGAAGTATGTCTGTGAATTGACCAAGTTGGTGGACGAGCTAAAGGAGGCTCAGAGCATGGAGGCATTCCACGAGGCCCAGATGGCCTCGATAGCCGATTATCATAAGAAATAGGTGGATTGCCTCAAGAAGAAGGCCCGGGAAGAAGCTGAGAAGGCGCGGAAGGCCATGGAGGAGGCGGAGATCACCATGGCAGATACCCTGATCCTGGTGCAGGACGAGACCTATGACAAGGCTAAGGAGCCTTTCTGGTTGATCTACCCGGACAAGAGGGTCGACCACCTCCACTACAACTGGCAGCCCGAGCTGACACCCGGCGGCGAGGAGATGGGGGACCCTCGCTAAGAGGAGGTCTGGGGCGACCCTACTGATGAAGAGGTGCCCCCCTCCCCCCCCCCCAAAGCATAGTTTAGGTTCTATTTTTTGATTTTGTAAATGCCTTGAGCGGACTGGCCACCGCCTTTTGTAGCATAAATTTTTTGAATTTAATGAAAGATAATTTTTTGACCGATGCTCCATGACTTGTGCTTTTTTAGTCTCTTTTGTGACTTTTTGTTTTTTCCATCTTTTTGATAGACGCATGAGGTCCTCGGTGCCGACCATATTTCCTCCGAGGCCTCCTTGGTCCGAGCTGGGCTGGAAGGACATGGAGGCAGCTCTGGCTCGCCAACGAAAGCAGACTCGGGACCGAGCGGCCACAGTGAGTTACTTCATGAACAAGTCTAGGGAGCTCAGCTTGGAGGTCGCTTGTCTGAGGAAATCCATAGCCGAACGGGACTGGTGGGTAATTGAGACGAACTGGTCGATCTCGGATGCCTCGAGTGGGCGGTCGGCTTCGGAGTCTTTTTTTCGTGAGGCCGTTGTTGAGAAAGAGTTGGAGATCCGTAGGTTGAAGCTGGTGCTAGGCACCGGTTTGATCAAGGAGGCGAGCAATTCGGTACTCGGACCTTCTCCGACCTTTTTATTGGAGGGGGCCCAGCCTGATGATGCGGAAAGCTTAGTCGCAGATGAGCCTTCTCCGGCCGGGCCGATCGAGCGTGAGGAGGAACCCGAGGGAAGCGCCGAATTTGAGTTTTAAGCTGAGCATGAGTGATTTGTAAGCTTTTCATTGTATTTGGGCTGCCGTTACGGGAGCACGATGAGTAATAGTAAAACAGCTCCCGACTTCTTTAATTTTGACGATTCATTGAGTGAGGATTGTTGCCGAGATTGGCCCTGTAAGGGGTCTCCGCCGAAGCAAAAAGGCCGTGCGGTAGCTTCTTGCAGGCAACTCATAATTAGTGGCGTTTCGCCTTCCGATAAGCATTTATTGCGACGTTTCGCCTTCCATCGTTTGGACTTCCCGATGCAATAAATACGCTTCTCAGGGGGCTATATAACCCCCATCCCCTCATTGTTTTTTATCAGGGGTAGGGATTGGCTCCTCTGCCACATGATTCGGGTGCCCGTCGAAGGCAGGCATCCTAAAAGTAGAACTTTAGTCTGAGGTTTCCGGATTGGTGGCGCACCAATCACCCTCGAACAATTCGGGATTTTGGCTTTGAGGTCCGTAAAACCCCGGGTTGTTCGTTGGTGAGTGGTGGGTCGATCAATTGGTTCAGAGGCTCGGAGAGAGTCCTGGGTCAGTGGCTCCCCTGCTGCCCTCAAATAATTCGGGGTTTTGGCTCTTGAAAGCCGCAAACCCCGAGTTGCTCGTGGGTGAGAGGAGGGTCAACTAAAGACCCGAAGCTCGGGGTGTTTGCCGAAGGTGGGCACCCTAAACTTTAATGAAAACTTTTTTGAAATGGTCGTGGCTGAAGGTCGGGGCCAAGCGTAAAGGTCGAGTGGCTTTGAAGAAAGCCAAGACCTTGCTCGAGGTCGACGACGAGCCCTCACACTTGTTCTCAGGAAGCTGGCAAGGGTGTAGCTGGCAGTTGCCACCGAATGCATAGGTTGATGGTCTTGAAAAAGCCTAAACCATGCTCGGGGCAGATGCCGAGCCCCCACATCATGGAGAAAGCCAGTAATGGGCGTAGCTGAAGGTCATCGCCGAGCGTAACGGTCGAGTGGCTTTGAAGAAAGCCACGGCCTTGCTCGAGGTCGATGACGAGCCCCCACACTTGTTCTCAGGACGATGGCAAGGGTGTAGCTGGCGGTTGCCGTCGAGCGCATAGGTTGATGGTCTTGAAAAAGCCCAAACCATGCTCAGAGCAGATGCCGAGCCCCACACCATGGAGAAAGCCAGTAATGGGCGTAGCTGAAGGTCGTCGCCGAGCGTAATGGTCAAGTGGCATTGAAGAAAGCCACGACATTGCTCGGGGTCGACGACGAGCCCCCACACTTGTTCTCAGAAAGATGGCAAGGGTGTAGTTTTTTGTGGCTCGCGGTACCATCCGAATGCCGAGCCCTAAGCCTGTAAGGGAGGCTTTTTGTGGCTCGTGGCACCATCCGAATGCCGAACCCTAAGCTTGTAAGGGAAGCTTTTCGTGGCACGCGGCACCTTCCGAATGCTGAGCCCGAGACATGCTTTTAATGAGAACTTGTTTCAAGAAAGTTGATATATTTACAACATACTTGAACCTTACAAAGACAATGCACGATATGCCGATTACATTTTAAAGAATTTTACACGAGCTACAGAGGCTAACCCTCCCCTTCTAGGAATTTGATGAGGTGCTCTGCGTTCCAGGGCCGCTTGATAGCCTTGCCTCCCGGGTCAGTTAGGCGGTACGTGCCCGGGCGTATGACCTCAGATACCTTGTATGGGCCTTCCCAGTTTGGGGCCAACTTCCTCTTTTGGCCGGAGTTGGATACCGACAGCTTCCGGAGGACGAGGTCCCCGAGCTTGATGTCTGTGGGGTGCACCTTTTTATTGTAGAACCTCTCGATCCTCTGCTGGTAGGTATTCCTTCGAATGGCAGACTTCTCCCTGACCTCGTCTATGAGATCTAGGTCGGCACGTAGCTGTGCTGAGTTGCTTGCTTCATCGAAGGCCATGATCCGGGGCGAAGGGATCCTGATCTCCAGGGGGATGACGGCCTCCGCGCCGTATGTTAGATTAAATGGCGAATCTCCCGTGGGGATTCTCTTTGTCGTTCGGTGGGCCCATAACCCCTTGGAAGAGTTATCGAGTCGTTTCTTGAGACCGTCATGAATTTGGCGGTTCGCGTTCTTGGCCTGACCGTTTGACTGCGGGTGGCACATCGAAGAAAAATACTGCTGGATCCCGAGATCTTCGCAGAACCTTCAGAAATGTTTACTTGCGAATTAAGTCTCATTGTCTGTAATGAGAACCTGTAGGATCCTGAACCGACAGACGATGTGTTTCCAGAAAAGCTGTTGGATCTGCTGCTCGGAGATCGTGGCTATTGGCTCAGCCTCGATCCACTTCATGAAGTAGTCAATTACCACTATGAGAAACTTTCGTTGGCCCGTTGCCTTCGGAAATGGGCCTGCCAGATCCATCCCCCACATCGCAAAGGGGGTCGGACTGGCCAGGGAACGGAGGTTCGCTTGCGGAGCCCTTTTCACTGGGGAGAACCGTTGACAAGGGCCATACTTCTTGACCAGGGCAAGGGCGTCTTGTAGCATTATGAGCCAGTAGTACCCGTGATTCAAAGCCTTTCGCGCGAGCGAGCGGCTTCCCATATGGAACCGGCCGATTCCCTCATGCAGCTCCTTGAGAGCGTACATTGCTTCATCAGGGGTCAGGCAGCGGAGGTAGGGTCTTCCGTCCGTCGTTGTGTATGACCTTTTGAGGAGGGTCTCGTTGATCATGGCGAACCTTTCTGAACGGACCCTGACCCATCTTGCTTCAGCTCGGTCTTCGGGGAGCTCTCCTTTGATTAGGAACTTCTTGATAGGAGTGGTACAATCGTCAGGATGAGCTTCGTCTTCGATGCAGAGAGTCTCGGGGAAGTCAGTACTCGGCTTTAGGAGTACTTCGATTAGGACGGTGCGATCGAGGCCCTCGAAGGACGAGGAAGCTAACTTTGACAGGGCGTCGGCCTTGACTTTCTGCTCCCTGGGGATCCCTAAGACCGCCAACTCGTCGAAGGACGTCAATAGCCGTTGGACCACGGCCAGGTACATGATCATCTGATCGTCACGGGCCTCGTACTCTCCGGTGATCTGGTTGACCACGAGCTGAGAGTCGCTGAAGGCCCTGATCTGTCTGGCACCGACCTGATGCGCTAGGGTGAGCCCGGCGATCATGGTCTCGTACTCAGCGTCGTTGTTAGAGGCCGAAAAGTTGAGGCAGAGGCAATATTGAAGGAGGAAACCGTCGGGACCCCGCAGAATGATACCTGCACCACTCCCCGCTTCGCAAGAGGAACCATCGACGTAAACTTCCCATGTCTGGTCAGCCTCCTTGCTTTCGAGTTGCTCGGAGATGGTGCATTTCGTGATGAACTCGGCGAGGGCCTGCCCTTTGATGGTTGTCCTTGGCTGATAGCCGATGTCATATTCACTGAGCTTGATCGACCATTTGACCAATCGTCT